>JANAVB010022999.1:13081795-13243741 GCA_029216955.1 Iris pallida | reverse complement strand
GAAAAAAAAAAAAATAGATATATATAGATAGATATATAATATATATTATATATATATAATATTAAAAAAATATAGATATATATATAATAAATATATATATATATATATATATATATTATATATATATATATATATATATATATATATATATATGAATATATAAGTGTATATATATAGGCCTATATGCAAATATAAAAATATATATCGGGCGTATATGCGTATGAATGTATATTAATATACATAAATACATGTATATATATATACGTGCGTATGTGTATATTATATGTGTAGATATATATATGAATAATATATATATATATATATATATAAATATTATATATATATATATATATATATAATATATATATATATATATATGTTTTAATTGTTAAATAGACAACAGAGAAAGAAAAAGAAAGCAATACTAAACTAAAACAGCAAACCAGCATCTCAGCCCACAGGCCGAGACCCCCCCAACCCAGCAACAGGGGACGACCCTGTTATACACGACGATAGTATAAATAGAGAAAGAGTTCGAGAGGGAGGTTTAACAATGCAACCCTAACCCGAAGGCACCGCCGCTACCCCAGGCCACCTGCGTGAGCTCCGCCACCGTGCGCGTCGCAGCGACACGCCGGAGAGCTGCCTGGACTCAGCCGTGCGCGCATAAAGGAACACAGCAACAGCAGCAGTTGCAACAACGAAGGCAACTTCGCGACGAGATTTCTCCCTTCACACTCGTCCGTTTCACGAACGATACTCTGGTATGTAGTCAACCTATACGAGTCTACATCGCTTCAATTAGTTTTTACTCGAAAGTCCTAGGTTGTTCGATAATCCGACACGAAGTTGTCGAAAAACTTATCCAAAACAGGACAGGAACCCGTCCCAAAGACCCAACTTGGAAGCCAGATTTTGATCTATGCTTTAATATTTTCAGAAACTAATTGAACACAATTGAAGTTAACATAACCAAGATCAAAACGCAACTTGTAATTCTATTTTTCGATGTGTGTGCATGAATTAAAACGTTGATGAAGTTCAACAAAAATCTGTTTTCAAAACTTTAGAAAATAGAAAAATTGTCTGATACGACGTGCGTCCCACCATTCTGGATGACGTGGTCGCGAACCGAAAGCATCAAAAGGTGCGTAACGGATTTGTGGACGTGTGAGCTTTGACGGAATTCAAATTGGTCGAATGTGCGCGATGAATTTGATACGTATCCATCGAAATTCACCGTATCGGCCTATGTACAAGTTTTTCAATTACTTTGTGCATGCTTGTCAGATCGAGACGAAACTTATGCCAATAGGACCGTATCATTTTTTTGGTCCTGTATACCAAGTTTGGTCCAATTCTGAGACAGTAAAATCGGACCACCGTTTTGCGGGCCCCACGGTCCGATTCAACGGGCGATTTTGTGCACGGCCCCTCGAAATCCAAAATTGGACATACCGTTGGGTTCGTATCATCAAACCGGATCCGTAGACATGTAGTTTGATGATTTTAGAGACCATTGACTATGGTACGCTTTTTCGGTGCAAAGCGGGTTCAACGGCGATTATCGTTTTTGTCTGAAATTACCGTTTTGCCCTTGTATCCAGAATTGGACTTAAGGACAGGCAATCCTAGCTAATTTGACTATTCTGAGAACATCGGTAATATTTATTTAGCTTTCGGATACAGTTGTGATGATTTGGACTTTACGGCTCACCTGTTGACTATATTTTGTGGGATCTGCGTGCACCCTCCAGGCAAGTATACCTTGCCAACTGTACAGTATAATTTATATGCATGTTCATTATCTCGCTGCTGTTCTTTTCCTTACATTCGTGATTGGTTTATTCCATGTCTAGTACACCATCCTGTTATAGTTTTACTTTATGTAACACCCAGTTTTCCATAGAGGGTATTTTTGTCATTTTTTTGGGTAATTTAATTTTATTAGAATTATTTGAATTTATGGGAATTTTTAGGATTTATTTTAGAATTGTTTGGACTAGGTTGACTTTGACTAGTGTTGACCCTTGTAGACCAACGTAGGAGCTAACCCTAGTTAGTATAGACTTGGTTAAGTTATATGACTCTAGTCTAACCTAGCCTAATCATTGGTTTGGTCATTAGACTCTAGTTAGAAGAAGGAATTAGAAAATCATAAGTCATGGCTTATGATTTAGAACCTTTATTAATCAAATCAAACCATAGCCTTGTAGGTTGGCCCAAAGCCCAAGAAATTACCAAACCCTAATCCCTAGGAAGTGTTGGCCGGCCACCTCATCTTTATGGGGATCACCACCCTATAAGTACCCTCCTAAAATTTAGGGTTGCCTCTTTCTTAGGAAGGCTCAAGTTTAAGAAGGTTAGTTTCCTATTGTATTTTAATCCCTAGAACTCCATTTCTCTTCCTTTTTCATTCTAATCTTTTCCATTAGGTTCTAATATACCTATTCTTGCTGTTGTTAGGTTCCATCTCAGTTGATGTGATTTGAGGTGAACTGGGACATCAAGAGAAGAGCTATTGATTGGAGGTTTTTCTTGAAAGTTCAACAATAGGTAACTCCTCCATTTCTCCATGAAACTTTGATTTCTTTTCATGATTAGGAAGCCCTAGGGGTCCCCTAAGTGTTTGCATTGGTGTCGTGTCGGGTTTCATAGGTTTCGTGTCCATTTGGACACGTATCAGTGGTAGTTCGTAGGTGTTTGTCGAAATGCCACTAAGGGCATTTCAATTTCTTTTGTGCAAGTTTTTAAATAGAAAATTAGGTTTTATTATTGTTTATGCATTTCTATTCTTCTGGGTGATTATAGTGTCGGCTTGTGTCAATTCCGACGCGTGGACACGCGCGCGCGCGCTCGGGATTGGATCCCCTGCTGTTCGGGGACTCAGGAGGACACAATATGCAACCAGGACACGTGAAACTTGACACGAGCCATGGGGCACTGACTGGCACGCCACGTGTCAAGTCTCACGTGCCCACGTGGCGTGTTGGGGGAGAAATCTTCGTCGCACATGGATTTCACTCGACAGTGCACTGTCAGTTCTAGCCACTGATACGACTCTCGTATCCGACAATGACACGGATTGGACACTGGCCAGTTGGCCTATGAGGTAGCCCTATAGGTGGGCTAACTATGTGGACGAGCATGAGAGACGAAGTGTCCTGTGTCGAGTGCACGACACGCGTGCACTTGTGCACGAGACAGTGCACTGCTGTGCAGTGTCTGTGCACTATTTTTGGTTTTCTTGCATGGACACGCCATGTCCGACTATGCTGGACAAGAGACACTTGCAAGGACACATGTACACCCTATATTTTAATTACCAACCTTTTAATTTGCATTTTAGTGTGTTTTCAATAGGTATTGGCATTACCTAAATTTCTGAAAACTGTGTGTTGTATTCCTGTATTTCCAGATTTGAAATAGGACTTTTGGCAATCAATTAAACCTAATTAATACTGTTAATTGTATGGTTTTTAAACCCTGATATAGTTCTCCAATATGTAATCTAACCATGGTTTGATTTTTGAGTTGATTGGTTGTGTTTTGAACTTTGGATGAGGCATTAAAGTTCCTATGTTGACTGAACTGTCAATACTGAACTGTAGGACTGTTTTCTGATTTCCATTTTTTTTCTATTCCCTGTTAACCCTCACTCAATGACACACACACACACAGGTTTTAATAGGCTCATACACAGTTGTGCACACCACAGTGACTCCTCATACACATTGTTTTATGATACTTTAGTCCTAATACACACTCTAGTTCTGTCACACACAAATTTTCCTCATATCACACACATCCCTCACACACTCACTGTTTCACAAAGCCACACACACAAAAGCTTCACTCTCACACACTGTCTTCCACACATTTCCCTCACAGTTTGCACACACACTTGCCTTCCCCCTTCCTATATAATATGTATGTATATACAATATAGGTGGCCTACATATATGGGTATATTGATTTGAGCCTATATATATATGGATGTGATGTTCCTAAAAAATATAAACTATAACCTAATATGTATGTATATATACTATGTGTGAATATAATATATGTATGTATATAGACCATGTGTAAATCTATTTATGTATGTAAATCACATATGTAATGTAATGCATATACTAGCCTTAAATTCTTATAATGTATATAAGTTTTATAGCTAAATGAAATGTCAAATAGATATGCCATGATATGTTGACTTAGCCTATGCCAATATGTGTGTGCCTATATAGCTATAGGGCACATAGATATATGTGTGTAGTAATTATGTACGTGTGATGTTGGTTTTGACCTTGTGATTGTGTAGGAGTACTAAACTAGACTTGATTAGACTAATATAGACTAGTTAGACCTAGAATGACTTGTTTGACCTAGTCTAGACTTGGTTGACTATAGTTGACCTAGTTTGACTTCTAGGGTTGACTAGAGTTGACTAAGAGTTGACTTTGGCCTAGATTGACCTAGAATCATGTAGAATGCATAGTAGGACTTTATTATACCATTTTGGACTTGTTGTGACTTGTGCTGTTCTGATTAGGAGCCAGACACCACCCCTCGAACAGTACTTTCATATTAGACACTCAGATACCAGGCGAGTACATTTTCTGATCATTTCATATCCTGGTTAGAATTATTTCCTGTATTAAATTACTTTACTTGTTACTGTCACGTTGGTCACACGGATTGGTACTATACGGATCCCTTCTTGAGATGTTATCCTTAGGGAGCATCGGGTACTACATGTTCTGTGCGTTTCACTTACATGACGTATCACAATGCTTCACAGGTTCTTTGATCACTTGTGACATATACTCTTATGATCACAGAGTCTCCTAGAATCTCTTATCCCATTCACTGGGTATCCTAGAATCTCCTAAAATTCCCATTTTTGGGACTACTATGTACCACCCTTCGGGGGCTTACCACCCTTTGGGGGCTATTACATAGAATCATAACATAACCTGTTTGGATCCTTGTGTACTGATTGGAGGTACGGGGGAGTAGAAATAGACATGTGAATACTATCCAAGTAGTATAGTATCAGAATCTCTTCCATAGTGTAGCATCAGAATCTCCTATGCCATTTACATGTCTATATTGTACTCTGGCTCACTAGCCACATGTTAGTTCTCTATTTATAGTAGATATTTCTATTACAGCTTTCTCTCTCTGTTTATATACTGTACTTCTTTCAGTACTTGTATCTTACTTTACTGCATGATTATATTTTTAACCTGCTATGAACTGTTGAGATGTACTTTACTCGCTCCTGTCCTGACTGGACCTATTAAAAATATTACAGAGGACGAGGAGGAGGCTTGTCTGGATACTTACTACGGGGCAGCCTTAGATGACACCTGCGAGCTGGACCCTCAGGAGGACCCAGCTCTAGCTGAGGACATCACCCCGATTGCCTAGACTAGATTAGTTAGGCTTATCTTCTTTTATGTAGTCTTGAGACATGTTTTAGCTAGACTTTATTCTGAGTTCAGAGTTGTATATATTCTTTCATTCTGTATCTGAGACCTTGTACTTCTGGATATTTGCTGGGATTATCTTAGACTACTTTTCATCTATTTGTTTCCTAGAGTTCTATTTTATATCGTGCTATCTCTTCCTTAGTTGTGATTGAGTTTATTACTGCTATGTCACTCCCATTCGGGGAGTATAAACTGTTTAGATATATATTGTTAGATGTATGTCGACCAAGGACAACGTTCTACCGCCGACACTGCGGCATAGGCTGGACGTACCCACGTCTCGTGCCCTTACTCTAGGGTGCGGGTCGTGACACATTTTTAGTGGTGGCCCATGCAGGTTGAGTTTATGTAGTGGTATTCGAACTAGAGTATCACTACAGCCTGTAGTAGGATCAGGATATTTGAAGGTACTCAATCATATTAGGAAAAACTCCTTATCAGATCCCTTTTATCTAAATATGCTACTCGTTGTTTCCCTTGAATATAAACTATCCTCCTTGAATTTTTGCTTCATTCTCAGAAATTGTTTCTTGTTTTGATCTGTCTTCATGATGATTATGAAGGCACGATCTCATCGCTTCGGTTCGGGGGATACTATCGAGAGGCTGGCCACCTCTCGTCCTGTTCAGCAGGGCCTCGAGACCGCAGTTTCTGTTGTGCCGACTCAGGTTGGCATTTCTGCTGTATAGGAGGTGCACCTCTGACTGTACAGGGACTTTTTCAGTCATTCCCGATTTCTCTCAGCAACAGCAGTTCATGCCACATCAGCAGCAGACCGGGGGAAACCAGCAGGGGCGAGCTATCGTCGGGACAATTGAGGATGCACAGACTATTGGAGATCTTGCTGCAAGTTTCGTTCTTCTCAATTCTATTCCCGCAATTGCCTTTTATAACTACCTTGAAATTCGATTCCATCTGTTCCTTGTTGATTGATTAATTCTGTTATGTTACTCTTTTGTTATGTTTGTTTTCTTTTTTTTCTTTCTGAGGAAATCATATGGGCTAGGTCACCTCAGTTATGGAATCTAGAATCTTCGATGGTCGTGTTAGTTGGCATAGTGAGGACATGTAGTCAGATTTTGGATGCATTTCTCGGGTATGGGAATTTGAGGTTTTCGCCGTCGCATGCGGCAATGCAAAAATTTTAAATACCATGAACCTAAGGGTACGTACCTTAGTCAAGGACTTTGTGATTATCGTAGCATTGCCCACTAGCATGATGAGGACTCTGGACAACATGATTTTGGACAGACGCATATGATTAACAGGTTGTATCTTGAGAAGGTTTTAAACATCATACCCTTCTGTTGTTATGAATAACTTAGGAGTAGGAGTAGCTTAGTTGTTATTATAACCTTGTGTAACTTCTTGCTATAAATTCTTCCTAATACAATGAATCGGTGATTTTGCTAGACCTTGACTTAGATTTGATATTATAACTCTGGTTTCAAATGGTTCATTCTTTTAAACAGATAAGCAAACAAGTTTTATCATTATTTTTCTTCTTGCCATTAATTCTTATATTACCTTAAAATATAAATAATATAGTGGACACAGATGCTTGTCTGACACGTATGCATGCTACACTTGATCACCAACCTATCTAAATACATATTAATATGTTGATGTTAATTTTTCAAATTCTAATGATTCTAATATAGGACAGTATCAGTGACTAGTTCTCTGTTTTTCAGATTAAATTCGTAAATTAAATCTAAATTTCATGTTATAAGTTGTTGTTTATATTACTGCACATGTATGTTACATGCAGGGTTTCAAGTCTTAAAGAAAATTGGTTGAGTTTTGTGTTAAATTTGTCAAACCTGAGACTGTGTACATATTAACCCTTTAAGCCTGAATTCTAAGTGTTTAGTTCAATTTGTAGTTTTAAATTGTAATGTTTTGAGCCGTATACATTATTGTATGTAGGGATACAATGTTAGGTTCATACTCTTACATGTTAGGTTGTTGTTGTGGTAAACCTTGAGTTGGTTTTGATGTTCGAATTTCTCCAAATTTTTGGAAACTGAATACATGTTAACATTTTTATATTGCTTTCAAATGTGTAGTTCAATTTCAGATCTAATATGTAATGTTGAGCTAAACTGAATGATTGAACCCTTCATTTCAAGTTTTAACCCATGTACACTTGACACTGTACACTAATGTTCACAACTGCCATGAAAACCTAACCCCTCATCTCTATGTTATGTTCATATAGTTATATAGATATATATATATAGTTCTGTATACATGTTATAATGTATGTAGATGCAATTAAAATCTCTACCTCTTTATACATATAAATATACATATGTATATATGGTTAGCCATGCATGTTATGAGTAAATAGCTTGTACCTTGTAGACTGCTTAACCAATATGCCATGAATAGTGTAACTTGATAGCTATAGTTGAGACACAGATCCTCTTATGCATTTTTATGTATAATTCACACAAGCCACATAACCTTTACATAATGTTAGCTTTTCCCTCTCTAATGCTATATATATAAATATATTGTGATTGGATTTAAATGCAATTGACTTTCATTCTTTAACTTCGTTTTTTATTTTCTTGAATAGTATTCCTTAATAGATAATTGGTGGTTACCTTTATTTTATTTTTATAATAAGTACCAGTTTTTTATAGGATGGTAGACTGCCTTACAGCCTTGATGATTGTTGTTTTCTTT
The DNA here is from genome assembly GCA_029216955.1 of Iris pallida. Taxonomy (NCBI): domain Eukaryota; kingdom Viridiplantae; phylum Streptophyta; class Magnoliopsida; order Asparagales; family Iridaceae; genus Iris; species Iris pallida. The sequence goes on along the minus strand of JANAVB010022999.1, from coordinate 13,235,552 downwards.
ATCCTTTCCAGTATGGCACCCATGACCCGAGACCGTCGCCTGAGAGCAGCTGCAGCTACTGAGAGTGTGCTTCCACCTCCTACTGTTCAGGAGATGGTGATCCCTCTATCTGATCAGGGGGTGGTGGCACCTCCTGCCTTTGAGGAGATGGTGGTAGCCTCGCCATAGAGTCTTCCTTCATCTCCTGTCGTTCAGGAGAGAGCTGCAGATTTGCCTGAGACCGAGAGCCTTTCCCTACCCCTTGGGATGGTACTCCCTACTGTACCACCCGGAGGTTTGTTACTTGACGCAGCCCAGGTGTTTGGATATTTTCAAGAGAGGCTATTGGAGTCACAGAGAGTTCATAAGGAGGCCATGAGGGAGAAAATCCAGAGGTTGCTACGTCTGCGGGACTCTGTGCTTCCAGGAGGAGAGCCTAGCTCCAAGAGGGCGAGGAGCAGTACCCAGTCCTACCCAGAGTTTGAGGAGTACCCATTTATCCAGCCGATATCATCATACCCAGCCCAGTCTCCTGTCCAGCAGAGGCCAGCTGAGCCAGAGCCTATCTGTGCCTACTGTAGGAAGTCTGGGCACAAGTGGAGCAACTGTAGGAAGAGACTAGGATTGTGCCTATTCTGTGGGTCAGCTGCGCACTGGGTGCAGCATTGTCCTGATGCACCTACCAACCAGGGCCCTGCTTCCAGTTGGGAGTTCTAGTTCTCAGACCCAGCTAGAGGTGTGTTTTGACCTAACCTTAGTATCCCTTTTTGTGAATATTTGATGCATCCCTTGTTTGTATGTTTTGATACCTTGTGATTGCCTAGTACTGTAGCAGGTTGGTGTAACTAGATGAGACCCCAGGCTGATATTACATGCCATAACCCTGTATACCGTCCCCTTAAATTGTATGATTGATTAGGTTCTGAGACTATAATTGCTGGGGGCTTAACCTAGAAGGAGTGCGATCACCTTTAATTTCGAGGACAAAATTTTTATAAGGTGGGTAGGATTGTAACACCCAGTTTTCCATATGAGGGTATTTTTGTCATTTTTTGGGGTAATTTAATTTTATTAGAATTTATTTGAATTTATAGGAATTTTTAGGATTTATTTTGGAATTGTTTGGACTAGGTTGACTTTGACTAGTGTTGACCCTTGTAGACCAACCTAGGAGCTAACCCTAGTTAGTATAGGCTTGGTTAGGTTATATGACTCTAGTCTAACCTAGCCTAATCATTGGTTTGGTCATTAGACTCTATTTAGAAGAAGGAATTAGAAAATCATAAGTCATGGCTTATGATTTAGAACCTTTATTAATCAAATCAAACCATAGCCTTGTAGGTTGGCCCAAACCCAAGAAATTACCAAACCCTAATCCCTAGGAAGTGTTGGTCGGCTACCTCATCTTTATGGGGATCACCACCCTATAAGTACCCTCCTAAAATTTAGGGTTGCCTCTTTCTTAGGAAGGCTCAAGTTTAAGAAGGTTAGTTTCCTATTGTATTTTAATCCCTAGAACTCCATTTCTCTTCCTTTTTCATTCTAATCTTTTCCATTAGGTTCTAATATACCTATTCTTGCTGTTGTTAAGGTTCCATCTCAGTTTGATGTGATTTGAGTGGATTGGGACATCAAGAGAAGAGCTATTGATTAGGGGTTTTTCTTGAAAGTTCAACAATAGGTAACTCCTCCATTTCTCCATGAAACTTTGATTTCTTTTCATGATTAGGAAGCCCTAGGGGTCCCCTAAGTGTCTGTATTGGTGTTGTGTCGGGTTTCTTAGGTTTCGTGTCCATTCGGACACGTATCAGTGGTAGTTCGTAGGTGTTTGTCGAAATGCCACTGAGGGTATTTCGATTTCTTTTGTGCAAGTTTTTAAATAGAAAATTAGGTTTTATTGTTGTTTATGCATTTCTATTCTTCTGGGGTGATTATAGTGTCGGCTTGTGTTGATTCCGATGCGTGGACACGCGTGGACACGCACGCGCGCGCTCGGGATTGGATCCCCTGCTGTTCGGGGACTCTGGAGGACACGACACGCAACCAGGACACGTAAAACTTGACACGAGCCACGGGGCACTGACTGACACACCACGTGTCAAGTCTCACGTGCCCACGTGGCATGTCGGGGGAGAAATCTCCGTCGCACGTGGATTTCACTCGACAGTGCACTGTCAGTTCTAGCCACTGATACGACTCTCGTATCCGACAATGACACGGATTGGACACTAGCCAGTTGGCCTATGAGGTAGCACTATAGGTGGGCGAACTATGTGGACGTGCACGAGACACGAAGTGTCCTGTGTCGAGTGCACGACACGCGTACACTTGTGCACGAGACAGTACACTGCTGTACAGTGTCTGTGCACTGTTTTTGGTTTTCTTGCGTGGACATGCCGTATCCAACTATGGTGGACACGAGACACTTGCAAGGACACATGTACACCCTATATTTTAATTACCAACCTTTTAATTTGTATTTTAGTGTGTTTTCAATAGGTATTGGCATTACCTAAATTTCTGAAAATTGTGTATTATATTCCTGTATCTCCAGATTTGAAATGTGACTTTTGGCAATCAATTAAACCTAATTAATACTGTTAATTGTATGGTTTTAAACCCTGATGTAGTTCTCCTATATGTAATCTAACCATGGTTTGATTTTTGAGTTGATTGGTTGTGTTTTGAACTTTGGATGAGGCATTAAAGTTCCTATGTTGACTGAACTGTCAATGCTGAACTGTGGGACTGTTTTCTGATTTCTATTTTTTTCCATTCCCTGTTAACCCTCACTCAATGACACACACACACACACACAAGTTTTAATAGGCTCATACACTGTTGTGCACACCACAGTGACTCCTCACACACATTGTTTTATTACACTTTAGTCCTAATACACACTCTAGTTCTGTCACACACAAATTTCCCTCATATCACACACATCCCTCACACACTCACTGTTTCACACAGCCACACACACAAAAGCTTCACTCTCACACACTGTCTTCCACACATTTCCCTCACAGTTTGCACACACACTTGCCTTCCCCCTTCCTATATAATATGTATGTATATACAATATAGGTAGCCTACATATATGGGTATATTGATTTGAGCGTATATATATATGGATGTGATGTTCCTAATAAATATAAACTATAACCTAATATGTATGTATATATATACTATATGTGAATATAATATATGTATGTATATAGACCATGTGTAAATCTATTTATGTATGTAAATCACATATATAATGTAATGCATATACTAGCCTTAAATTCTTATAATGTATATAAGTTTTATAGCTAAATGAAATGTCAAATAGATATGCCATGATATGTTGACTTAGCCTATGCCAATATGTGTGTGCCTATATAGCTATAGGGCACATAGATATATGTGTGTAGTAATTGTGTATGTGTGATGTTGGTTTTGACCTTGTGATTGTGTAGGAGTACTAAGCTAGACTTGATTAGACTACTGTAGACTAGTTAGACATAGAATGACTTGTTTGACCTAGTCTAGACTTGGTTGACTATAGTTGACCTAGTTTGACTTCTAGGGTTGACCAGAGTTGACCAAGAGTTGACTTTGGCATAGATTGACCTAGAATCATGTAGAATGCATAGTAGGACTTCATTATACCATTTTGGACTTGTTGTGACTTGTGCTGTTCTGATTAGGAGCCAGACACCACTCCTCGGACAGTACTTTCATATTGGACACTCAGATACCAGGCGAGTACATTCTCTGATCATTTCATATCCTGCTTAAAATTATTTCCTATATTAAATTACTTTACTTGTTACTGTCACGTTGGTCACACGGATTGGTACTATACAGATCCCTTCTTGAGATGTTATCCTTAGGGAGCATCGGGTACTACATGTTCTGTACGTTTCACTTACATGACGTATCACAATGCTTCACAGGTTCTTTGATAACTTGTGACATATACTCTTTTGATCACAGAGTCTCCTAGAATCTCTTATCCCATTCACTGGGTATCCTAGAATCTCCTAGAATCCCTATTCTTATGACTACTATGTACCACCCTTCGGGGGCTTACCACCCTTCGAGGGCTATTACATAGAATTATAACATAACCTGTTTGGATCCTTGTGTACTGATTGGGGGTACGGGGGAGTAGAAATAGACATGTGAATACTATCCAAGTAGTGTAGTATCAGAATCTCTTCCATAGTGTAGCATCAGAATCTCCTATGCCATTTACATGTCTATATTGTACTCTTGCTCACTAGCCACATGTTAGTTCTCTATTTATAGTAGATATTTCTATTACAGCTTTCTCTCTCTGTTTATATACTGCACTTCTTTTAGTACTTGTATCTTACTTTACTGCATGATTATATTTTCTAACCTGCTATGAACTGTTGAGATGTACTGTACTCGCTCCTGTCCTGACTGGACCTGTTGAAAATATTACAGAGGACGAGGAGGAGGCTTGTCTGGATACTTACTACGGGGCAGCCTTAGATGACACCTGCGAGCTGGACCCTTAGGAGGACCCAGCTCTAGCTGAGGACATCACCCCGATTGCCTAGACTAGATTAGTTAGGCTTATCTTCTTTTATGTTGTCTTGAGACATGTTTTAGCTAGACTTTATTCTGAGTTCAGAGTTGTATATATTCTTTCATTCTGTATCTGAGATCTTGTACTTCTGGATATTTGTTGGGATTATCTTAGACTACTTTTCATCTATTTGTTTCTTTGAGTTCTATTTCATATCTTGCTATCTCTTCCTTAGTTGTGATTGAGTTTATTACTGCTATGTCACTCCCATTCGGGGAGTATAAACTGTTTAGATATATATTGTTAGATGTATGTCGACCTAGGACAGCGTTCTACCGCCGACACTATGGCGTAGGCTGGACGTACCCACGTCTCGTGCCCTTACTCTAGGGTGCGGGTCGTGACACTTTACATGTTTCTAGTTGTCTGCACATTCTTGTTCCTTTCTGTTATGATATTTTTATCTATTATACTGTGTTAGTTTCATATGTTTTCCTTGATAGAGTCGTCTAGTCCTACACCACGATTCCCTCGACTTGATTATAACTTGACTTGACTTGACATGACTTGAGTAGGACTTGACTTTGATATTCTATAGATTGGGAGTACTTACCTTGACTACGGTCTATAAGATTTTATACTAGGATTGGCTACCGTCTTGGTTGTGAGTACTTGCCTTAACTGCAGTCTATAGCTTTGACCTATTAGCCATTTCTAGTATGGCATGCCAGTGTCTTAGGATCCTTGTGTTTAGATCTTGTGTCTTAGTTTATTTGGTCTCGTTGGATATCCTTGATTGTTCCTTACTTCTTTGTATATTTGTACTGTTATATGTTGGCTTGTATATTATGTATCTTGTTAGTCCTCTGAGGACCTGATGATCTCTTCAGGTTTAGCGACTGCATGGAGTTAGTTAGCAGAACGGGATGATAGAGGATTGCGATGTATGATATAGGTATTTACTCGTAATATTTCTTTATTATCTTCTCGTGCTTTATATTCCATATTATGATATAATCTGCTTATTTATAGACTCATATTATTCTTGGAGTCTAATCGAACAATATGCTAATGGGCTGCAGACCATGACCCATACTTGTTCATTCTTGTTTATATGATTCCTGTGGATTGAGATATAGTTTAGATTAGACATGAAACCATGACCTTGACAACTTATACGTACTCGAGTCGGGCTGGAGTCTGCTCGACGCGTAGCTGGCTTGCTCACGAGCTCGCGTCCGAAAAGCGGGTACGGGTCGTGACAATAACTACCCCTCCGCACAAACTCAGATTTGGATTGCGATTCTTGTCTTCTTCTTCTTCTTCATGAGAGATCTGAATTCCATTGCTCTCATCTTCAGCAGAGATCGTTCGTAGGTCACCGTGCTTTTTTTTTCAGTCGAACTCCGATTATCGCTCATCATATTATTCTTCTTCTTTTTCTTCTTCTTTTTCGACAATTAGGTCAATTATGGAGAGAAGATCTTCTTCTTCTTTTCCATAAGAGTTAGCATCGTTTTGAAAGAAGAACGAAAACTCTTGAATCTTTATTCATGTCAAATTTCTTTCAACAAAACAAAAAATAAAAAAATTAGGTTTCTGTCAACTATTCTCCGTCGATATAACACGAAGAATAGTCATTCTCCTGTATTTTAACAAGGAGAATGCCACTCTCCGTGTAAATTAGGCATTCTCCGTGTTACTAAAACAGAGAATGACATTCTCCGTATTTCTAACACGGAGAATGGTCATTCTTCTATGTTTTAACACTTGAATGACCATTCTTCGTGTCATTTAACACGGAGAATGGCCATTCTCCGTGTAATTTAGCACGGAGAATGACCATTCTCTATGTTAAATGACACGGAGAATGGTCATTCTCCTACGTTTTAATACTGGGAATGGTCATTCTCCGTGTAAATTAACATGGTGTAAAATAACACGGAGAATGTCATTCTCCGTATTATTTAACACGGAGAATGGCATTCTTCGTGTTTCTAACTTGGAGAATGGCCATTCTACTGTGTTTTAACACTGGAATGACCATTCTTCGTGCTAAATTACACGGAGAATGACCATTCTTCATGTAAATTAAGACGGAGAATGGCCATTCTTCGTGCTATTCTCCGTGTAATTTAGCACGAAGAATGGCCATTCTCCGTGTAAATTAAGACGGAGAATTTCATTCTCCGTGTAATTTAGCACGGAGAATGGCATTCTCCGTGTAAATTAAGACGGAGAATGCCATTCTCCGTGTTACTAACACAGAGAATGGCCATTCTCCGTGTAAATTAAGACGGAGAATGCCATTCTCCGTGTTACTAACACAGAGAATGGCCACCCTCATGCGAAATTAATATTTTTTGCGTTCTAACACGGAGAATGGCCATTCTCCTGCATTTTTTGGTTAGTTGAAACTTTGGAGGGCCATAACTTTTGACTGGGAGGTCAAAACGAGGTCCGATTTGTCGCAAAATGAGTATCTTCGAGGAGCCTGAGATAAACAGTTTTATCGTTTGTCGGCCTTCCGAAATTTTAGAATCGCAAAAAAAATGATGTTTGGACCTCCGTTTTAGCACTTTTGCCGTTTGTCTCGGTCTTTCCGAAATTATCCGATAAATTTTTGATGATTTTTGAGGAGAAAACCTAGATTCGAAAGTGAGCACCGTATGGAAGAAGATGAAGTATCGAAACATTTTTTTAAGAGTAGTTTCGTGTGTGTTTTCAATAAATTAGAAGGAAGGGCAAAAAGGTCATTCAGAACCCTCTTTATATATTTTTTGCTAATTCTGGGCACGCGATGAAATGTTATTGCACGGTGGGTTTTTAATAAAACTTTTTCGTTTTTTGGGCATTTCATAAATTTTCCCTTAAAATAAATGTATCTTTAAGAAGAAATATATATTTAAAAATATTATTTTTAATGTTAATATTAATATCAATATTACTTTTAAGGTTAATTTTAATGTTTAAGATAGAGATAGATTTTAAGTATAGATAGATTTCTTTATGATAGATATAGATTTCAAGTATAGATAGATTTTAAGATATATATAGATTCTTTTAAAGATAAGACATAAAATGAAATATCTATTATGTTTTATTATTAGTTATATTATGATTTTCGATAATAATATGAATACAAGGAAAATAATCAAATTCAAGTAAACCAAACCAAACTAACTAAAACAAAAATTCAAAACTAACCAAATAAACCAAAGTAAAAAACCATACCCACCCTATTTTCGCCAGACTGTTTGACAGAAATTGGACATGTTCAATTTTTGCCAAACTGTCTAGCGAAAACTATTTTATTTTCAATTTTTTAAAACATGTTTCGTTTTATATAAAAAAATTTTGTTATAGCAAAATTTATGTATCCTAAACTTTAATACTAGACTACTTAGTATCATTAATTATTGATTATTTTTAAGTTGATGCCTTCCGTCAGTCAATGTTAATTTTTTTCTTTAAAAAAACTTAACCAAATTATTCTCTCCCTCCTTCACACCAAACCCAACCCTCCGTTGGCCCCTACGATCCCATGATGTCGTCACCCCTTTCCTTACCACTCCCCTCCATTGGCCCCTCCGTTGGCCCCTGTCGTCCCCCTTCCTTACCACTAGGTTGCTGCCGCCGCTCCCCTGCCAGTCACTGTCGCCGTCGTTGCTGTTGTTGCCGCTTCTAGTTTTGAGAAGAGGGGAGAGGGATAATGGGGATATTTTTGTCATTTAATATTATTTTATTAGGTATTAAGTTGTACAATTATATTGAGGTATTAATTTGTCTAATTTTAAAATTTAGGTTATAAAGTCAAAAAAGTAGAATAATTGAGAATATCAAGTTAAAATTAATTAAGCGTTAAGAAATCACTGGAGACGATTGAGAACTTTTATGGGAGGGAAAGGTTGGAAATAATAGAATTATGTGTAAGGTAAGGTGTGACATCATGTAGGCAAAGTTACATGTCACCAACTACTCTTTGGCCTCATTTGGTTCGCGAAAAGGAAAGGAAACCAATTCCTTGTTCTTTTCTTTTTTTTGAAAAATTATAATTTCTATCCATTTTTTTCGATGTTTAGAGACGACTATAAAATTAGAAGAAAAAAAATAAATTTCCTATAGTGAAAAAGTGGATCCTTAGTTGGATGGAAGAAATTACTTTTCTCTTTATTTTCCTTCTATATTGGAATAATTTTTCTTTCCTTACACTTTTTCTTTGATATTTAAACATAGAAACTAAATAACTTTTTTTTTCAACCTCATAATTACGCCAACCAAACATGACCTTTAATTGTCCTATAAGAAAGTGTCGGGGCTTAAATGTCAAAGAAGGTCGCGGTACTTCCTATTAGTACAAATTTGACTTTCAAAACAGACACATGGCTAAAGAACAACACTAGAGCAGGGAAGTCCAAGATCATCATAGGAAGTAGTCCATCTGACCTCGTCTAACTTAAAAAGGTGGAAGCCTAATTTTTTATATTCAACTTCCTTCAATTTAGCTTTTGCTCGAGACAAAACTGTCCATGTTGATACTGTCAGTGGACATGCGATTTCAAGAAAAATAAAAAGTATATGTGAGAAAAAGGCCCTTCAGAAAAAACAATCCTGAAAATTTGTGTCATTTGGTGTAATCAGATGTTTTCAAATTAGTGCAGAAAACAATTTCAATAGGGACCATATATGATCAGTGCCTGATTTTAGATTCCTCAAAACTTAATGTTAATATAATATATTTTTTCCATCGACCATGAGACAATAGTATTGTGAACCCAAAATTCAAAAAATAAAACAATAAACAAAATATAATATCCAAAAGAATATATGTCATAATGAAATAATAATAAAATTGAAGATGTTCCAAAGAAAATAAAAATAAAAGTGATGTTCAAAACAAATAAATAAAAGGAAAGCTAACAATATTTGGGACAGTTTATAATGGTAAGAATAAAAAAGAAAAACCTTAGACCATCAAATACTACCTCAAATCACATAGTCTCTTAAATATTACTACGTCGATAATGAATATTATCAACACAATATAGCAATTCAACGTTCGACACAACCAAATCATTAATTTCATATGATATTTTTTCATACTTTTCTTTCTTTATTTTTTAATTTTTATTTGTTGGATTGATTAGGAACCAATGTCAATTTTGGACAGTATTGAGATATAGCAAAATATACGATATAGCCGATACACATCTTTATTAGGACGTATAAAGGATATGATTTTTTTATTGTTACAAAGGGCATAGTCTCTAACAGAGACTAATAGAAAAACTGGTTCAAAATACCAAATTTTTGGGATTAAAATTTTGTTCTTATTATTGTTATTGCATAGAAAAAATGAAACCTATTACAACTTATCACACGACATTTCAAATGGATAATTTAGAAACGAACACTATGCAAGTTTAGATACGAATACTATGCAAGCGAATGACATTATGACAATTTTTCGACAAATACTAATAAACGCCAAATATATAGAGAATAAACAATAAATATAAAAATATTTTCTTTCTCAATTTTTCTATTAGTTAATTTCAATCTCAATAGGAATAACTATACAATCAAATGTCAAGAACATATTTTTAAAAAAAATTAGTCAATCACAAATAAAGATAATCAATAACAATTTATACAAGAAAATAAATTATAAATCTCACATAATGGAAAGAGATTGACTCCAGTAGATCTTTTAGGAACAAAACTCACTCGTAACTCATCGATTCCGGCCACTAGATCGACTCGGCAGGAATAACTATAAGCATTAGGCAAGAACATATTTTTCCAATAAATTATAAATCAACCACAAATAAAGACAATCAACAACAATTTATATAAAAAAATTATTAATCAACTCTCACCTAATGGAAAGAGAGGGACAGATAGTCTGATTCCATCTAGTTCTTGTAGGGGAAAAAACTCACACACACACAAAAGCTCCAATAGTTCTTACAGAAATAATTTCGACGGCCACAGTCCTCTATCTACAAAAACAAATCTAAAAAAAATTCTAACAATGAAAAAAATGATTTTTCCCATCTAAAAAGTTCATTTGATTTTGGACTTCCATATTAGAAAGCATGCCATTTAGTTTTTGGTGCAAAGAAAGAAATTTGGTGGTCTCTAAAATTTTGAGCTTACATAAGCTATAATTTTTTTGTGCCCTCTAAATTTTTGGGCTTACATACACTTAAAAAAATTTGGTGCCTTCCAAAAATTTTGGCCTGAAACAATTGCCTCATAAACCTCATATCAAGTCAGGGCCTATATATGATCAAACAGAAGACTATGCAGACATATCAGCGACCATCACCCAAATGTTTCCAGCATGCCAAGAGATAATAAACAAGTACTATATAGTCATTCTATCACCACCACTTTCCACAAGAGAGGTATTTGACTTTTTTTCTATTTTTTGTTATTATTGTGAATAATGGTATTCACATTATATTTAGAGTGATAAATTTATTTTACAAACCTAGTAGTTATATTTGGATTAATTATTTATAATAATTAAAATAGTGCATATGCTATATTATTGTATATGATTAGTGGTTAGTCATAAGTTAGAATAGTTGTTAGTGACCCTAGAGAACCTTAACCAACTTGACATGACCACCTAATTAAATGATTATGACTAGCCTAATTAAACTTTAGTTAGCCTCTAGTTATATTAGAAGGATTAATTATAAAGTTACACTAAACACCTAATTAGAGAGTATGGCTTTTCCCCTAAACTTGTCATGACTTAAGAGAGGGAACTTATGGATATTTCACACAAGCCAAAACCCTAAACAAGACCTATTATGGCCGACCACATTTGTTATAAGAAGAACAACTTTTTCTTCTTCCTCCTTTCAGTTCAAACCATAACCCTAATTTATAGACTTTTCCTAAATTGTTCCTACCACTAACACTCATCCATATTGGCCCAAATTAATTTCATTCTCTTTTCCATGGAGAGTAGAAGACACTAGAAGAAAATCATTGGAGGTAGGAGCACTTAGAGCTTGGGAGCTTTTGGGTCTTTGAGCCATTTTATTGGAAATCCATCTCCAATAGGTAAAATGCAATCTAAATCCTTTAATTTGTATTATATAGTGTAGAGGCATCAAATAGGAATCCACATGCATTAGGAATACCCATGGTGATGAGTTTTGACTCTTCTTTATTTATTTGGAGACTTTTTCCTTTGTATTTTGACCCAATTTGGAAAAATCTGAGAATGTCATTTCTAGGTTTGTGAATAGGTTTGTTAGGTCCTAATTGTGATTTTTGTCACGACCTGCACCCAGTGTAAGGGCACGAGACCGTGGGTATATCCAGTCTACGTCGTAGTGTCGACGGTAGAACGCTGTCCTAGGTTTCAACAACTACTAAATACAGTACAAAGTACCTGTCAATATATACTCTCCATATGGAGGACAATCTCAGAAGATACAACTCAATTACCAAAAGCTAAGGAAAAAATAACAGCAAGATATAGATTTGATAGAAAGATATCAAAGTGCAATACAATCCAGAAAAGAAATAGGTTTTAGTGTTATCATTATATCCTAAAGTAGAAGTAATATTTATGTACAACTCATGAAAGATAACTAAAAATAAATCCAGACAACATCCTAGCAATCTATTTCAAGCACTATTGGTGTCTCATCTAGGCTAGCTGGATCCTCTAAGTTATCTATAAAATATATCAACATATCCAGTCAGAATTGGAGCGAAGTACATAACTCTGAAAGCAGTTCCAATGCATGGTAGGAAATATAGAACTAGCAATAGAATATAATACATGACGTGCTGTAATAAAAATACAAGAGTACATGAATATGAATAAAGAAACTGAATACATGAATAAAGTAGAGGATCTATGAACTATAGTAAATATAAGTAATTTAGAGCACAAGACAGTTATGTGATTGGTTTAGGTTGTACATGAGTAATCTGTGGTAACTTTATTATACATGAGGGTATAATCGACTTATACATGAGTACACTAGAGAAATTTAATCACATAACCACTTTTACTCCCCTACCCCAATCAATACACAAGGATCCTATTACGTTACATACATGATTGTTAGTTTGAACATGAAGCACATGTGAACATGAGAGTACATGAGAGCACACGAGTGTACATAAATAATACGAATACAAGAAGTACATGATGTACATGACAAAATACATGAACATGAAATATTCGATGTATCCGATAAGGGGATAACATCTCATGACAAGATCCATATAGTACTGGTCCATAATAACAATGTGTCAGCATCAAGTAAAGTAGTCTAGAGCAGGCAATATAGATACTATCATGAATGAAAACTAATAGAGAATACACTTGTCTGATATCCTCAGCAACAGATGTGTATCGATATCCGAACTGGAGTCACGGAGAGCTATGATGAGAATTACAGGTTTCAGGATGTTCTAGATTAAACAATTGATTTAAGTATGATATTTACATGCTTCTAGGCCACACCTAGGTCAGAAAGTCAAACTTGGGTCAACTCTAGTCAAACTGAGTCAAACTTTAGCTATTTGGGTCAACTGGTCAACTTTGGTCAACCTAAACTCATTTAGTCTAGTCTAGGGTTTTGGCTAATAGACTATTATAGTGCTAGACCAATGTGGTATCAAACCACATTCCACATCAATATCTAGCTACTAGGATAACCCAGTATATAACCATAGTATACCTTAACCACAGTTCCTTATCTACTCCTAACCTTATAAGTATACAAGGTTATGAATGGTATGTATATAATAACATACCCACATTCAAACCCAGCTATTAATATTCATACATATAGTACCATATCCAACCCTTATCAACTATTGGCCAAACCTTCTATATATAAAACTTATATATATACCTAAAATATATATGTATACTTTATGCTACTATAGGCTATGTCTATATACTATATACCATAAGCTATGGGATATCATGCAAGGACTGATCAGTGGAGAACTGTATACATGAATATGACCGAACAATAGTCTAACCATTGAAGGATATGGACTGAACAAGGATGGCAAGGGACTGATACTACATAGAACAAAGCATGGACTGCACAATGGGATGAGGGATTGAATGTTGCTCTGAACATGATATGGCAAATGGGTTTGGGACTAACTCCAGTCAAGACTGAACCATATCAAGACTGGATCATCAAGGCAGTGGACAGATCACTAAGCTAAGGACTGGACTGAATCAGGATACTGAACTACATATAAGAAATATGTGAACTAAACATATGGTTAAAGACTTAAACAAAAGTTCAAAAGTCTGAGCTAATATAGTATAGACTGTACAAATATTCAAAGAGACTGCTATCAAAGATATGGAATGAACTATAGTTAAGGTCTGGTATCAACATACCAAGTTTAACTGCACCTCATATAGGCTAGCCGAGCTTTCCTACATAATGATACCCAAGGCAGTGAATCACTATTAGCTATGGTATTCTATAGGATACATCTAATCCATTACCGACACACAAGTCCAAAGGGGACTGGAATGTAAAGCAAGGACTGGACTCTAAGATAAACATATAAACAAAAGAAGGGCTGCATAATATGAAATACAATGGACAGGAACTACTATTGTAGTATGGGCTGACTGACATATGGAATGCTCTGCATACCATCAGGATTGAGCCCAAAGACTGAACAATAGGACTGCATAAAGGAAAAAAGGACTATCAAGAAGGTGGGCTAAACACATTAACTGGCAGATCAGGGAATAAACCTACCTAAGGGTATGCAGGACAACCTCACACACAAATTGGACACCTAAAACTCTATGGTCTGTACACACAAAGTATTTACTGATATCAATGGTAAATACTAAATACATGGACTAAAACAATAGATAAAAGGAAGGCTGATACATTAATATAACAAAACATGCACTGATATACATTACATAAGTTGCATCAAATGCTCAAGGGCTGGACATCATCTAAACATATTAGAAATAATATGTGGACAGAACAATTTAGACTGAACAGGGTCATAGACTGATCTTTAAGTGAAAATAGCTAATGAATACCTTAACTAACACTTGATCTTAGAGTAAAGGTCTGAACCTAAAGCAGTAAACTGATCAGAGATGCAAGGCATCCTATTTAAACTGAACATGTAGCAGATGCATTTGGAGATGTATGCCAAGACAAAGCTACACTAAGCACTTGAAGAAAAGAGTAAGCATGGGATTGATACATAATTAAGGATACAAGATTTAACTTCAAAAGGGAAAGAGATTGATACCAAAATAAGGAACTTAACTAATCATGCAAACTGAGCCAGATATCCAATATGGGCAGAACATCTAATGCAATTGTGGTTGAACCTAACTAAGGACACTGGTCATTAATGTAATGGACTGATACTTTATTGTTCAGTAAGAACTGAACACAAAGTATATCCAACTAACACCAACCCTTATCAAGGATTGAGCCTCTAAACAAAGAGAATGCAGGGCCACCTTACTTGGACTGAACAGTTATGAAGGATGGACATAACCAAAGATGAAGACTGATACTTTAGTGTAAAATTAAACAATTGGGCTAAACAATGGCTATGAACTGAACACAAACATGGGACTGAACTAATTAAACATTAACAAGGACTGAATGTTGAGAATGAATATGTAGTAACTGATATGCATTCGACTGAACAAATGGTAATATAGAGATTGAATAAATTATGAGATGTGGATTTGCTAATATAGGATACTGATCATACAAAGGAGGATTTTACTTGCCCATATGGACTGGACCAATAAGAAGAGAGAGCACTCTAATGTAAAGGGAACAATGAGAGAATGGACTAAATGAATGGGGTGGACTGCTAGTAAAATACATTGGACAGATCATATGTCTACCTGTAGACTGATCAAGATTCGAAATGGGTTGATACTTAAACAAATAGGACAGAACCTAGGTAGGACAGAACAGTTATGAGCACAGAACATAACAACCAGGGTGAACAGTACTGGTAACCAAATCCATTCCATATCACAAGACAACAACTAACCTTGCTAACACAGGATATTACCAATATAAAACATAGGTTAAAACTAAAATCTAAGCATTAAATGCCTAAGATTCATTTCGTCAAACACTTGGTGTGCGTATTCGATACGGTGTGATATGCCCGTGATACGTACCTCAAATAGATTTAAAAATAACCCAAAGCAATTCTAATGTCAAGGGGACCCTAAATGAATGCATCTACACTAATGAATGGGAAATTAAAGGGTTTAGATGGCTCTTACCACTTGAGAGATGGATTCTCAAGGAAAAAATCCTAGATCTAGATCTCCACCAAGCTCCAATGACCAAATTGCTCCAATAAGCTCCCAACTAGTCATTAGAGGCTTCCTTTCTTCAAGGAGAAGAGTTTGCAATTGATTTGGGGAAATTTGGATGAGAAATGGATGTAGGAACAATTTGGGGGAAAACTCTTAAAAGTGGGGTTTGAAATGAAATGGAAGGAGGAAGAAGATGAAGTGGTGTTATTAATAAGCAAGGGGGCTATGTGGGCAGGCCACATTAGGGCTAGGGTTGGGTTATGGGAAAGTCTAAATAACCCTTCTAGTTGTCATGAAAAAGTTTCAAGGAAAGGACTCCTTCTAACTTAGTGTCTAAGTCAATAAATAGATCCTAAGTGGTTTCTAACTTGATAAGAGACTAACTAACTATCTAGAAATGAATTTAAGGTTTGTCTAAACTTACTAACTAAGTCTCCATTGGTCATGACTAATTATTTAATCAATGTGGTTCTACGATTTTACGAAATTATATCACTAACATAATTTAATTAATTAAATACTAACTTAAAATATTCAGTTTCACAAAAAGTCAAAAATGCTCTCATTTTAGAAAAGTGGTAGTTACAATTTTAAATATGTTAGTATACTTTGGGTCAAGTTTGGATCCATTTACAGTGCGTATCATGGGTGTATCACAACGTATCCCGATATGCACGCCAAGTGTTTAACAAAATTACCCATTGGACATACGTGGCTCTAAATTCCATTTGGACTCCTACTCTAGCTAGATTTTACATTTATATTGCTTATATATATATATATATATATATATATATATATATATATATATATATATATATATATAGGAAGCGGATCAAAAGCCCCCCTTAGAAAATCCCCTAAAAACCCCCCTCACTCTAATCCATAATTTATTGTTAATATTAATGTTAATGTTAATATTAACATTAAATACTAAAATTAACATCAAACTTAACATTAAAATTGATATTAACATTAACATTAACATTAACATTAACATTAACATTAATATTAACATTAATATTAAAATTAATATATAAAAAATAAAAAAAAATTAATATTAACATTAATATTAACATTAATATTACGAATTAGAGTGAGGGGTTTTTTAGGGGGTTTTCTAAGGGAGGCTTTTGATCCGCTCCCATATATATATATATATATATATATATATATATATATATATATATAATATAACAAGAAAAGAAAAGAAAAGGAAAAAGAAGAAATTTCTCGATCCTCCCTCGCCCAATGGCCTCTGGCGGAAGCCAAGCCGCTGTCAGCCTCCTCACTAACCTCGCCAAGGCGGCCTTCGGCCTCGGCGCCATCGCCATTGCCGTGAGCGCTTCCATCTACACCATCGATGACGGGCAGCGCGCCGTGATCTTCGACCGCTTTCGTGGCGTGCTCGAGGAGACCTCCGACGAGGGCACCCACTTCCTCATCCCGGGACTCCAGAAGCCCTACATCTTCGACATCCGCACCCGGCCCCACTCCTTCGCCTCCAACTCCGGCACCAAGGACCTCCAGATGGTCAACCTGACCCTCCACCTCCTCTTCCGCCCCGACGTCGATAAGCTCCCCACCATCTTCAAGTCCCTCGGCACCGAGTACGACGAGAATGTCCTCCCCTCCATCGACAATGAGGTCCTCAAGGCCGTCGTCGCCTAGTTCAACGCTGACCAGCTCCTCATTGAGCCCCCCACGTCTCCACCCTCGTCCGTGACTCCCTAGTCTGCTGCGCCCGCGACTTTAACATTGTCCTCGACGATGTCGCCATCACCCACCTCAGCTACGGCATCGAGTTCTCCAATGCCATCGAGAAGAAGCAGGTCGTCCAGCAGGAGGACGAGCGCTCCAAGTTCCTCGTCGCCAAGGTCGAGCAGGAGAGGAGGGCCGCCGTCATCCGCGCCGAGTTTATATAATGGTTTAGTTTCTGTTATTAATAATCTATTGGTACTATGTTATATGGTGAGTTCTTGTTTAGGATTTTCTTGGTGATACTATAGATCTGGTTGTATAACTGTTGTATGCTATATTTCTATGATGGTGTGTTATTATTTATATGCTCTAGTTCCTTCCAATATATATATATATATATATATATATATATATATATATATATAGTTTTGCACATTTTCAAGGAAGAGGACTTTGTGGACTGATTTTAGAGCTTGGGATAAGTGGACAGTAATTGGATAGTGTGTGCGTTTCATTCATAGCTAGGGTGAGATGTGAACTGACACTGTTATTGATATGTATGTGGTACTACTATGTTGATAATGTGTGTGTCCTATATAAATCTGTGTGTGTGTATAGGTGAATGTAGGGAGGGAAAACTGATATTAGCTTGTGTGGCTTAATTTAGAGTATCAGTTGTATAGACTGCTTAGAGTAGTAGATATATGAAGAAGGGCAAAAGGGGATGATATGAGGGGTACATAGCAGTTATGTGTATTACATATGTATACATATATACCCATATATGTATCAGTATATGTGTGGGGCCATTTATGTATCAGTGATATATAAAGGGGGCCCTATATATTATCTGTTGACTGATGTTGAAAGGGAGAAAACATGTATTAGTTATATAGGATTGCATATATCAGTGTATATAGGATTTTGTATATCGGATTATATAATATACTTGCATCAGTAAAGAGGAGAAACATGTATCAGTGGATTGGACTTTGAATCAGTCCTATAGGTATGTATGTATCAGCCTATATGAAGGGGGCCATCTTTGTATCAGTCATATAGTTGAAGGGATATGCATCAGATTATATATGGGGGCCATTATGTATATCAGTTAACTGATATGTAAGGGGGCTCGGGTTAGGAATAGTGTAGCAACAGTTAATGAAGGGGACATAGCAGTATACTCTAGGGGTAACTGACACTGTTATTGATGTATGTGTGTTAGAGGAGGGGCCTTGTTGTGTTAGTAGCTAACTGATATTGTTGTGTTAGTAGCCAACAGATATGTATTTGAGTTATGTGTTCATTATATATTTAAGTTACTAGAGAGGGAGTTAATGGAGGGTGATTAGCATCAGCAGTAGTGAAGTAGGGGGGGTCCTTTGAAGCAGTGATAAATGGGCTCGGGTATGAGGAGGAAACATGTATCAGTATATAGGATACATGTATCGGTCATATAGGTTACATGTATCAGTTAACTGATCAGTTTTGAGGGGGTAGCATTGTATCACAGAGAAGGGGCTCGAGTGCAGGGGTTTGAGGAAACAGCAATAGTATAGGTACAAACAAGTAATGTGTGTGCAGTAGTTATGAAGGGGGAGCTAAACTCATGTACATTTGCACTAGAGTCCATAACTGAAGGGGAAATTTGGTAGCAGCAGGGCATTAGTTCCCTGTTTGCACAGGGAACAGGCAGCACATGTGTGCTTGGACAGTGAACATGTGTTTGTGGGCGTGTATCAGGATAATGAGAGTATTTAGATGGGTAACTAGCAGTATTCAGATTCCAGTGTAGTGTTGGCCAGTCCTTTGTGACAGCAGTCTATTTACCTATCTATCTATGTATCTATTATCTATCTACCTATCTATCCACCTAGTTATACACACACACACACACACACACACACACACACACACACACACACACATATATATATATATATAACTCATACATATTGTAAGAATATTAGAGTATATGTATACATGTAGTGTGTACGAGTAATAGGCAATTCAGTGGGGACATGAGTATGAGAGCATAGGCAATGAGTAATTGGGCAAGCCAGGGTAACATAAGGATTGGGCCATGTGAGTCCATATGCTAATAGGGCACCTAGTATCCCATGTTATGATACAATATTGATACCTATTATCTTGTAAATACTAGTAAAGCCTAATAACATAGGGTATGGTTCCAATATCCTAGAAACAGACTCATACAACTTAGAAATGGCTAGTTTGACTAGCATTGACCTAGTTTGACTTCTATGACCTAGAAAAGGCCTAAAAGCATCTAATTAATGTATTTAAATATATTATTTACTCTAAAACACCAAGTAACTCTGTAATTTTATATATAGGTCTTTGTGACTCCACTTTGGGCATCGATCCACATTTATTGCTTAGGACCGCAGGTGCGTACATTCTCGGATAGTTTTTATTATCTGATAATTATTGTGATTCAGCTTCTAGTATAGTATTACCTGATTCTCTGACACGACACAAATTAGTATTTCTGGATTTATTTACTTGCGACACATGCATCTTACCTGTCTGGCTTCTATTTCTGGAATCACTCACTGTAGCCACTTACTAGAATCAACTACTGGCATCACTTACTTTCTGGCTGGACTTATACTTGATTTACGTGTCAGGATATGTATTTACTTGTACTAGTCAGGGCAAAAAAATACTGTAATAGACATGTAAATATTCCTAAATATGCTGAAATCACCCTTACTGGTCTAATCTGGAAAGATAGCCATCGCACACTTGCCAAGTGTGCGATGTGCTGTATTTATCTTCTAGTCGTTTACATGTCGAAAGCGGCATTTCAAAACACACTAGTTTAGTACATTCTTACTAGATCCGCATTATACTTGCTGGACTCACATCACATCTGTTCTAGTTTAGTTATCTTTATTTACAGTCTTTATTGCCATATTTTTCTGGTTTACCATATTCATTTTTCTTGTACTTTAGTTAGTTATTGTTCTATTTCATTTCCTGACTCATTCTTTTCCTGCTCATCAAGTATTACTTACTATAACTATTTTATATTCTTTGTCATTTAATTGGAATTGCTAAAAGAGGTGTGTTCGTTCCATCGTGATTGGATATATATTTTCAGATGACTGCTTAGGGGACTTGTGTCCTATATTCTACGGAACCGAGGAGGGGATAACAACCATGGGTCCTGATGCTCAGGAGTGATTACAGAGGGGCTTAGTTATTATTATAGCTTTGTGATAGATTCAATGTTAGAATTCTTGGCATGTATATATAGTGGAGACTTTGTTATTATATTTGAGATTTGAATATTGATATTGTATTTAAAAGTTGTTGATGTTTTAGTCTTTGCAGTTTATTATACTTCTTTGATATCATATCGTGCTTTAGATTGTGATTGTGTATTTGTATTATAATTTGTACTTTATCCTCCATTTGGAGTTGAGATCTATGACAGGTATATTACATTATTGTGTGAGATTGATAGTTAGTAATCTAGACAGCGTTCTACTACTGATGCTGTGGCGTAGGCTGGACATTGTTCACTACTCGTGCCCCTATACCGGGTGTGGGTCGTGACACATTCTCTGTTCTTTTATGCTATTTTTTTAAAGGAGAATAAAATTAAGAAAATGTTTGCCATTAAAATCTTTTGATGTAATTTCAATACAAACAGAACAGTGTTACAATGTAGGACTTAGACGTAGTCCTAGGAGTACACTTTTGTTTATCTGGGTCCCTTGTGCCGATGGAGCGAGTGGTAATACATTGACTCCGTTGACGATCTGACGACGGTTATCGGTTCTCTGAAGGTCTGAGTTGCTCTGGATGCTGGAGCTTGCGGAGAGGAAGAAGACGTTGAGTGTCTGTATCTGCCTCGGTGGTTGTGCGATGTCTCTGTCTGTCTATGTATGTTCGTATGTGGAAGAAGGAAATGATCCCTCTATTTATAGTCTGTAGGCTGGCTGCTCATGTACATAAGTAGGATGCGCCTGGACGCGGGAAGGCCATGTGGTGATTGCTGATGGAGGCGCATGGACGATGCGTCTTGATTGAGGAGTTGAATTCTTCATGCTACTGTTGTGGGCTGGCACGTAGCTGGGGGAAAAATCTTTCTGTTGCTGAGATCTTGGGTGAATCGAGTCAAAGGACACGTGTCATAGGCCCATGGCTCAGAGATCTCGGATTTCGTGGGGAATGATCTGGTAGGATGCGCCTGGGATTGGGCGCATGAGGAGACTTTGGCTCGTAACCTTTTGGAGTCACGAACCATTCGGGGCGTATGGCTTTTGAGGCGCATGCGAGGCTTCAGTAGTGACTTTACTTCTGTCTTTAGGGACCAGAGAAAAGTTTGAGACGCATGGCTTTTGAGACGCATGCAGAGCTTCGGGCGCATGGCTGTGGAGGCGCATGCGAGATGGTTAGGCGGCCACGTGGTTGTAATCGTCGGAAGGAAGTAATGATAATGCTGACGTCGGCGATGCTTCGTTTTCTGAAAAAGTTGTCAACTGCAGTCTTCGAGGAACGTGCTGCCAACTCTGTCAGACTTCAGCATTTAATGTTCATTGACAGGTGATGGGTTGTTGAGTGGGTGCATCGATCGGTGTTCCACTAGGCACATGGGGCCGCATGGGGGCGCATGCTTGTGAAGCGCTTGGTGCTGAGGGGCACGTCTGTGTGATGTACTGTCTGGCCAGCGCATCCGCTCCGCTTGACACGTCTTTTGGTGCGACTGTTATGTTCTTCGAGTGCTTTAAATAGCCATTTTTGACTTGGCTAAATTCGAAGCGTCAGGTTCATCCATTTAATGCAAATTTATTGTACGGGATTCGGAGAGCCTGCCACTTGGCGTATGGATTTAATTTGCCCGACCTATAAATAGTGGCATGGAGAGGGTTTGCTTCTCGTTCTCTCACGTCCTTCCAAAATGTACTTGTTTACTCGAGCACATTCTGTTGACGAGATGCTCTCGAGGGTGAAGATACGACGCATGATCTTCGTTGATGCACTTGAAGGTGACTATTACATCCAAGAGTCGGAGTCGAGGGCTTCCGAGGCAGGCGGAAGGTGCCTGTTGCATCCAAAGATCGGGATGCCCGAGCCTTGTCTCCGTTATACTGGAAGAGCCGCAGATCGGAATTGCGGTGTTGCGATCATCTTCCTTGGCCTTTGGGAGAGCTCCTCCTCCTACTAGAGTGGGTGTTGCCTATTCTGGTTGGGTTGAAAGCTGCTCCTTTAGCCGCAGGTTGATTGTGGTGCTCTCCTCTTCCTTGGTTTGGGGAGCTCTTCCTCCAGCTAGAGGGTTGATTGCCACCCTCGTTCTGCTCAATAAATGCTTCATTAGTCGAAGCATTTGATGGCGCATATGCTGACACTTCATGATGCGCCTGGCTGGAAGGGTGGCACATAACTGAGGATGAAGGGATGCACATAACTGAGGATGAATGGAGGCACATAACTGAGGATGCACATAACTGAGGATGAAGGGATGCACATAATTGAGAATGCACATAACTGAGCTGCTGAAAGGATGCGCCCGGCTGAGAGCACATAGTGGGATGTGCTTGACTGAGAGTGCATGGTGAGATGTGCCTGTTCAAGAGCGCATGATGACTGCTGCACCTGGCTGTAGACTTAGGGTCTTTTCTTTTTGTAGAAGTTCTCCTTTGTACAGCCTTTTCTAGACATGTAATAGACTTTTATATGCAAATAAAAATCCTCTTTCAATGTCTATACTTTTGTTTTGCTGTATTAAGTATTTTGTCTGAGCTCCCTGGCGCATGTAGTGTTTGGTGCATAGGATTTCTGGTCGTAAAATTCCATGCTTCTATAAGACCCCCTTCAAAGTTTTCAAAACTTTTTTTTGTCAAGTTTTGGAATACTTTGAATAAGAAGCATGGTGGTTGGGGCGCATGACTATTCAGGCGCATGGATACTCCGCACATCAGTGATGGGGCGCATACTCAACGCCTCGATAACCAAGAAGATTAATGATGATCTTTTTGGATTTATCTGCAGTTATATCTTCACAGAACCCGAAGCGGCGGCTGAGGTCACACTTCATCGGTTCACGCGTGCGACTGAGCCTATAAATAGGCGTGAGGTGAAGAGAGAGAGAGAGAGAGAGAGAGAGAGAGTTTGTCTTCTCTTTTGCTTTTGTCTTTTAGAGTTCTTCTTCGAAAAACCCTAACTTTCTTCCCTCAAGGAATGGCTCCCAAGACTCCTCGTGGCGGTGCTGGCAAGGGAAAGGAGTCTGCGGAGTTCGTCGAGGAAGACGCTCCTATCACCATTGTGACTCCGGCCGACGTTCGGCCTGCGGTGACGGGTGGGTGTCGTATTTTCCATTATTTTTTTGTTCAGGCGAGTTTTGGATCATACGGCTGAGTTGGTGTGTTCTAACTCTTTGTTGCCGAAGCACATGGACCTCTGTCCTGATGATGCGCCGAGGTTTATTCCCCCGACGTGCATGGGTTTAGGCCCTGATTATGCACCGAGGTTTAACTGCTAACACGCATGGGTTTACACCCTGATGATGCGTCGAAGCTTCACTGCTGACGCGCATGGGTTTACCCCCTGATGATGCGCCGAAGCTTCACTGGTGACGTGCATGGGTTTACACCCTGATGATGTGTCGAAGCTTTACTGCTGACGCGCATGGGTTTAGACCCTAATGATGCGCTAGGCTGCTTGACACACTTTGTCTTCTTAAAGCCTCTTTTCTGACTTTTGTTTTTATTGTGTCAGTGTTGATGACTATCCCACTGCTGAATGAAGTCCTTCTGGATGCTTCTCTTTGTCAAATGGGAGTTGATTTTGACGAGGAGGTTATCAACCCCGCGAAGGATGCTATCCTGCTGAATCAACCTCCTGAGAGAATGCTGCAAATCCAGAATCAGTCGTCGGTTTTTCTCCAGAGTATGATGGAGAGCAAAAAACTGAAATCTGCTGAGTCTGAGGATGTGACCTTCTTAAAACCTGCCTTTTTGTTCGATGACCGACTGATTTCCACCGAGGCGAAGATACTGAAGATCAAAGAAGACTGGTTCTTCTCTGCGAAGGGCATGGTTCTGTATATGCGACAACTTGAATGCCAGTTGCCACTGACGGCCTTCTACCGTTTAGCTTCCAAGAGGAGGATGCCCTGAGAACTTACTCCTTCTCAAGGAGGGGCAGTGGGGGGTACTCTTTCGATTGATGCTACTTCGAATCAAAGGGATACCTTGGCCGCCTCACGAGCCGGACCCTCGTTCAGTTGCCGAACTTTGTGTCCTGGGAGCCTTTATAGTGAGGTCCCTAATGACACCTTTGTCTTCAGTGCTTCGACCTTTACAAATCGGATGCTAACATCGAGGGTCATGTATCCGAAAGGTAGCTTTAGGGTTGAAGGTTGGTGTCACC
Source organism: Iris pallida (assembly GCA_029216955.1). Lineage (NCBI taxonomy): Eukaryota > Viridiplantae > Streptophyta > Magnoliopsida > Asparagales > Iridaceae > Iris > Iris pallida. The sequence continues at coordinate 13,210,584 of JANAVB010022999.1, read as the reverse complement.
ACATGCCAAAGTGGGACGAGTTGACCCTTTGGGTGTTGTCGAAGTTCAAGGCTGAGCTTAAAGAAATTGGGCTGACGGCCGCTATCCGTGCCACACAGGCTGACGTGGATCTCAAGAAGCACATGTTCCTTACGCTCTTGGAAATGTTCAATGCCCAGACTGGCACTTTCTTTACTCCAGTGGGGGAGTTGGGATTGGCTCTCCATGAAATGTACGAGGTATCCAGGCTTCCCTGGGGCTCGAAACCGTACGAGGAATATTTTCCGTCAAACGAAGAGATCCTTGTCTTGGAAAAGAAGGACCCGGAGATGATGGCTATTTTCAAAGAGGTAGCGAGCCATCATTATCTGATGCAACGGAGGGACAAAGGTAAGTCTCAACCTCATGTGACTGCTTAGAGGGATTACGTTTTCAAGCAGGATTTGGCAGACTCCTCGAAGATTCGGTTTATGACCCCGCAAGGGCTGAAACCTGCGAAAGTAACTTCCGAAATGAGCCGACTAGACGAGAGGTCTCCCCGTTCAAATGAGAGTGGCAAAAACGCGTATAGCTGCTTCTGGCACTGGGTGCACCGGATGTCATCTAAGGCCGTGTTGACGGCATACTTGATGATATGGCTCCGGGATTGTGTGTTCGCGGGGGGATCAGGTTCTGTGGAGAGGGTATACCGGAACCTCATTTTGCCAGCAGTGAAATTGGCTTTTGGTCGCCCTTTGGCTCTTCTCCCCGCGATGGTGTGTAACCCGTTGCGGGGCTTGAGGACCTTTGCTGAGGATGTGATCCATAGGAGAGGTAGGAACGACAACTTTCCCCGGGCTGAGCTACCATTCCATTATCTGATAAGATGGTTGATTCTACATGATCCGAACGTGATGAATCCAGGCCCGGAGGAGGATCACATTGAAGGTGACTCCTTTATCCGTCGCTTCTACAAGAGGAAGTGGTTGCACACTGGCGTCCCCGTCTGTAGGAGAGTTTTGTCCTATCTTCAGGGGTGGAAGATTGTCAAGGTCGGTCCCATCTTCAAAGATTTCGAGGCTGACCAAGATTTGGACGAATCTGGTGAAGATGCGATTACTCTGCCGAAATAGGGTTTTCGTTGGTTACAAAGTATTCGGCCTTCCTACTTGGTCTACCGCAACCAAAATATGTGTTATCTGGAGCCATATCTGCCAAGCCGGTTTGTTCGCCAGTTTGGCTATACCCAGCTAATGTTACGAAATCCCAGTAACAGTCTGGGGTTTGCCGGAAGTTTGTTGGACGGAGCCTGGGGCTGGCAATATTACAATACCGGGTGTACTGGTGTTCGTTTTACTACGCCAGTTCGTAACCCTCGGCCATAGATCCTGTATTTGGCCGTTAAGCTGTATTGCACCATGAATACTGTGTCTCCTGATTATGATAAGGAGACCAGTTTCATCATTAGAACTCAGCTAGAGGCTACGACGAATATGTTGGTGGCGGCTTGGTCATATCGTCCACCAGAATTGGCAGGATATCGGGCTGCTGCTGTAGCATCAGTGAGAGGTCTCCCTGCTGGAAAGAGATGGGCTGACACAGAAGCCGGTTCGTCTATGCCAAAAAGGCCGAGGAAAGTGATGACTCCAAAGGCTACGTCAATGGAATCATTCCCTGCCGAGGTAAAGAGTCCTCCGCAATCTAGCTCATCTTGTCATTTTGGTGACCTGTGCCTTTTTTTCTTGTAGGGATCGTCGAAGAAGAAAACCCGTATTTCAAAACCGGGCGTCAGTAAACCGAAGGAGGTGGCAAGCTCCTCTGATGAGCGAATTTCTCCGATGGTAATGTCTCCAAGAGAGGAGAATCCTGAAGATATTGTTCCTACGGAGATTTTAGTATCTCCAGGCTATGTCGGAAGAGACACTGAGGTTGCAGTAATCTCTGGGATAGTGCAAGCCACCGTGGGAGCCTTGGACGTTGAGGGTCCAGCAGACACGGGGCTTCCAGATGAAGAGGTGGAGTGGAGTTCGTCGTCTTTCGATGACGTTCCTCCAGAGATGCGTGAGTCTGCTGTGGGGGCAACAGACGTGATTGCAACAGAGGAGAGGGTTGATTCCCCTCCTTGTCATGATGCGGGGAGGTCGGCTGTAGCGTTGCCGAGCCCTACCCCAGGCTCAACAATGAAGGCTGAGGTGGCTGCCGACCGGGAGGTAGCGACAGATTTGGTCCCCGTGGAGGGATTCGATGATGAGGGGAAGACTCGTCTGCCGAGCCCGACCCCAGAAGACGTACCCCGCCAGGAAACGGGAGCTGATCCAGTTAGCTTGCTAGAGGAAGGCTCCGCGCTGGTTACAGATCACGCCTCGGTGGTGGAGGAGGCAGCTCCGGATGCTGATAGTCCCTTTGAGACGGGAAAGGGCAAGGGCTTGCTGATGCAAGAGCCCTCTATTGCTTCTTCGACTTGGGGGATGATATCGACACCCCACCTAACTCCTTCTGTACTCTTGGCATCTGGCGCTGGTAGCGGAATTCAAGTTCCTGGTATGGAAGAGTCTGCTGAGGTCGACGTTCAAACCTTGCAGATTGAGATCGGCGGGTCTTCTTCAGGTTCGCCATCCAGGGTAGCTCCTCCAACTCCTGCCATGACACCACAAGTGTTGGCGGATGTGGATGAGTACGTGAAATTCATCGTTGAGGCAGTATACAAGATGCTGCAAAAGGGTGTATCGACGGTGATGAACGCCAATAGGATTTTCGCGATGGCAAAATCTATGGCGCTTCCACACATCGGTCTGATACGTCTCCACCAGGGCCATGATCATATGTCCGAGATTCTGGAGGCCTCGGTGACTGAGCTGGACCAGCTGCTTTCCGAGTTTCAGCGTATCCAGCAGAATGATCTCTCCGCCCTGATAGACACAGAAAAAGAGAAGCTGATTGCTGAGATTGAGTCCTCTTATCAGGCTACCGTAGGTGTCTGGGAACGCGAGGTGGCTGAAACTGATGCTGCAGTAGAGCGGTTGTCTCAGTCCACGCAGGAGAAGGTGGAGTTACGAGCTGCGTTGGATACTAGTATCGCGGAGGTTGATACCCAGATTTGCCGCCTTGAGGACCAGCGGGCCCGACTCCTATTAGATGCTGAGCGTACCCAGGCTGAACATGTAGCATTTAAGAAGGAGGAAGCAGCTTTCACCCACCGGGCTCTTACCCTGGCTCAGCAGCGGCAACAGTTGGATGAGAAGCATGAGGATGACACTTCTCCTGAGGCCATAGAAGCGATGCGTCAAGAAGCTGAACGTCGGGTCCTGGCGACTGTGGAGACTCGAGCGACAGACTTGAGGCGTGGAATTGAAGATCTTTCGGCCAACCCCGGGGATGTTTAGGGATTGTTGTCTCTTCTTTCTTGTGTATTTACAACTCTTGCTGGGGGGGGGGGTGTAATCCTTTACTCTCTTTTTTTGAAAATAAAGAATACAAAGTTTTTGTGGTGTGTTCATTTTTGCTGTCATGAACTTGATGATTTGTGTGGACCTATTATCTTTTGTGCACCTTGGTTTTTAGGTACAGATAATAAGTTCGAAAGAATCGACATGTTTGCTCAGAGGTGATATGGACGTGACAAATATGGTATTCAAATGATAAAATCTTCCTACTCAGAGGTATTATAGACGTGGTAGGAATGACTCTGGAGAATACGCAGAACTACTCAGAGGTAATATGGACGTGGAAGTTTTGCGATCAATGTACGGCAACGCAGAGGTAATGTGGACATGGTAAACATGATGGGTAGCGTAGTCTTACGGAGTGTAAGATTCCGCTTTGTAGGGCGTAGGGGAACAACTCAGAGGTAATGTGGATGTGGTTGTCCTTCTACTGGAGGATGCCACGGAATAGCTGGGTTCTGGAAGTATATGATTTTGTGGAAGGAAATTGTATGTGAGCCCTGATGATTGGGTCCACTGATCCTTTCTGGAAGTACATGTCTGAAAGATGTCAAGAGTAGTACTTCTTTAGGAACTTGCCGTTGATTGGCATCATGAACAAGTCCCCATTAGGTTTAGCGAGGCGGTAGGCACCGTTTGAGTATACCGTCTCTATGATGAAAGGTCCTTCCCACTTGGGCTCAAACTTTCCTGGTGTCTTGTGAGTCAACACCATCGGCTTCCTAACTGCCAGAACCAGGTCGCCTACTTGGAAAGTCCTTTGCTTGACCTTCCTGTTGAAAGCCTGTGATATACGGGTTTGGTAGAGTTCAATGCGTTGTTGAGCTAGGAGACGCTTTTCGTCAAGTGCCTCCAGTTCTCGCAGACTACGACATTGATTGTCCTTTTCTGTGAGTTGGTTTATGATTGCTACGCGGAGTGAGGGTATCTGGTGTTTGCAAAAACAAAAGTTGATCTTTATTTCAACAAACTTTGTAAAGAAGATTACAAAAATTTTGGGAAAGTACAACTATAGGAATCCGATCTGAAGACGATCGCTTTATCCCTTGGACGATGTAAACTTTGAAGACGGTAGCCTCTGAAGATTGCAGCAGTACTTTGGCAAGAACTCCTGATCTCTGGTGATGATCTCTGATCTCTGTATGCGTGTATGATCCCCCTAGGAAGGACTTGAAACTCTATTTATAGAGTTCTGGAAATAACTACTTTTTAGTTATTCTGGACTGTGCAAGTTGGATTGCGCTGCATTGGACCGCGCAGACATCAGACTGCGCTGGCAGTTACTTGATCGTGGGCCAACTGTATTAGACACATGGCATTATTTGATTGAAATGCACATAATTGTGTACAGACGGTTACCACGTAATGAGTCATTGATGGCATGAAGGCCACGTGTACTTTTGTCAGTTATATTGATGGAGTGCGCCAACTGAATTGCGTTGGCTTCAGATTGCGCTGGGATGGACCGCGCTGGGCTGGATTGTGCTACAGGCAGATTGTGCTGCATGTACAGCTGTCCTCGAGCGCTGTGCTGCACGATAAACGAACAGTTTCCTCGTTCTCCGTGCTGTCAGTTGTCAGAAGATCTGATTCTCTGTCAGGTAATGATGACAAGGCCACGTCAGCATGCGCACTTGGATGAGTGCGCAGTTCAGTCTGCGCAATCGAATGGTTGCGCAATCTGTCTTCTGTGCAGTTCACTTGAAGGATATATAATTTAATTTTGATGACTTTGTTGATGGGTGCAACTTGATTTTTAGGACCTACAAGACCCCCTTCAAAGTTTTTAAAGTTTGAAAATAGTCAAAACTTCGAAATACTTTGAATTTTGATTTGATAATCAAGTTGCGCATATGATGACCTGTCTGCACAATCAGAGGAATTAGCTCCTATTTATCTGGCGCAATCTGAGGAGTCTATTCATTCTCGAAAACTATAAATAGTTCTCCGTTCTCTCACTGCCATTCTTTACTTGCTTTCGAACTTTCAAAAGAGAAAACTTCCTGAGCTTTCCTGATTCTTCTTCTTCTTCCCGTCGATCTTTATGGCCCCAAAGCGCTCCGCCGCCTAGAAAGGGAAGGCCCCCGCCGAGTCCTCGACTCGTGTCGTGCCGCGCCCTTCACGCCATGAGGTGGCTCACCCAGCACTACAAGGTAGACATCCGATCGAAAACCCTTTTTAGGGTTTTTCGTTATTGCTGCACCTTCAAACCGATCTCTTTTTAGAGTTTTGGTTACGTTGTGCCGCCCTGTTTAGGGTTTCGGTTGCACAAAACCAATAATCTTCATTTTTATGAAGATTATTTTCTTGCACAATCAGTTAGAACATGCTGGCAAAAGTCAGTGCATTCTGCTGATTTGCGCATGGCTATCCAGCGCAAACTAATACTTTGCACAAGTTATTCAGCACAATCTGATGGCTTGCGCAAGTGGATGAGTTGGCGCCACTGGATAGTTTGTGCATAAAAGCTATTGTTGCGCAATCTGATGGTTGCACAATCTGATGCTTGCGCAATCTGCTGACAGAATTTTTGATTTTACTTGTACTGAATTCTATTTTTTTCTGTTTGATGCAGTTAACATCAGAGAGGACCCTGATTATGAAATATTTGCAGGGTCCCTTGCTGAGCCGGAATTCAAAGAAGATTTATCCCATGTGCTCTTTCCACAATATGCTCTGCCATCCTCTCGCCAAGCTATTTTGATAGCTCAGGACAATGAGACATTGTTAAGTCTGATGAGGCAGCCCTTGCAGTCTGCTGATGCCATCACCCACAAGAAACCCATGCTCCTATTTGGTGAAGCCATCGACAAGAGTTCTCAACCTAGACCCCGTGTTGAGTCGAGAACTTTCCAAAGGAAGGAGAAACTGATCCTATTACCAGACATTGCTAGATGCCTCCCTCTAGCACGATATGCTCATGCAAGCCATCCCAGGAGGATGGACTGGGATATTACTCCCCTCCAACATGCACGGACAGGAAAGATTTGTGTCAAGAAAGGCCCAAACAATAGAGACATGTTCTATAGCTCTTCTGAGCGACACATCACTTTACTCAGAGGGTTGAAGCCAGGCTGTATCCCTCCAGAGAACTCGTCTTTGTTGCTGCCAGTGAGGACACCAATTTTTGCTAATGAGTATGCAAAGGCGGAGGGCAGATATCCGAATCAGGACATCCGGCTGACCGGTTTGGTGAATCCGGAGAACAGAAGGTGGAACTGCATAGCCAACTGGGTATTGGCTCAGTTTGAAGATAAACTTAAAGAGATCGAGCTTTATAATACGGTATATGCTACCGTGTATGGCTTCCACCCAAACCCTCATCTGTTTCTAGCCCTGGCAGAGAGGTATAACTATAGGACAGGGACGTTCATGACGCCCTGCGGGGAGATAGGATTGGCCCTCCATGAGATGAAGTATATCTCATGCCTACCAACGGGAGACTTCCCTTATGAGGAGTATATTCCCACAAACGACGAGTTAGATAGACTACGTCGGGAAAATACAGAAATGGTGGCTGTCTTCGACGCACTTTTGTGCCATTACAACATATGTTCCCTGTACTACAAGAGCGGCTCTTCCGGCACATGTTATTCATCGAAGTGGTTGCCGTATCTTTTTCTTAACCATATCGTTGAGAAAAAGACCAAAGATCATGACTAATGCAACCCAACTTTCTTCCAATCCCTCAGCCACAGTGAAGTAATAAAACTGATGGAAGAGAATAAGAAGATGGATATCAGAGTTACTGATGAACACCAATACCCTCCACTCAAGCCCGGAGGTTTTGTTGAAAGCTTTATAAGAATGGGCTACAGGTCCATGTCATAAGAAGCTCAGCTGGAAGGATTTTTGACATACTGGCTCCGTCGATTCGTCGTGCCCAGAGCAAGCACCGTGGACCGATTCTACCGTGGCGTACTCTTCGCTGCCGTCCGGTTAGTCTTCGGCTACCGGATGGATTTACTATCAGCGATAACCTATAGAATAAATGCAGGTCTTCGTCTGTATGTCGACTCCATGATCAAATTGAAGGGTGAGAAGGGAAACTTCCCTCGATTGGAGTTGCCCTACACCTATCTATTCGGGTGGTTGCTTCTGCACCATCCGTCTTTGATGAACCCCGATATGGGAGCAGTCAGTGGTAGCTTTCTTCGGAGATTCTCCCGGAGCAAGTAGGTTTACGTTAGTCTGAAGGACTGCAGACGTGCCCTGAACCTTGGCAAAGGATAGAATTTTTATAGCTTTGTCCCTCCAGCTGGTTACGAATTCATGGCAACAAATCTGGTTGACCTTGGGAGGCAACCACTGGGTCGAGCAGCTTTCGACTGGCTGAAGGCGATCAGACCATCACATTTGGTATACAGATTTGAGGAGGAGTGCTATCTAGAACCATATCTGTCGAGTCGCTTCGCTCGTCAATTTGGGTACGACCAGTTCAATGTGGGCAATGCTATAACTTGCCTACAAGGAAAGGGGTACCTGATTGATGGTGCCAGAGCATGGGCCTACTACAATGCTCGAGACACTAAGACAGTGTTCTCGATGCCAAACAAGAATGATAATGGCCCTAGAATGTTATACACATATTCACTATTTTATACAGCTGCAAATACTTTCGTCGAGAATTTCAGTCTGGTGGATAGCTTCGCGACGGCGACGCGATTGAATAAAGGAGCCACTGCTATACTAGCTCCAGCAAATGATGAACAACATGAACCGATAGATGATCCATTGGAAGCTTCTAGGGAAGCAAACTTCCCTGAGGAAGTAAATCAACTACTGAGAATTTCTCTGAAAGTTGTTAAATCTCCGGCCAGAGAGAGGAAAAGAAGGATTGATGAACCTTCTTCCCCAGCTGCAAAGAAGAAACTTATCCTGGATCAACCAGAGAAAGTTACTACTAGATCACAATCTCGGCAGATGGCCGAGTCAATCCAACGAGAAGAGGCAACCACGCCGACTTCTATTCTAAAGCCGGTTGACGTAGTCGATGTGGAGAGCCCAGAAAGGCATCTTCATAGAAAGAAGCAGGCTATTAGAAAGAGAAAGAAAGCGAGCCTGTCCTCGGTGGTGGTGAATGCTGCTGCTGGGATTACTATGTCATCTCCTACTCCTGTCTCTGAGCCTAGTCCAGAGCGGAGAGAGGAGACTGAACAGAGAGAGGAGGCTGCACAGAGAGATGAGGCTGCAGAGCCTAGGGAATATGAAGCTTTACGATCTCCTTTGCCAGCGGTAGAAACTACTCAACTTCCTGTCACACCAGGAACAGTCCGCGAAGAGGAGGATCACCTAATGATTGAGGCATTAAATGATTACGACTTCGGTCTGCAAGCGGATGCTGATCATACCGCTGCAACTACCAGCGAGGAAGCTCCTGAGGATAATGAAAGTGAGGAGAGTACATCATCAGAGGTTGTTGATGATACACAGAATCCTGAAGAGGACATTGAAGTCCATATATCTTCCAAAGCAGCTGATGACACCCAAGATCCTGAAAAGGATGTTGAGGTGCAGGTATCTCCCGAAAAGATTGTAAATGAGGAAGTGGCCCTGGAGAAAACTCCTACTGTTGATCCCAAAGGTAAAAAATGAATTTATCAACTTTTTTTCATAGATTAATAGCTGACATCTCTATCTTTGATCCATACAGAAATCGAATCTTCTCCAGCTCCTCCAGTGTGCATGGATATAGTGCCTGTAACGACGATAGCTAGCAGCAGTCGTCATTTGTCAGGTGGCTCCAAGGCAGGCAGTAGCCAGGCAGTAATGTCTGAGGCTACTTCTGCTAGACTGGAATCTGGGCCAGCAGATGACCGAATCATCACTGAATGAAGCCATGGTAAGATTGCTTTTACTTTTGATCTTTTCAATAGCTGTAAATGACAGACCAAATGATAAAGTTTATCTGTTTTTGCAGAGGAACAACTGGGAGGAGCGACCAGCTCTACTTTAGCTCCCTTATTTAAAGAGCCTCCCGTCCAAGTGGCTGAACGTCCTACTGCTTCATCATCAACAGGAGTCGCTGCTACCCCTGGTACTTTGGCCACCAATCAATTTGTCATCAGCTCTTTTACCAGCTTTTTCTTTAATTCATTGGGACCCTTAATAGATAGGGTAATAGAGAAGGAAGAAGCTGATTTCTCTACAGTTAGAGGTCCAACCTCTTACTTGATTAATGCCATCCGCAGCCAAGGGGATGAAGCTCAGGCTACTTTTCTTGATTATATATTAGATGAGTTGGAGACTTCAGTTAAGTGCTACAAAGAGCTAAGAAAGGGAGAGGTAGAGCCTCTGGTGCAAGCTGAATTTGAACGGATGTCTCAAGAGGCCGCGGTTGAGAAAGTTAATTTCCAAGTTCTCTTGGATACTTTCACTGCCAAGTCCGCTGAATACAACTCCAAAGTAGAAACAGTGGCATCTATTGCTGAAGAAAAAGAAAGGAAAGTTGCTGAATTGCAAGCGGAAATTGCCCGTCTTCAGAAAGAATTGAGACTTGCTCAATTAACTCTGGAGGATGAAGCTACTCAACATCAAGCTGCAATTCAACAACTTGGTGTTCTGACTCGAGAGAGAGATGAATATGCTGCAGCTCACCAAGCTGAAGTTACTCGCAGACTAGTAACCCTACCAACCTTCGATGATAAATCTGGGATGGAAGAACCTAGAAAACGAGTGATAGAATCTCGTGAAGAGCGACTACAAATTTTGAAGCAGCAGATGACCAATTTGATGATACCATCGACTGAGTAGAAAGATCTTTTGTATCTTCTTGTTTTTCATGATATGTGTCTTTGTAATGTCTTTCATCTTTGATCAATAAAAAAGATATTTTTGTGGCTCTATTATTTGTTGCATATCTTATTCAGATATAAATAATAGCGATAGAAAATATATTCAAAGGTACAAGACATGATATATTTCTTGATTCTGGAAAAATAATCATATTCAGTTATATCTGCTCAGAGGTAATATGGACATGGCAAATATAATTTTTTGAATATCATTATTTCAATAGACAACTTAATCAAAGATGATAAGTTGTTGATAAGAACGAACTGGATGATTCATCAAGGTAAATGAACGAAATGAATCGTCGGATGAATGTAATGAACGGGCGAGCCGTCGGATAATGAACGGGCGAACCGTCAAGTGTATGTGTGAACGGACGAACCGTCGGATGATGAACGGGCGAACTGTCAGATGAATATAATAAATGAACGGGTAAACCGTCGGATAATTATAGAATGAACGGGTAAACCATCGGATAATGAACGGGAGAACCGTCAGATGTATGTAATAAACGAGCGAACCATCGGATGAATGTGATGAACGGGCGAACCGTCGGATGAATGAATATAATGAACGAACGAACCTTCAAAGGGATATGATGAACGGGCGAACCATCGGATGAGTGCGATGAACGGGTGAACCGTCAAATGGATGTAATGAACGGACGAACCGTCAGATGAATGTGTCGCTTCATTGTCTTACAACTCTCTGTCTATAAATAGAACAGAAAATCAGATGGGATGGTCACTTTCACTTTTCAACATAAAGATGTCGTCTGGAGATACATCCAAGAAGGCTGAGAACTCCCCGAAGGTAGAAGCGGGTACTGAAGAACGTCCAGTAGAGCCAGCTTAATCAAAGCAGATAGCAGCGGGCGAAGGTTCATCTGCACCCAAACCGCCAAAGGACATCTTGGACTTCCTTTTCAAACCAGGGAAGAATGAAGAAGAAGAAGCCATGAGGATAGCTGCTTGCAAGTTCTTGGTGGGTTCCTGCAAGAATGTTCTTGACTCTTTTGCTGATGATGTTTTTGATAAGGACGATAGTGGCCCGCGTCCCAATTTCGAGAAGGATGATAGCGACCTTCCTTGATATTATGTACTATTATTCGAGATGAAATAAAACTGAATTTTATTTATGAACTTGTCTGATAATTACAATCAATGTCTCTTATATTTACACATAATATTTTTTGAGGAACTTGCCATTGATAGGCATCATTGCAACTCGACCGTCTAGTTCTGTGAGTTGATAGGCTCCATTTGAGAAGACTTTGCTCACGATATATGGCCCTTTCCACTTTGCATCGAACTTGCCTTTGCTCGAGTGAGTCATAGTCATAGGACGTCTGACTGTTAGAACGAGCTCTCCTTTCTGAAAGGCTCTGACCTTAACTTTGCGGTTGAAAGTCTTTGAGATGCGGGCTTGGTATAACTCAATATGCTGTTGAGCCAATAGCCGCTTCTCATCGAGCGCTTCTAACTCTTGAAGTCGAAGAAGATCGTTGTTCTCTGTTGTGAGTTCGTTGGCGATAGCAATCCTCAAAGACGGAATTTGGAGTTCCAGAGGTAGAACTGCATCACAGCCGTACACTAAAGAGAAGGGTGTACAGCCTATAGGGTTACGGACCGTAGTACGGTAGGCCCAAAGACATTCTCCAAGCTTTTCACTCCAGTTTCGTTTGTTAGTGGATAAAAACTTCTTGAGGAGCTTGATGATAGTTTTATTGAAAGCTTCAGCTAAGCCATTAGCAGCAGGATTGTAGGCTGTCGAAGCGACATTGTCAATCCGATAGTCGTCACAGAACCTTGTGAACTTTTGGCTGATGAATTGAGGTCCATTCTCATGAATGATTCGTCGAGGGACACCAAATCGATAGATGACATAGTGTTTAACGAAGTTGATGACGCTACTGGTCTTGACTTCAGCCAATGGTATAGCTTCGGCCCATTTGGAGAAGTAGTCGGTTATTGCCAGTATAAACCGATGTGCTCTAGAAGAAGGAGGATTGATGGGACCTATGATGTCCATGCCCCATGCTTCAAAAGGCCAGGAAGCAGCAGTCGGATGAAGGAATTCCGACGGTTGATGAATAAAATCTGCGTGGATTTGATAAGCTCGACATTTCCTTGCATATTCGATGGCATCAGATACCATAGAAGGCCAGTAGTAACCCATGCGTCGGATACGATCCTGTAGGTTAGGACCGGGTTGATGTGCTCCGCAGACACCATCGTGAGCTTCATATAGTACTTGCTTCGCCTCATCATCAGCAAGACAGCGTAAGAGTAGGCCGTCATAAGTTCGCCGGTAGAGAATTTTGGTGGTCTGATTATAGTAGAACCGTAGAGACCGTCGACGAATACTCATAGCCTCCTTGGGATCTTCAGGGAGTATGTCATGGACCACGAAGTCGATGAAAGGAATTCTCCAATCTTCATTGATAACATTGACTTCAGTAAGATTACTAAACTCAATATTATAATTGTTTTCGACACAGAATAATTCCCGATTAGAGATGACCACCACCTGCTGTCTTTTGATAGGGATGACTAAAACTGCTACAAGATTAGCCAAAGCGTCTGCTTCAGTATTGCAAGCTCGACGGACATATTCGATGAAGAAAGCTTTAAATGATGTAGCTATGTTGATTGCCGCTTCAAAGTAAGGCACTAGATCTTGATGGCGAACTTCATAAATCCCTCTAACCTGGTTAACAACCAGCTTAGAGTCACCATAAACTTCAAGATACTGGACGTCAAGTTGTTTGGCTAGTAGAAGGCCAATGAGTAGAGGATTGTACTCTGCCACGTTGTTGGAGCAAGGCTCAACTAAGGAGTAGGCTCTTTGAATAGCTGACCCGTCTGGAGAAATAAGGACAATTCCAACTCCTGTGACAATGGCACCATTGGGTCCAATTCTAGATGTACCGTCAAAGAATAGACGCCAAGTAGCTTCGAAAATTGTATTAGATTCCAAAGTCTCGTCTGGAATTTCATCATAGAGTTTGGACGTCTCTGGAACATGATGAGCTGCTAAGAAATTTGCCAGTGCTTGACCTTTGACAGACTTTTGAGGAACATATACCATGTCATATTGGGCTAGCAAAATGGCCCATGTAGCCAGCCGAGAATTGAGTGTGCTAGGCTTCTTCATCAGTACCCGTAGAGGATTAACTCGGGATATGACATGAATAGTTTGGCCAATGATGTAATGTCGAGTCTTTTGAACAACAAACATAAGAGCTAGGCATTCTTTTTCGATCGGACTATAACGGTGTTCGGTACCAATCATAGTACGACTGAGGTAGTAGATGGCTTGTTCGTGGCCTTCTTTGTTCTTTTGGGCAAGTAAAGCACCTAATGAATGGTCCATAGCACGGACATACATTAAGAATGGTATGCCAGAGATTGGTGGCACCAAGACTGGTGGATTCATGAGATACCGCTTTATGTCATCAAATGCTCGTTGACATTCTTCGGTCCAAACGAAAGATACGCCCTTCTTCATTAGCTGAGTGAATGGTCTGCAGCGTCCAGACAGATTCAAAATGAATCTCCTAATGTACGCAAGTCGACCTTGGAATCCTCGTAGCTCTTTTAGGTTGCGTGGAGGACGCATCTCTTGAATGGCTTTGATCTTCTTGGGATCCACGTGTATACCCTTAGAGGTAATGACGAAGCCGAGAAATTTGCCACTAGAGACACCCAAGAATGACTTAGTGGGATTCATTTTGAGTTAATGTTGGCGCATGAGATTGAAGATAGTTCTCAGGTCTTGGATGTGATCTTCCTTTAGACGACTTTTGACAGCAATATTATTGATGTAGCATTCGACAGTCTTGTACAGATGATCTCGAAAGATGGTACTCATGGCTCGTTGGTATGTTGCACCAGCGTTATTGAGACCAAATGACATGACAGTATAGCAGTAGACTCCACGAGGAGTGCGAAAAGAAGTATGCTTTTCGTCTTCAAGATTCATCCGAATCTGATTGTATCCGGAGAAGACGTCCATGAAAGATATTCTTTCGAACCCACAGGTGTTGTCAATCATGACGTCCATGATAGGAAGAGGAAATTCATCTTTTGGACATGCTTTATTAAGATCCCGAAAGTCGATGCAGACTCGAACTTTGCCGGTTTTCTTTAGAACTGGGACGACATTGGCTACCCAATCAGAATGTTGTTCTTCTCGGATAAAGCCACAGGCAATGAGCTTCTTAACTTCATCGTCGATTACGTCCATCATTTCTGGCTTGAAACATCGTTGTTGCTGTTTGACTGGTTTTGTATTAGGCAGGATGTTCAGTTTGTGAGTAGCAACTTTAGGATCTAGACCTGGCATGTCTTCATAGCTCCAAGCAAAGACATCAATGTATTCTTTAATCAGAAGAATTAATTCTTGCTTATCTGCCTCTGGAAGGTTCTTGCTGATGAATATTGGACGAGGTGATCCGCTCTCTCCTACATCAATTTGAACCAATTGATCTTCAGTAGGAGGTTCCCTTTGTTCGAATCGATGTTCCCATTGGGTATCCATTCGTTGAGCACAAGGATCTGTTTCGGGATTTTCCTCAATATCCTCGTCATAGCCTTCTGGAAGTTCGATGGAGACCATGTTAGAAGATACAGTCAATCGATGAACTTGACCGATGCTGGTGTCAGAATCCCATGATCTGGAATTAAAAGAGTTAGAATGCTCTTCACTATCGGATTCAGAGGCTGCTGGGGATAATACCGGAGGAGAAGCATATCCGAGATCTCTTTTGGTCCTGCTGTAGTACATTTCTAATTTTCCTTTCGGAATAGCCATACGGATAGGAGTTCGTCTACCTTTCCCTAGTTGAGGCCACTCTTGAAGTCATAACCCATTTTTCGGATGATGTCTTTTGATTGTTGACTGTAACGACGGAGTTGAAGATGCCCCGTATCATTACTTTTACTATCATCCATATAGCTGAATTGTTGTTTCGGTCCTTTACTAAAAAGTATTGGACTCTTGCCTTTCTTACGAGCGGGAACGATCCGATATGAATCTTTTGGAAGTTCGAGTGAGACTTCTGTTTGAAAAGATTGTACGATTTCCATTGTAAATGACTGATAGCTATCTAACATATCCAAATAGCATTTAGCATGATAAATGACATCAGTATACTAGAAAGTAGATACTTTTTCATTAATTTATACATTTGTATTTACAACAAGACCTTTAGCCTTAGCAGGCTTAGTCAGATTGATTACAAGAGGGGGAGAAGAAGAACGTGGAGGTGGATTGGCTTTGTTACGACGAAGGTCGATAACAAGCGGCTCAGAGGAGGTGAGCTCCCTTTTATCCTTGTTATAAGATATAACAAGTGGCTCAGAAGAGGTGAACTGCCTTTTTTTCTTGTTACGACGCAAGTCAATAACAAGTGGCTCAGAAGAGGTGAGCTCCCTTTTTTCCTGATCGTCATCAGTCAGTTGCTTCTGAACTGGCAAGTGGATAGCCAGTGGCTTGGAGGATTGAGGACGAGAAACACGTCCTTTGACAGGAATGATGAGGGTATCATTGGGCACTGTTTCTTGCTCTTCTTCAGTGTCCAGAGATAGGACAACCTTCATGAATTCATCCTTGTACATACGAGCATCGTTGTAGTATGCTTCGACGCCTTTGAAAGGATAGAGATCAGCGACCTCTTTTTGCACTTCCCCATTGTCGTCAACATATTTAAAACATTGATGGAGAGTCAAAGGAACAATGTTATGTTCGTACAAGAATGGTCTTCCCAACAGAGCATTATAAGAACAACCATGATTGTCAATGATGTAAAAGGTAACCTTTGTGCAAAGATTGCCTATTTGGAGTTTTAAGCGAATCTTGCCCAGAGGTTCACTCCTTCCCTGGTTGAACCCGAGAATAGTGGTAATTGTACTGGAAAGACTATGCACTAGGATCTTCAGCGCATCCAACATTGTCTTCGGCATGATACTGAGAGCAGACCCTGGATCTATCAGAATGCGATCGACTTTCATCGAGTCGATATATCCTGTATAGTAGAGAGGACGGTCATGCCTGTTGTCTTCCATCAGCATGTCAACCTGTATGAAAGTTATGTTTGGAATTAACTCCAACACATTATGATAATGGAGGCAAGAGACTGGTTCTGCTTTCGGCTTCTTCAGAAGGGCTAGACAGGTTTCTGCCTGTATGAGAGCCTCACTCAGAGTTTCCCGAGTCTCTTTGGAGAGACGCAAGAGCTCGAAGATGGACAGCCGGGCCGGTGTATTGGCTAATTGAGCCAAGATATCAAAATTGTAAGGCTTTTCAAGTCCTGAGGAAGATGACTTCTTCAAAGGTTTGTCGAAGCAGACTTGCTGTTTGCCTTTATCTACGACCGTCGGCTTGGGAGGAGTAGACTCTACAACCGGTAAAGATGCAGTAGGAATATCCTCAGTAGAAGCAGGCTGCATTGGAGCAGGCTCAGAAGAAGAGGCAGGATTCTCTTGAGCTTCGGGATAATCTTTTAGATAAGCTTTCCCTAATCTGGTGCCCAACAGGATTTCCTCATCAACTATAGGGTCAAAAGACACCATATTGCAAATCTTTGTCTTGCCTTTGGAGCGGTCTTTTTTCTTGGAGGAAAAGGAAAGTTCGAACTCCGAGGCTAAATCCGGATGGATCCACATAATCTCGCCATTGTCAAGAGACAAGGGGACGAGACCTTCACTTCGTGGAGGAGGAAGATTCTCAATCTCAAGAGTAGCTTTGGGGATAGGAATGACACCGTACTGTACCATCTGAGTCGGGAAGTCACCGAATTGAACTGAGACCATATTTACGGTAACAGTCTTCTCGTCTTGCTGTAAAGTGACAACACCAGCGTTGACCAGCTCTTGAATTTTGCCTTTGAGCACATAATATGCTCGAGTGGGATGTCCGATGAACCTGTGATAGACACAGTACTTAGGATGACCAGTTTTACCGACTTCATCGGGCTTCTTGGGATCTGGGAGCTGGAGCTTATTACTTTTGATTAAGCAATCAAAGATGCTCATTGTGTCATTCTCGTCAAAAGAGTACTCCACTTTCGGACGAGGTTTCCTTGGTGGAGGTGCTGAAGGAGTAGAAGTGGACGTAGGGGGAGCTACGTTGACCGCCAAAGATTCTTTGTTTTTATTCGTCAAGTTGATATTCAAAGTTTTTTTCCCCTTGCGGTTGTTCTGGCGATTGCCACCACCCGATGTTTGATGTTCATCCCGATCGGGGTTAGACATTTATACCCCTAGTTGCTTAAATTTGTCGGTGCTAACTTCAGCTGCTTTAGCGTTGACAATGAAGGATAGCCAGTCTTAGAACTGAGTAGACCCTGTCCACATACTGATGATAGGCAAAAGATTTGCCTTGCAAGTGTCTATGGTGACAGCGGCTGGAGTTCCAGGAGGCATTTTCAAAGCTTCTCGACGGAACCTTTCAATAAAACTCTCAGCAGTTTCATTATGTCTTTGTTTGATTTTATTGAGGGCTGACATAGTCATGTCGTTGATCCCCTCATAGAATCGTTCCAAGAAGATTTATTTTAGACCAGAGAAGGAGGTGATGCAACCATCGGGCAGGCTTCTGTACCAATCGTATGCTACGCCGGCTAAACAACCGACGAATACTCTGGTAAGAAAAGCGTCATTTGGTTGAACTTGGACAGTCATTACCTCAAAGTGGTTAATGAACTGACTGGGAGAAGTGCTGCCATCAAACAGCGAGATGGTTGGGATCTTGTACTTCGGAGGAAATAGAACTTTCTTCCATTCAACTGGGTAAGGTTGTTTGATCCCTAATCTTTGCAAGTTGTCCTTCTCTTTGAAGGCCTCGAACTGAGTGCATAGGAGCTTGACAGCTTCATTGGCATCTTCCACTGATGTAGAAGGAGTAGGCTGAATCACATTGTTAGGGGGAGGAACAGCGTGATAAGCACTACCCCCAGCACCTGATTGACTGGGTGTAGGTTGGACCTGTACAGGAGGTACTTGAAGAGATGCTACCCCCAGCCCTGCGTTGACAGGCACAGACGATGCTACGATTTCAGGATTTGTAGGAGGTACGGTCGGTGGCACTGTATGCTGGGCCACAATGATGGAATACATACTTGCGACCATTTCGGCCATGGTCTTCAACTTGTCTTCTAATGCAGCTATTCGTTATTCTTGACTAGCCGAACTGGAAGCATCGGGATCTTCATTGACAATATAAGTTGTCACTTCTCTAGGTACAGTGGAGGAAACTGTCTGTTCTGAGCTTTTACTATATGCATCATAGTCGGAGAAAGAATCATCTCCTGAGTGAGAAAGATGAAGATGACCAGAAGGATCTTGAAGATTCCTTTGACCGATTGTGTCTCGGCTTCGGGATCGGGTATGTTGGAATACTCCTTCAGAGGATTCTTGGAGTAGATCCAAATACCGTTGGCTTGGCTTGCGAGGCTTGCCGTGCTTAGAGCACTTTCTACCCCCAGTGTCTCTGGAAGTCATGTTGACAGAAGCGTACAAAACCTCGTCTTTATCTTCCGACATAGGTTCAGAGTGTGAAAAGTTCAGACGATCGAAGACAGATTGTCTGGTTGTCTGACAACAACACTTGATGACCACTTTGTGATTGCAATGGTGTCCAAGTGGTTGCACTGGAGATATTGAGATGTTGTCCCATTTTTGCTTGAGGTGTTCTCGGAGATCAGGAACAGCAACGGGACGAGAAGAAGTTCAAGGGATGTGTTCTTTGACAATATTCGGAACATGATTCCGATTCTTCAAATGTTTTGTCCCTTGAGTGTACAGGGAAGTACTCATTTCATTGACATAGGTGTCCGAATTTTTGATCCTAGAAGTTTGCTTCTGATGCTGATTGGTCTTCGGCATTGGCTGTTTGCGTTTCACCGAAGTTGGTCGATTGAGATAAGTTCTTAGATCAGCAAACACACCCCCAGGGGTTTCTGTCTGAGACACCATCAATTTTCCCTGTCTTGAATGGGAGATCTGAAGAGTTGGGAGATCTTGGAACTCTGCTACCGGAGTAGGCAGAATACCTCTCTGATCAGTACACTTTCCTTTGGCAAGGAGAGAAGAAGAAGAACCCTTATTGGAAAGAGTTCTTGTACTGACTGGTGCGGGAGCACGTTCAGATTGATCTTCAACGGTGAAAATTGAGGAAGATTGAGAAAAGACCAAAGGGCATTTTCCTTTGTTTTGTGAAGAAGGGTTAGCTAAAGAGCGTTTCCCTCTGTTGTCTTCCAAGTCATGGGACAAGGAAGTTTGAGAAAAGACCAACGGGCCTTTTCTTTTGTTCTGGAGAGGAGGAGGAATAGCCAAAAGACTACCCCCAGTGGATTGCGCAGGAGCAACAGGGTGCCTGAGAAGAGGAGCAAAGCTTTTCCTCTTGTTATGAGAAGAGAAGATTTGCCAAAGGGCTGTCTCTCTTGGATTGTGCAGGCATAGCTTGTGCATGGGTTGATAGCGCACTGACAGATTGCGCATGAGGAGTTCTGGCAGAATGTCTTCTAGACCCAGTCACAGTGGCTTGCGCAGCCGAAGTTTTGTTGCCAGAGTGCTTGAGTTGCACTCTGGTTGCTGGAGTAGTGGACTGCGCATGAAAAATTGCAGCCAACTGTGCCAGAGGAACAGGAGTCTTACACTTAGACAGGGCAGCATATGAAGTGGTTTGTGTACTGGCAACAGCAGACTGCGCATGAGTAGTAGAGACAGATAGTGCAACAGCAGAGACAACAGACTGTGCAACAGTCTTAGCAGCAGAGACTTTAGACTGCGCAGCAGTCTTGGTGACAGAATCAACAGACTGGGCAGCAGTCTTGGGGACCCACACTGGACGCACTTTGCTCGTGGCAGAAGTTGTTACAGTATGAGGGGTGGTCCTGGAGTTGATCATGGCTTCGTAGGCCGTCTGGTTGACCTTCATAACCAGCGTATTCTGCGTCTTTCCGATAGACGCAACGTCACATTGAGTTGTCACTTCCTCGTCGGAGGAGAAAGTCGTCCCCAGCAGAGTCGCCATTTTGTTTGCAGAAACAAAAGTTGATCTTTATTTCAATAAACTTTGTAAAGAAGATTACAAGAATTCTGGGAAAGTATAACTATAGGAATCCGATCTGAAGACGATCGCTTTATCCCTTGGACGATGTGAACTTTGAAGACGGTAGCCTCTGAAGATTACAGCAGCACTTTGGCAAGAACTTCTGATCTTTGGTGATGATCTCTGATCTCTGTATGCATGTATGATCCCCCTAGGAAGGACTTGAAACTCTATTTATAGAGTTCTGGAAATAACTACTTTTTAGTTATTCTGGACTGCGCAAGTTGGATTGCGCTGCATTGGACCGCGCAGACATCAGACTGCGCTGGCAGTTACTTGATCGTGGGCCAACTGTATTGGACACATGGCATTATTTGATTGAAATGTACATGATCGTGTAAAGACGGTTACCACGTAATGAGTCATTGATGGCATGAAGGCCACGTGTACTTTTGTCAGTTGTATTGATGGAGTGCGCCAACTGAATTGCGCTGGCTTCGGATTGCGCTGGAATGGACCGTGCTGGGCTGGATTGTGCTGCAGGCAGATTGCGCTGCATGTACAGCTGTCCTCGAGCGCTGTGCTGTACGATAAACGAACAATTTCCTCGTTCTTCGTGCTGTCAGCTGTCAGAAGATCTGATTCTCTGTCAGGTAATGATGACAAGGCCACGTCAGCATGCGCACTTGGATGAGTGCGCAGTTCAGTCTGTGCAATCGAATGGTTGCACAATCTATCTTTTGCGTAGTTTACTTGAAAGATGTATAATTTGATTTTGATGACTTTGTTGATGGGTGCAACTTGATTTTTAGGACCTATATCTGGATCTCGAGAGGTAGTACCTCTTCGCTCCCGTAGACCAGGGAGAATGGTGTGTTTCCTGTCGGGGTCCGTACCGTTGTGCAGTAGACCCAAAGGCATTCGCCGAGCTTTTCGTTCCAGTCGCGTTTATTGGATGAGACGACTTTTTTGAGTAGCCTAACGATAGTCTTGTTGAACTCCTCAGCCAATCCATTTGCTGCCGGATTGTAGGCGGTTGAGGCCACGTATTGAATACGATTCTTATCACAGAATCTGCTGAAAACATGGCTGATGAACTGAGGACCGTTATCGTAGATAATCCTCCGGGGTACCCCAAAACGGTAGATGACATGGTGCTTGATGAAGCTGATCACCTTAGAGCTCTTCACTTCCGCCAGTGGAACTGCTTCTGCCCATTTGGAGAAGTAGTCGGTGATGGCTAGGATGAAGCGGTGTCCCCTCGATGAAGGAGGGGTGATCAGTCCTACAATGTCCATGCCCCAAGCTTCAAAGGGCCAAGAGGCGACTGTAGGATGTAGTGGTTCTGACGGTGTATGGATGAAGTCTGTGTGAAGCTGGCACGTATGGCACTTTTTAGCATAGTCGACAGCGTCAACGGCCATGGTTGGCTAGTAGTAGCCCATGCATCGCAGTCGATCCTGCAACTTAGGGCCAGGTTGATGGGCTCCGCAGGTTCCATCGTGAGCTTCTCGAAGGGCTTCGGCTGCTTCTTCGTTGGACAGACATCGCAGGAGAAGTCCATCGTAGGAGCGTCGGTACAGCATTTTAGTAGCTGTATCGTAGTAGAATCGAAGGGAGCACCTCCTGACTGAGAAGGCTTCTTTCGGGTCTTCTGGAAGAATTTCGTAGACAGCGAAGTCGATGAACGGGAACCTCCAGTCTCGGACATTAACACCAGCACTTGTTGACATGGCATGGGCCACTCGTGAGCACAGGTTGTTTTTAGGACAGACCAAGTCTCGACCAACTACCGTGACGTAGTGTTGAGTCCCGAGGGGTGCTGCTAATGAGGCTGCGAGGCCAGCCAGAGCGTCAGCCTCCAGATTTTATAAACGAGGTACATGTTCGATGAAGAACTTGGTGAAGGTTGAAATGATGTTCAATACAACCTCATGGTAAGGAATCAGATCTTCATGGCGAACTTCGTATTGCCCTCTGACCTGGTTAACGACGAGTTTTGAGTCGCCGTAGGCTTCCAGATGATCCACCCCCAGCTGTTGGGCCAGTTGGAGTCCCATGATGAGCGTGTTGTACTCGGCAATATTATTGGAGCACGGCTTCGAAAGGGAGTAGGCGCGCTGGATGACCAGCTGATCAGGGGAGACCAAGACTACCCCCACACCTGCGATGATTTGGCCTTTGGGGCCAGTTCTTGACGTACCATCAAAAAACATCCGCCAGACGTAGCTTTCTTCGGTGACGTTTGATTCTTGGACCTCATCCAGGATGTCTTCATAGAGTCTGGAGGACTCTGGGATGGGGTGTGCAGCTAAAAAGTCGGCCAGAGCCTGACCCTTGACGGCTTTTTGTGGAACGAACACCATGTTGTATGGTGTTAGCAGGATCGCCCATGTAGCTAGCCGAGAATTTAATGACCCTGGCTTCGTCATGAAAACTCTGAGTGGATTGACTCGGGAGATGACATGAATCGTCTGGCCCGAGACATAATGGCGAGTCTTCTGGATGGCAAATACCAACGCCAAGCACTCCTTTTCAACGGGGTTTTACCGGTGTTCGGCCCCGATCAGTGTTCTACTGAGGTAGTAGATAGCTTGCTCATAGCCTGTGTCGCTGTTCTGAGCAAGCAGAGCGCCGAAGGAATGATCCATGGCACGGACGTAGAGGAGAAATGGTTTGCCGGCGACGGGTGCCACCAGGACTGGCGGGCTCGTCAAGTAAGCCTTGATGTCATCGAAAGCTTTTTGGCATTCCTCTGTCCAGACGTAAGAGACTCCCTTCTTCATGAGCTGAGTGAAGGGTTGACATTTTTCGGAAAGGTTTGCTATAAACCTCCGGATGTATGCTAGACGCCCCTACAGGCCTTGAAGTTTTTCGGAAGGTCCATGTCAAGGATGGCTTTGGTCTTCTCGGGATCGACATGAATGCCTTTCGCCGTGATAATGAAGCCCAAGAACTTTCCGCTAGAAACCCCTAGGAAGGATTTAGCGGGGTTCATCTTGAGTTGATGCGCTCGCATGAGATCAAAGACTGTCTTCAGGGCTTATAGGTGATCACCTTTGAGACGGCTCTTGACTGCGATGTCATCAACATAGCATTCGACTGTCTTGCGAAGATGCTGACGGAAAATAGTACTCATAGCTCGTTGGTATGTGGCACCAGCGTTCTTCAAGCCAAAGGGCGTCACAGTGTAGCAGAAAACCTGTCAACCCCTTGACCAAATTCCTCGAATTTATAAAAATTGAAAACCATTTTTTTATTTTATTATTTGCCTCAAATATTTGTTACTGCCTCATATATATATATATATATATATATATATATATATATAATATATATATATATATAAGTTGTTATGATTTATAGATTTATTGCAATTAAATACCATATTAGAGACCAAAGAGTAATATATGAACTGACAGGGACTTTTATGAAAAAGGGTCTTGACACCAAATTCTCCCTTTTAGCCGAACTTCTGAATTCAAATTCAAATTGAACTTGAATAACACCCAAACCCCTCCTGTTCAAATCTTCAAATAAGAGATAACTCATATCCATAAGAATCTAAACCAAATTTGATTCAAAGAAGGACCTCCCCATCTGTTTTCCCTTGGATCAAATCCAAACCCTACCTATTTATAGAGAGGAGATAGCAACCGACTTCTTTTTCATTGAAGAGGTATAGCATCATCGCAGGAGCTTGGGAGAAATCCTTCCTGTGTTCAACCCCAACAGTGGTATCGACCACCACAGCAAGCAACCTGCCGAACTCTGCCAGGTAAAACCTGTTCTCAGTTTTTAATCTTTCATCACGCCCATTGCTATTTGCTTTAATGTCTAGAAAGAAAACTAGGATGATTATTTGGTTGTACAGCCTATGGAAGCCTAGACACTGCTAATATAGAATATCAGAAAACCAGATGTATTAGGGTGTCAGCCCAATTTTAAGACTTGGTGTACCAATTCCCACGAATGCTGGGTATTAGCAAATGGTGCAGGTTATTGTGACAGTACCAGACACATGTATATAAGGCTCGGGCTGAGTCTTGCAGCAGGGGCCTAGATCATTGGCAAATAAAGGGAGTACAGGTATAGGTATCAAGTACCAATGTCAATTGTATCAGGATAAGTGAGTTCTGGGTGAGAGCCTCTGTTTAGGTAAGATATTGAATGAATCAAGGCAGGTACATCCATATGAAATAGTAGGATTACCAGTTGATGGCAGTCCTGATGGTTAGAAACTAAGGATGTTGACTGTATCCTAATCTCTAATGACAGATTTAACCTATAAATACTTATAAATTGATGTACTAGATGGTAGACACCCTTATGGATAAAGTCAACATGACAGGTCAAGAGATGGCTAATCCAGGTATACGAATGCCATATAGGCTTGTGTATCGGCATATATTAAGGAGTAGGGCTTGTACCCACATGACAGGTCAAGAGATGGCTGTCACCTCATAAGCAGGACAAAGGGGGTGGGCATGTATACTAGACTAAAGTGAGATAGAGTACTGTTTTGTAGACACCAAATGAAACACAGAGCGCACCACTTCACCTAGTATCTTTTACATCCTCTATGTTTAGCTCACCAGGTTGATAACAGGACAAACTTTTAGAACCTTGGCTATCACCTGTGAGAGATCAGTCATCTTTCAGGTATGAACAGAGCCTCGTTCCTGGATGAATTATGACCTCCATTCAAATATAAACGTTTAAATAAATTCCCTTGACAAGCTTGTCACAGATATGGCTGCAATCATCCTCAATATCCTGAGGCTATCTAATTGGGGTCATATGAGTGAAGATTACCTGTGCTACAGCATGTTCAGTCCAGAACCAGAGCATATACCTATATAATTAGAGTAGGTACCAGTAGACTAAGTAAATACCTGAGTATCCTAGATAGTCCCTGCACTTGCTCTATTCCTATAAGATGCTCTGCATACATATTAGCACATGAGTATCACCTGCCTACAACTAGACATCAGATGTGGATGGGTACTCGAGTAGGTGAATCTGATATTTAGGGGAAGTTGGTATCAGGACCATATCCAGAGTATTGAAGGAAAACCCATCGATGCTTGAGTTGACAGACCAAGGACCTGGGTTACCTTCCCTCTACTGTAGACAGCATTAGGGGTAGACTCTATACCAGAATTGGAGTGGATACATATGGAACATGTATCCATGTCAAGGGGGGACTTGTGGTCTGATACATGTCAGCAAAATTAGTAGGACTTCATAGGAAGATGGTTTTAGAAACAGGGTGAGAGTCCCCTGTGCCCATGTTCAGACCTTAGAGGTGTAAAAAAATAGGATAGTTAAGGCAGATGGGTGTATACCCTGCTATGAGATACTCTGCCCACTACAGAGCAATAACAGTATAATACACCTAAAACAGAGGCTCTAAGACATACACAAATACATGTATCTCTTCACAATTAGTACCTAGACAAATAACTGTAGAAATTAGCAAGGGAATGAGAGGAAGTCTCCATAGGGGTTGTATTGTTAAGGGGTAGTTTCAAATAGCAGCTAATGAATACAATAAAATAAGATAAGGGTGAAAGACTAGAAGAAAGCAATTAACTTATAGATAGTTCTACTTGTACCCTAAATTACGTATTGATGTGGAAATTCATATTATAGGTTTGTTGAACTCTGACTCAGTACTCGATCGTTACTCGCAGCTCAGGACCAAAGGTAAGTATACCTTGCCTTTCTACACAGCTTTATTTACATGCACTGTCTTTATTTACTATCCAGTTTTCTCATATTATTGACATGTACCTTTCATATCCAGTTTATATACTTGTATCATTGTTATGTAGACCGTGTTCACAGTTAGCTTTGTATCTTATTGGACGTATCATTGAGCCTTGATTGAGTCGTGTCGTGAGTCGTGAACCGAACTGCTTTTCCTCCGTGTCTTGAACCTTGAAGCTAACCTACGAGTCCACAATAGGGACGAGGGTTAGTAGTTATTGGTCCACACCTGCGAGTCCATACTAGGGACGAGGGTGATGCTAGCCTGCGAGTCCACACTAGGGACGAGGGTTAGTAGTAGATGCTAGCCTGCGAGTCCACACTAGGGACGAGGGTTAGTAGTAGATGCTAGCATGCGAGTCCACACTAGGGACGAGGGTTAGTAGTATAGGGTTTACGCCTGCGAGTCCACACTAGGGACGAGGGTGATGCTAGCCTGCGAGTCCACACTAGGGGCGAGGGTTGGTAGTTCAAACCCGCGTGTCCACGCTAGGGACGAGGGTTTGAGTATTCGATTTGGTTATCCGTCTTGATATGAGTTCTCTAGTCCTTGTTCAGCAGTTCATCTATGTGTAGACAGTGTATGGTTTCGTGCTTTATTTATTACTCAGTTTAAATTGTTTATTCTGTATCTTTTCCCATGCATAATAAACTGTTAGAAAGGCTCGTTTTTATGTATCTTGCTAGTCCTCTGAGGACCTGATGATCTCTTCAGGTTAGCCGAGTTTGAGACAGGAGAAGACGAGAGGGTTTGAGTTAGCTCCAGGTAGCGGTGCTTTGCAGTCGTGGTTACTTGGTTAGCAGGTTGTACTCAGTTGGTTCATTTCATGTATTTCTCTATTGTTTTCCGTCTACTAGTAGTGGATTTGTGTCCACCGGACGTGACATTGAATCTTGGATATATTCAGTTATATTATTCAGTTTTCTTTGGTATTTCATTGATCTTGATTGATTCGATTATTCTGTGGGAGATATAGTTACCATGTGATTCTAGATTGCCGTGACTTGTATTTAGATAGCGTACTACCGTCGACACTGCGGCGTAGGCTGGGCTTGGACACGCTTCGTATCCGAAAAGCGGGTACGGGTCGTGACAAGTTTTTTTGGTGGCCCATACAGGTCTACGTTAATCACTTCGGTTACGTCACTGTACCGTCGTGAACCTGTGAATAGGAATAGACACTTAGAATCTCATCCACATGTCTTGACTCCTTGTTAATTCTCTAAGCCTTGATTTCATTGAATCCTTGACTTGCATCTTGCTTGAAAATCTCTTCAACGGCTAAAATGTTTTCTGTTGTTACAGTTAAGATGGACTCTCAAGACAGGAACAATGCTATACTGAATACCCCACCGGCTACAGGAGGCCCTTTCACGTACATGACTCCACCGACATAAGAAGGCCAGCTCACTTATGCGAGTAATCAACCACAATTCTCGAGATTCTGCAGAGGCGATATTCTACCGCCTCCACAGTTTCCTCCGTAGACTCCACCACCAGCACCCGGTCTGCCACCAGCAGCTGTTCTATCGTCAGGGGTTCCACGTCCAGTACCAGCCATGCATCCCGCACCAGTGATGTATCCAGCTTTTCCTATGCACCCACCGTCGGCGATGTATCCAGCCTCGACGATGTATCCGGCACATGTTCTGCCTCCGCCACAGCACTGGACAATGTCACACTACTCGGGATCATCCAGCAGCAGGCCAACATGTTTCGCGACACTTTGAGAGAGGTTCTTCAGACTCGAGATGCTCCGCGACAGCGTCCGGGGAATCCCAAGCACTTCATGGACTTTAGGCCCATGCCGTTCCATGGGACAGAGGGGATTGTCTACGCTGATGAATGGCTGGAGAACGTGGAGAGGTATCTGAAGATGGCCCGAGTCCCAGAAGATCTGAAGATCGAGTCAGTCAGTGGACAGCTTTTCGACATCGCACGGACGTGGTACCAAGGCGAACCCCGATTTTCTGCTCTAGACGTGACTTGGAAAGAGTTCAAGCGACTGTTCAAGAGAAAATTCTATCCATACGTTGTATGAGAAGCGTTGGTGAGTCAGTTCGAGCACTTAGAGCAGGGCAACCACACCGTCGACGAGTACACATCGGAGTTTTCTCGCCTCAGCCGCTTCGCGGAGAACTTGGTCAGCACCCCTGAAGACAAGGCACGATGATTCAAGAAAAGACTGTCTCACAAGATTCGTCTAGCCATCGCCACCAGTCAAGCCACCACTTACGAGGAGATCCTAGAAGTCGCCCAAGCTGTAAAAGAAGAACTGAGTCACAAGCCGAAGAGGAATCGAGACGCACTCGGAGGAGGCAGCGACCAAGCAGCACAGGCAAAATGTCCCAACATTCCAGGGAAGACACCAGCGTAGCAGCATCAGTAGCAACCACAAGCAGTCCTACGCCAAGTCCAAGACATTTCCATCTGTCAGCATTGCTCGAAGAAAGGCCACACTCAAGAAAATTGTCGCAGCAGATTAGGGTTGTGTTGGAATTGTGGATCCAACCAACACTTGTCTCGCAATTGTCCGAAGAAGAACGCAAGTGCCCCACCACTACCAACCGCAGGAGGAGGGCGAGCTTTTGCCACAATCACAGAGAATGCGGCGACACCACAAGGAGCTAATGGTGGAAATTTTCAGTAGAGATTTGTAGTAGTAGCATAGATAGACCTATATTTTAAATTGAATTATTTAAACTGAATTTCTGTCATAGCAATTTATTCTAGACTTTTCATTTTAGTAGATCATGGCTCCTTAAATTTCGAGGACAAAATTTGTTTAAGGGGGGTAGAGTTGTCAACCCCTTGACCAAATTCCTCGAATTTATAAAATTGAAAACCATTTTTCTTTTTATTATTTGCCTCAAATATTTGTTACTGCCTCATATATATATATATATATATATATATATATATATATGTAAGTTGTTATGATTTATATATTTATTGCAATTAAATACCACATTAGGGACCAAAGAGTAATATATGAACTGACAGGGACTTTTATGAAAAAGGGTCTTGACACCAAATTCTCCCTTTTAGCCGAACTTCTGAATTCAAATTCAAATTGAACTTGAATAACACCCAAACCCCTCCTGTTCAAATCTTCAAATAAGAGATAACTCATATTCATAAGAATCTAAACCAAATTTGATTCAAAGAAGGACCTCCCCATCTGTTTTCCCTTGGATCAAATCCAAACCCT
The DNA here is from genome assembly GCA_029216955.1 of Iris pallida. Taxonomy (NCBI): domain Eukaryota; kingdom Viridiplantae; phylum Streptophyta; class Magnoliopsida; order Asparagales; family Iridaceae; genus Iris; species Iris pallida. Next base: position 13,181,351 of record JANAVB010022999.1, on the reverse strand, counting down.
ACCTATTTATAGAGAGGAGATGGCAGTCGACTTCTTTTTCATTGAAGAGGTATAGCATCATCGTAGGAGCTTGGGAGAAATCCTTCCTGTGTTCAACCCCAACAGTGGTATCGACCACCACAGCAAACAACCTGCCGAACTCTGCCAGGTAAAACCTGTTCTCAGTTTTCAATCTTTCATCACGCCTATTGCTATTTGCTTTAATGTCTAGGAAGAAAACTAGGATGATTATTTGGTTGTATAGCCTATGGAAGCCTAGATACTGCTAATATAGAATATCAGGAAACCAGATGTATTAGGGTGTCAGCCCAATTTCAAGACTTGGTGTACCAATTCCCACGAATGATGGGTATTAGCAAATGGTGCAGGTTCTTATGACAGTACCAGACACATGTATATAAGGCTCAGGCTGAGTCTTACAGCAGGGGCCTAGATCATTGGCAAATACAGGGAGTACAGGTATAGGTATCAAGTACCAATGTTAATTGTATCAGGATAAGTGAGTTCTGGGTGAGAGCCTCTATTTAGGTAAGATATTGAGTGAATCAAGGCAGGTACATCCATATGAAATAGTAGGATTACCAGTTGATGGCAGTCCTGATGGTTAGAAACTAAGGATGTTGACTGTATCCTAATCTCTAATGACAGATTTAACCTATAAATACTTATAAATTGACGTACTAGATGGTAGACACCCTTATGGATAAAGTCAACATGACAGGTCAAGAGATGGCTAATCCAGGTATACGAATACCATATAGGCTTGTATACTGGCATATATTAAGGAGTAGGGCTTGTACCCACATGACAGGTCAAAAGATGGCTGTCACCTCATACAGCAGGACAAAGGGGGTGGGCATGTATACTAGACTAAAGTGAGATAGAGTACTGTTTTGTAGACACCAAGTGAAACACAGAGCACACCACTTCACCTAGTATCTTTCCTATCCTCTATGTTTAGCTCACCAGGTTGATAACAGGATAGACTTTTAGAACCTTGGCTATCACCTGTGAGAGATCAGTCATCTTTCAGGTATGAACAGAGCCTCGTTCCTAGATGAATTATGACCTCCATTCAAATATACACGTTTAAATAAATTCCCTAGACAATGCTTGTCACAGATATGGCTGCAATCATCCTCAATATCCTGAGACTATCTAATTGGGGTCATATGGGTGAAGATTACCTGTGCTACAGCATGTTCAGTCCAGAACCAGAGCATATACCAATATAATTAGAGTAGGTACCAGTAGACTAAGTAAATACCTGAGTATCCTAGATAGTCCCTGCACTTGCTCTATTCCTATAAGCTACTCTGTATACACATCAGCACATGAGTATCACCTGCCTACAACTAGACATCAGATGTGGATGGGTACTCGAGTAGGTGAATCTGAGATTTAGGGGAAGTTGGTATCAGGACCATATCCAGAGTATTGAAGAAAAACCAATCGATGCTTGGGTTGACAGACCAAGGACCTGGGTTACCTTCCCTCTACTGTAGACAGCATTAGGGGTAGACTCCATACCAGAATTGGAGTGGATACATATGGGACATGTATCCATGTCAGGGGGGACTTGTGGTCTGATACATATCAGCAAAAATAGTAGGACTTCATAGGAAGATGGTTTTAGAAACATGGTGAGAGTCCCCTGTGCCCATGTTCAGACCTTAGAGGTGTAGGAAAATAGGATAGTTATGGCAGATGGGTGTATACCCTGCTATGAGATACTCTGCCCACTACAGAGCAATAATAGTGTAATACACCTAAAACAGAGGCTCTAAGACATACACAAATACATGTATCTCTTCACAATTAGCACCTAGACAAATAACTGTAGAAATTAGCAAGGGAATAAGAGGAAGTCTCCATAGTGGTTGTATTGTTAAGGGGTAGTTTCAAATAGCAGCTAATGAATGCAATAAAATAAGATAAGGGTGAAAGACTAGAAGAAAGCAATTAACTTATAGATAGTTCTACTTGTACCCTAAATTATGTATTGATGTGGAAATTCATATTATAGGTTTGTTGAACTCTGACTCAGCACTCGATCGTTACTCGCAGCTCAGGACCAAAGGCAAGTATACCTTGCCTTTCTACACAGCTTTATTTACATGCACTGTCTTTATTTACTATCCAGTTTTCTCATATTATTGACATGTACCTTTCATATCCTGTTTATATACTTGTATCATTGTTATGTAGACCGTGTTCACAGTTAGCTTTGTATCTTATTGGACGTATCCATTGAGCCTTGATTGAGTCGTGTCATGAGTCGTGAACCGAACTGCTTTTCCTCCGTGTCTTGAACATTGAAGCTAACCTAGGAATCCACAATAGGGACGAGGGTTAGTAGTTATTGGTCCACACCTACGAGTCTACACTAGGGACGAGGGTGATGCTAGCCTGCGAGTCCACACTAGGGACGAGGGTTAGTAGTAGATGCTAGCCTGCGAGTCCACACTAGGGACGAGGGTTAGTAGTAGATGCTAGCCTGCGAGTCCACACTAGGGACGAGGGTTAGTAGTATAGGGTTTACGCCTGCGAGTCCACACTAGGGAGGAGGGTGATGCTAGCCTGCGAGTCCACACTAGGGGCGAGGGTTGGTAGTTCAAACCTACGTGTCCACGCTAGGGACGAGGGTTTGAGTATTCGATTTGGTTATCTGTCTTGATATGAGTTCTCTAGTCCTTGTTCAGCAGTTCATCTATGTGTAGACAGTGTATAGTTTCGTGCTTTATTCATTACTCAGTTTAAATTATTTATTCTGTATCTTTTCCTATGCATAATAAACTGTTAGAAAGGCTCATTTTTATGTATCTTGCTAGTCCTCTGAGGACCTGATGATCTCTTCAGGTTAGCCGAGTTTGAGACAGGAACAGACGAGAGGGTTTGAGTTAGCTCCAGGTAGCGGTGCTTTGCAGTCGTGGTTACTTGGTTAGCAGGTTATACTCAGTTGGTTCATTTCATGTATTTCTCTATTGTTTTTCATCTACTGGTAGTGGATTTGTGTCCACCGGACGTGACATTGAATCTTGGATATATTCAGTTATATTATTCAGTTTTCTTTGGTATTTTATTGATCTTGATTGATTCGATTATTCTGTGGATGAGATATAGTTACCATGTGATTCTAGATTGCCATGACTTGTATTTAGACAGCATACTACCGCCGACACTGCGACGTAGGCTGGGCTTGGACACGCTTCGTATCCGAAAAGTGGGTGCGGGTCGTGACAAAACCCCCTTCGGAGTCCTGAATGACGTGTGTTTTGCGTCATCGGGGAACATCTTGATCTGGTTGTAGCCTGAATACCCGTCCATGAAAGACATCCGTTCGAAGCCACATGTGTTGTCGATCATCATGTCGGTGATTGGAAGCGGGAACTCGTCCTTCGGGCAAGCAGTGTTGAGATCCCTGAAGTCAATACAAACTCGTATCTTCCCATTCTTCTTGTTGATAGGGACAACGTTGGCTATCCAATCCGGGTGTTGTTCTTCACGGATGAAGCCGCTGTTCAAGAGTTTGTCCACCTCCTGATCGATGGCGTTCATGATGTCAGGACGAAAGCGTCGCTATTATTATTTGATAGGCTTGGCATCAGGTAAGATGTTAAGCCTATGCATCGCGATATGGGGATCAAGTCCCGGCATATCTTCGTAGCTCCAGGCAAAGACATCGATATACTCTTTAGCCAGCTGGATTAAAGATTCTCGGTCTTCTCCTTCTAGGCTTTTGCCGATGAAGATGGATTTGGAAGAAGATCCGTCCCCAAGGTCGATCTGCTCGACCTTGTCTTCGGTAGGGGGTTCGCGTAATTCAAAACGAGACTCCCACTGTTCTCCTAGGCATTGAGCCCAGGGTTCTTCTTCGAAGAATTCTGGCGTTTGGTCTTCGCCTTCATCTTCTTGAGATTGTGCATATGTCATGTTGGCTGATAGCACTCTCTTGAAGACTGAGCCGATACTGGCATCGAAATCCCAAGTTGATGCTTCGAACGAGTGAGAATGTTCTACTTCTTCTGCCTTCGAACTCTCTGGAGTTGACGGTGACGTGACATAGACTACCCCCCGTCGAGTTCGATGATAGTAGTCCTGCGGCTTTCCTTTAGGTGTTGGAAGCCAGAGAGGCAGACGTCGTCCCTTGCCGTAGTTCTGGCCTTTGTTGCTTTTTAGGTCGTAACCCATCTTTTGGATGAGGTACTTTGCCTTGTCCGTGTACCGATAGACTTGTATTCTGCCGGTATCTGGTTCTGGCTCGAGTGGCGGGAGGTCTTGATGATGCTCAATTTTGCCGAAGATGATGGATTCTTCGTCTCGACTCTGCGGCAGGACTACAAAACAGACCCCTTGGGACGGGACTACTCGATTCACATGATGGACGGTCGTTATTTGTGTTTACAACGACCGTAGAGCGTTATCTAATGTATACTTGGCATTCCAATGTGGAAGACTAGAATAATTAAAAGACGCTCTATTATTGATGAAACACGAGATTTTATCCCGCGGGTGTTTACAAAAACAAAAGTATGAATATTATTGATACAAACTTTGTAAAGATTACAAGAATTCTGAGAAAGTATAACTGTAGAAATCCAATCTAGAAGACGATTGCTTTATCCCTTGGACGATGTGAACTTTGAAGACGATAGCCTCTGAAGTTGAAGGCGATATCCTCGGAAGAATGCAGCAGCACTTGGGCAAGAACTCCTGAACTCTCTGATATTTCTGAACTTTTTATGTCTGATCCCCTTGAATGAAGACTTGAAACTCTATTTATAGAGTTCTGGAAATAACTAACTTTTAGTTATTCTGAATGGCGCAAGTTTGATTGCGCAGGCACTGGATTGCGCAGCATCAGACTGCGCAGGCAGTTGTCAGGTCGTGGGCCAACTGTCTTGGACACATGGCATAATTTGATTGAAATGCGCATGATCGTGTGCAGACGGTTGCCACGTAACGAGCAATTGATGGCATGAATGCCACGTGTACTTTTGTCAGTTGTCATGATGAAGTGCGCCACATGAATTGTGCTGACTTTGGATTGCGCTAACATGGATGGCGCTGAGATGGACTGCGCTGCAGATAGATTACGCTACATGTACAGCTGTCCTCGAGCACTGTGCGGCACAATAAACGAACAGTCTCCTCGTTCTTTGTGCTGTCAGTTGTCAGAAGATTTGATTGTGTCAGGTAATGATGATATGGCCACGTCAGCATGCGCACTTGAAAGTGTACGCAGTCCAGTCTGCGCAATCGAGATGATGCGCAATCTGATGTCTGTGCAGTTCATTTGAAAGCTATTTTTCTTGATTTTCATGACTTTGTTGATGAATGCAACTTGATTTTTTTAGGACCTACAAGACCCCCTTCAAAGTTTTCGAAAGTTGAATTTATTCAAAATTTCAAAATACTTTGAATTTTGAATTTTAAATCAAGTTGCGCATAGGTCGAGCTGTCTGCGCAATCGGATGAATCAGCCTCTGCTTTTTTGGCACAATCTGTGGCGGCCGTTTTTTTTTGAAAAACTATAAATAGTTCTCTCGATCCTTCGATTTATTCTTTACTTGCTTTCTTGTGTTTGAGAGAAAGAAATTCCTGAGCTCATCCCAACTTCAGCCTTCTTCTCCGTCGATCTCATGGCCCCCAAGCGTTCTTCCGCCGCCGCCAAGGGTAAGGCCCCCGCCGAGTCCTCGACTCGTGTGGCGCCTCGTCCTTCTCGTCATGAGACTGTACACCCTGCTTTGAGAGGTAGAGAACTCAATCGAAAACTCTTTTTTTAGAGTTTTTCGACATTGCTGGATCTTAGAATCCATCTCTTTTTAGAGATGTGATCATACTGCGCCACCCTTTTTAGGGTTTTGGTTGCACGAACACATTATTCTTCATTTTTATGAATAATATCTTCTCGCACAATCGCTTGAATTGTGCTGGCAAAAGTCAGCACAATCGGCTGATTTATGCGAGATTGTCAGCGCAATCTAATATTTGTGCGATCTGACATCTGTGCAGTCTGATGCTTGTGCAGTCTGATATCTGCGCAATCTGATGCTTGTGCAGTTTGATATCTGCGCAGTTTGATGCTTGCGCAGTCTGATATCTGCGCAATCTGACGTTTGCGCAGTCTGATATTTTGTGCAATTTGATGACAGAATTTCTGACTTGACTTGTACTAAATTCTGCTTTCTTCTGTTGGATGCAGTTGATGCCAGAGAAGATCCTGAATATGAAACATTTGTAGGAACTTTAGCCAAGCCAAATTTCAAGGAAGAGTTATCACATGTACTCTTCCCTCAATATGCACTTCTTTCTTCTCGTCAGGCTATTTTGATAGCACAGGATAACGAGACTCTGCTAAGTCTAATAAATGGACAGCCTTTACAATCTGCTGACGCTGTCACTCATAAAAAGCCCATGTTCCTCTTCGGAGATGCCATTGATAAAAGTTCTCAACCAAGACCCCGAGTTGAGTTGAGAACTTTCCAATGGAAGGAAAAATTGATACAGTTGCCAGTCATAGCTAGATGCCTTCCACTAGCAAGATATGCTCATACGAGCCATCCTAGGAGGATGGAATGGGACATCACTCCTTTACAACATGCACGGACCGGAAAGATCTGTGTCAAGAAAGACCGGAATAACAGAGATGTGTTCTATAGTTCTTCCGAACGACACGGAACTCTACTGAGAGGGTTGAAGCCGGGTTGCATCCCTCCTGAGAACTTCTCTTTATTGCTACCGGTAAGAACACCAATTTTTGCCAATGAATATGCCAAGGCAGAAGGCCGTTATCCGGATCAAGACATCCGGTTGACAGGTCTGGTAAATCCAGAGATCAAAAGATGGAGCTGTATTGCCAACTGGATACTGGTCCAGTTTGAAGATAAACTCAGAGAAATTGAACTGTATAATACGGTACACGCTACTGTATACGGCTTTTTTCCAAATCCTCATCTGTTCTTGGCTCTGGCAGAGAGGTACAACTACAGGACAGGGACGTTTATGACGCCCTGTGGGGAGATGGGCTTGGCTCTACATGAGATGAAATATATCTCATATTTACCAATGGGTGAGTTGCCTTACGAGGAGTACGTCCCGGCCAATGACGAATTAGATAGACTTCGTCGAGAGAATTCAAAGATGGTGGAAGTCTTTGATGAGCTCCTGTGCCATTATAACATCTGCTCTTTGTATTACCAAAGTGGCTCTGCTGGCACATGCTATTCATCTAAATGGTTGACTTATCTTTTTTTCAACCGCATTATCGAGAAAAAGATAAAAGATAATGATTCATGTAACCCTGATTTCTTCTATCCCCTCAGCAATAGTGAAGTGATGAAGCTGATGGAGGAGAATAACAGAATGGATATCGAAGTTGAGGATGAACACCAATATCCTCCTCTTAAGGCTGGAGAATTTGTGGAGAGCTTTATAAGAATGGGCTACAGGTCCATGTCTAAACACGCCCAGCTGGCAGGATTTCTGACGTACTGGCTACGTCGCTTCGTCATGCCTAGAGCAAGTGCTGTAGACCGCTTTCATCGCGGTGTTCTTTTTGCTGCTGTCCGGTTAGTTTTCGGCTATCGGATGGACTTACTATCAGCAATGACCTGTAGGATAAACGCAGGTCTCCGTCTGTATGTTGATTCTATGCTCAAAAACAAGGGTGATAAGGGTGTCTTTCCTAGAGTGGAGTTACCTTATACCTACTTATTCGGATGGTTGCTCTTGCATCATCCATCATTAATGAACCCTGCCATGGGAGCAGTTGGTGGAAGTTTTCTACACAGATTCTCACAGAGCAGATAGATATATACTAGTTTGAGAGACTGCAGACGAACTCTGAACCTCGGCAAAGGATAGAATTTTCTTTGCACTCCCCCTCCAACTGGTTATGAGCATATAGCAGCAAATCTGATTGACCTGGGGAGGCAACCAATAGGTCGGGTATCTTTTGAATGGATAAAGACAATCAGACCATCCCATCTAGTATACAGATTTGAAGAAGAATGCTTCCTTGAACCATATCTGCCAAGCCGCTTTGCTCGTCAGTTTGGATATGACCAGTTTCATATAGGTAACGCCATCACGTGCCTACAAGGAAAAGGTTATTTGATCGATGGTGCCCGGCCCTGGGCTTACTACAATGCTCGTGACACAAAGACTGTGTTCTCGATGCCAAACAGAACCGATGCTGGTCCAAGAATGTTGTATACTTATTCACAGTTTTATACAGCTGCAAAATCATTTGCTGAAAACTATAGCCTCGTTGATAGTTTTGCAACAGCAAATCGTCTGAAGAGAAGAGCGACTGACACATTAGCTCCCAATAACGATGAAGAACATGAGCCAGTGGATGACCCATTGGAAGCTTCCAGAGAAGCCAATTTCCAAGAGGAAGTTAACCAACCTTTAAGAATTTCTCTAAAGGTTGTTAAGTCTCCAGTCAAGGAGAAGAAGAGAATGAGAGAAGAGCCTTCTTCCCCAGTTGTGAAGAAGAAATTGATCTTGGAACATTCTTCAGAGAAAGTCACCACGAGACCACAATCTAAACAATTGGCTGAGTCCACTCGAGATGAAGCAGCTACACCGACCTCTGTTCAGAAACAAGTCGAGGTAGTAAATATAAAGAGTCCTGAGAGGCCACTGCATAGAAAGAAATTGGCCCACAGAAGAAAGAAGAGAACAGTTTCTCCTCCAAGGCAAATTTTGTCTTCGGTAGTGATGAACGCTGTGGCTGGAATCACCATGCCATCTCCTACCCCTGTTTCTGAGTTTAGTCCAGAACAGAGGGAGGACATTGAACAAAGAGAGGAGGCAACAGAGCCCAGAGAAGAAATTGAGCAGAGAGAAGAAGCTGCGGAGCCCAGAGAAGAGGAAGCTGTACGATCACCTTCACCAATGGCAGTAACGACTCATCTTTCTGTTACACCGGAAGCAGCCCGTGAGGAGGAAGATCGTCTCATGATCGAAGCACTGAATGATTATGACTTCGGTTATCAAGAAGAAACTGATAATGCCGCTGCTGCTGCTAGCGAAGAGGTTCCTGAGGACAGTGAGGACGAGAAGAGCACCTCATCAGAAGCTGTTGATGAGACACAAAATCCGGAAGAGGATGTTGAGATCTAGACATCTCCTCGAGCTGTTGATAACACTCTGACTCATGAAAAGGAGGCTGAGGTACCGATATCTCCAGAGAAGATTGCAGATGAAGAAGTGGACCTGGAGGAAACTCCAGTTGTTGCTTCCGAAGGTATTGTAATGAAATTAGCGATCTTCTTTTAATAAATAGCTTGATAGCTGACATATTTATTCTTATCCATATAGAACCCGGATCTTCTCCTGCTCCTCCAGCATGCATGGACATAGTACTGGTGACGACAATTGCTAGTTGCAGTCTCCATTTATCTTGTGGCTCCGAAGCAGGAAGTAGTCAGGCAATAGTATCTGAAGCTACTTCTGCTCAACTAGAATCTGTTCCAACAGATGATAGGCCTGTTGCCAGATCGAACCATGGTAAGACTGTTTTTACTTTTGATTCTCTTTGACAATAGCAAATGACAGGCAAAATGATAATATTTTATTTTGCAGAGGAACAACCGGGAGGAGCGACCAGCTCCACTCTGGCTCCTTTATTCAAAGAACCTTCTGTCCAAGTATAAGAAACTGAACGTCCTGCTGCCTCGTCATCAACAGGAGTAGCTGCGACTCCTGGTGCTCTAGCGACCAATCAATTCGTCATCCAATCATTTACTAAATTCTTTTTCGATTCATTGGGGCCATTGATCAATAGAGTGATGGAAAAAGAGGATGCTGATTTTTACACAGTTAGAGGTCCAACCTCTTTCTTAGTTCATGCTATCCGCGAGCAAGGTGACGAGCCTCAGGCCACTTTTCTTGAACACATCTTAAATGAGCTAGAGACTTCAATAAAGAACTACAAAGCGCTCAATAAGGGGGAGGTAGAACCCTTAGTTCAAGCGAAATTTGAACGGATGGCTCAGGAAGCTGCAGTGGAGAGAGTAAATTTCCAGATTCTCTTGGATACTTTTGCTACTAAATCTGCTGAGTACAATTCCAAGGTGGAATCTGTGACATCTACTGCAGAAAGAAAAGAGAGAAGAATTGCTGAACTGAGAGCGGAGATTGCCCGTCTCCAAGAAGAACTAGAAAATGAGGTTACCGAGCATCAAACTGCAATCCAACAACTAGGTGCTCTAATCCAAGAAAGAAACGAATATGCCGCAGCTCATAATGATGAAATCACTCGCAGAATGGTCACCATGCCCATTTTCAACGAGACATCTGGGATGAAAGAGGCCAGGAAGAGAGTGATGGAATCCCGCGAAGAACGTCTGCAGACTCTGAAGCAACAGATTACCTGCTTGATGACACCACCAGTGTAATAGAAAGATTCCTTGTATCTTCTTGTTTTGATAATATGTATGTTTTGTAATGTCTTGAATTTTGATCAATAAAAGACATTTTGTTATGGCTCTATTATTTATTGCATATCTTGTTCAGATACAAATAATAGAGATAGAAAATATAATCATAGGTATAAAACATGATATATTTCTTGATCTTGGAAAATAATCATATTCAAGTATATCTGCTCAGAGGTAATATGGACGTGGGAAATATATGTTGAATATTATTATTTCAATAGACAACCTCATCGAGAATGATAAGTTGCTGATGTGGATAAATAAACGAAATAAATCGTCAAAATGTGTGAACGAAGTAAATCGTCAGGATGAACGGATGAACGGTCAAATGAATGGAATGAATGAACGAATCGTCAGATTGATTGAATGAACGGGTGAACCGTTGAATGAATATGATGAATGAACAGAACGGACAAACCGTCGAATGGTGAACGAGCGAACCGTCAAATGATGATGAACGGACGAACCGTCGAATGGTGAACGGGCGAACCGTCATATGATGTATGAACGGACGAACTGTCGGATGAATATGATGAATGAACGGGTAAACCGTTGGATAATTTTGGATGACATGAACGACTAAAATGAAAAATGAACGGATGAACCGTCAGATAAATTGAATGAACGGATGAACCGTCAGATGATGATAATGAACGAACGAACCGTCAGATTGATTGAATGAACGGTTGAACCGTCGAATGAATATGATGAATGAACGGAACGGACAAACCGTCGAATGGTGAACGGGCGACCCATCAAATGATGATGAACGGACGAACCGTCGATTGGTGAACGGGCGAACCGTCAGATGATGTGTGAACGGACGAACCGTCGGATGAATATAATAAATGAACGGGTAAACCGTCGGATAATTGTGGATGACATGAACGAATGAAATAAAAAATGAACGGCTGAACCGTCAGATGAATTGAATGAACGGATGAACCGTCAGATGATGATAATGAACGAACGAATCGTCAGATTGATTGAATGAACGGGTGAACCGTCGAATGAATATGATGAATGAACGAAACGGACAAACCGTCGAATGGTGAACGGGCGAACTGTTAAATGATGATGAACGGACGAACCGTCGAATGGTGAACGGGCGAACCATCAGATGATGTGTGAACGGACGAACCGTCGGATGAATATGATGAATGAACGGGTAAACCGTCGGATAATTATAGATGACATGAACGAATGAAATAAAAAATGAACGGGTGAACCGTCAGATGAATTGAATGAACGGATGAACCGTCAGATGATGATAATGAACGGGTGAACCATCGAAATGAATGTGTCGCTTCGTTATTTTAAGAATTTCTGCCTATAAATAGAACAGAAATCTGGAAGGATTGATCATTTTCACTTTTCAAGATGTCATCCGGAGATGCATCCAAGAAGACTGAAATTGTTCTGAAGATTGAAGTGGGCACTGAAGAACGTCCTGCCGATTCAGTCCAGCCAAAGCAGATAGAAGTAGGCGAAGGCTCGTCTGCACCCAAACCACCGCGGGATATCCTAGATTTTCTAGTTGAACCAGGAAAGATTGAAGAGGAAGAGGCCATGAGGATGGCTGCTTGCAAGTTCTTTGTAGGCTCAAGCAAGGATGTTCTCAGTTCTTTTGCTGATTATGTCTTTGATAAGGACGGCAGTGGTCCGAGTCCCAATGTCGAGAAGGACGATAATGATCTTCCTTGATATTATGTAACATCATTTATGATGAAATAAAAATTAAACTTTATTTATGGACTGTCTGATCATATTTACATAAAATCTCTGTTACATTTATACATAGTATTTCTTGAGGAATTTGCCATTGATGGACATCATGGCAACTCGACCATCTAACTCTGAAAGTTGATAAGCTCCGTTTGAAAAGACTTTGCTGACAATTTAAGGTCCTTCCCACTTCGCATCGAACTTGCCTTTGCTTGAATGAGTCATTGTCATAGGACATCTTACTGTTAGAACAAGCTCTCCATGCTGAAAGGCTCTGACTTTAACTTTGCGGTTGAAAGTCTTCGAGATGCGGGCTTGATACAACTCAATATGCTGTTAAGCTAATAGCCGCTTTTCATCGAGTGCTTCTAATTCTTGAAGTCGAAGAAGATCATTGTTCTCTGTAGTAAGCTCGTTGGCGATAGCAATCCTCAAGGACGGAATTTGAAGTTCCAGAGGCAGAACTGCTTCATAGTCGTATACCAAAGAGAAAGGTGTACAGCCTGCAGGGTTGCGGACCGTAGTGCGATAGGCCCAAAGACATTCACCAAGCTTTTTACTCCAATTTCGTTTGTTAGTAGATACAAACTTCTTGAGGAGCTTGATAATGGTTTTATTGAAAGCTTCAGCTAATCCATTAGCGGCGGGATTGTAGGCTGTAGAAGCAATATTGTCAATCCGATGATCATCGCAGAATCTCGTAAACTTCTGGCTGATGAATTATGGTCCGTTGTCGTGGATGATCCTTCGAGGTACACCAAATCGATAGATGACATGGTGTTTGACGAAGTAGATGACACTGCTGGTCTTGACTTCCGCCAATGGTATAGCTTCGGCCCATTTGGAGAAGTAGTCGGTTATTGCCAATATGAACCGATGTCCTCTAGAAGAAGGAGGATTGATAGGACCAATGATGTCCATGCCCGAAGCTTCGAAAGGCCAGGAGGCGGCCATCAGATGAAGAAATTCCGATGGTTGATGAATAAAGTCTACGTGGATTTGACAAGATCGACATTTCTTCGCATATTCGATGGCATCAGATACCATAGAGGGCCAATAGTAACCCATACGTCGAATACGATCCTGTAGTTTAGGACCGGGCTGATGTGCTCCGCAGACACCATCATGAGCCTCACGCAATACTTGCTTCGCTTCATCACCAGCAAGACAGCGTAAGAGTAGGCCGTCATAAGTCCGCCGCTAGAGAGTTTTAGTGGTCTGATTGTAGTAGAACCGCAGAGACCGCCGACGAATACTCGTAGCCTCCTTGGGATCTTCAGGGAGTATGTCATGAACCACGAAGTCGATGAACGGAGTTCTCCAATCTTCATTGGTAACATTGACTTCAATAAGATTACTGAATTCAATATTATGATTGTTTTCGACGCAGAACAATTCTCGATTAGAGATAACTACCATCTGCTGTCTTTTGATAGGGATGGCTAAGACTGCTGCAAGATTGGCCAAAGCGTCAGCTTCAGTATTGCAAGCTCGGCGTACATATTCGATAAAGAAGGCTTTGAATGATGTAGCCATGCTGATTGCCGCTTCAAAGTAAGGCACTAGATCTTGATGGCGAACTTTATAGGTTCCTCTAACCTGGTTAACAACCAACTTAGAGTCACCATAGACTTCAAGATACTCGACGTCAAGTTGTTTGGCTAGTTGAAGGCCAATGAGTAGAGCATTGTACTCTGCCACGTTGTTAGAGCAAGGCTCATCTATGGAGTAGGCTCTTTGAATAGCTGACCCATCTGGAGAAACGAGAACAACTCCAACTCCTGCGACAATGGCACTATTGGGTCCAATCCTGGATGCACCGTCAAAGAATAGACGCCAAGTAGGAAATTCTTCAGAGATTGTATTGGATTCCAAAGTCTCGTCTGGAATTTCATCGTAGAGTTTGGACGTCTCTGGAACAGGATGGGCAGCTAAAAAATCCGCCAGTGCTTGACCTTTGACAGACTTTTGAGGAACATAAACCATATCATATTGGGCTAGCAGAATGGCCCATGTAGCCAGCCGAGAATTGAGTGTGCTGGGCTTTTTCATGAGTACCCGAAGAGGATTAACTCGGGATATGACATGAATAGTTTGGCCAATGATGTAATACCGAGTCTTCTGAACAGCAAACATAAGAGCTAGGCATTCTTTTTTGACCGGACTATAACGGTGTTCAACACCAATCATAGTACGACTGAGATAGTAGATAGCTTGTTCATGGCCTTCTTTGTTCTTCTGAGCAAATAAAGCGCCCAATGAATGATCCATAGCACGGACATACATTATGAATGGTATGCCAGAGATTGGTGGCACCAAGACTGGTGGGTTCATGAGATACCGCTTGATGTCGTCAAATGCTCGTTGACATTCTTCGGTCCAAACGAAAGATACACCCTTCTTCATGAGTTGAGTGAATGGTCTGCAGCGTCCAGACAGATTCGAAATGAATCTTCTGATGTACGCAAGTCGACCTTGGAATCCTCGTAGCTCTTTTAGGTTGCGTGGAGGACGCATCTCTTGAATGGCTTTGATCTTCTCGGGATCCACATGTATAACCTTAGAGGTAATAACAAAGCCGAGAAATTTGCCACTAGAGACACCCAAGAATGACTTGGTGGGATTCATTTTGAGTTGATGTTGGCGCATTAGATTGAAGATAGTTCTCAGATCTTTGATGTGATCTTCCTTTAGACGACTTTTGACAGCAATATCATCAACGTAGCATTCGACGGTCTTACGCAGATGATCTCGAAAGATGGTACCCATTGCTTGTTGGTATGTTGCACCAGCATTCTTGAGACCAAATGGCATGACAGTGTAGCAGTAGATTCCACGAGAAGTGCAGAAAGAAGTATGCTTTTCATCTTCAGGATGCATCCGAATTTGATTATATCCGGAGAATCCGTCCATGAAAGATATTCTTTCGAACCCACAAGTGTTGTCAATCATGACGTCCGTGATAGGGAGAGGAAATTCGTCTTTTGGACATGCTTCATTAAGATCCCGAAAGTCGATACAGACTCGAACTTTGCCGATTTTCTTTAGAACTGGGACAACATTGGCTACCCAATCAGGATGTTGTTCTTCTCGAATAAAGCCACAAGCGATAAGTTTTTTGACTTCATCGTCGATTACGTCCATCATTTCTGGCTTGAAATACCGTTGTTGTTGTTTGACCAGTTTTACATTCGGTAAGATATTCAGTTTGTGAGTAGCAACTTTGGGATCTAGTCCTGGCATGTCTTCTAGCTCCAGGCAAAGACATCAATGTATTCTTTAATCAGAAGAATTAATTCTTATTTATCTGCCTCTGAAAGATTCTTGCTGATAAAAATTGGACGAGGTGATCCACTCTCTCCTACATCAACTTGAACTAATTGATCTTCAGTAGGCGGTTCCCTTTGTTCGAATCGGTGTTCCCATTGGGTAACCATTCGTTGAGCCCAAGGATCTGTTTCAGAACTTTCTTCAACATCTTCGTCATAGCCTTCTGGAAGTTCGACGGAGACCATGTTATAAGATACAGTCAGCCGATGGACTTGACCGATGCTGGTGTCAGAATCCCATGATCTAGAATCAGAAGAATTAGAATGCTTCTCACTATCGGATTCAGAGCCTGCTGGGGATAATACTGGAGGAGAAGCATATCTGAGACCTCTTTTGGTCCTGCTGTAATACATCTCTGACTTTCCTTGTGGAACAGCCGTACGGAGAGGAGTTTTTCTACCTTTACCGTAGTTGAGGCCACTCTTGAAGTCGTAACCCATCTTTCGGATGATGTCTTTTGATTGTTGACTGTAACGACGGAGTTGAAGATGCCCCGTATCGTTAACTTTGCTATCATCGGTATAACTGAATTATTGTTCCGGTCCTTTACTAAAAAGTATTAGACTTTAGCCTTTCTTACGAGCGGGAACAATCCGATATGAATCCTTTGGGTGTTCAAATGAGACTTCTGTTTGAAGAGATTGTACAACTTCCATTGTAAATGACTGAAAGCTGTCTATCATATCCAAATAGCATTTAGCATGATAAATAACATCAGTATACTGGAAAGTAGATGCTTTTTTATTGATTTGTACATTTGTATTTACAGTAGGACCTTTAGCCTTAGCAGGCTTAGTCAGATTGATTACAAGAGGGAGAGAAGAAGAACGTGGAGGAGGATTGGCTTTGTTACGACGGAGGTCGATAACAAGCGGCTCAGAGGAGGTGAGCTCCCTATTGTCCTTATTATGAGATAAATCAATAACAAGTGGCTCAGAAGAGGTGAGCTACCTTTTTTCTTTGTTACGACGGAGGTCAATAACAAGAGGCTCAGAAGAGGTGAGCTCCCTTTGATCTTGATCATCAATTGATTGCTTCTGGACTGGCAAGTGGATAGCCAGTGGCTTAGAAGATTGAGGACGAGAAATTTGCCCTTTGACAGAAATGATGAGGGTATCATTGGGCACTGCTTCCTGCTCTTCTTCAGTGTCCAAAGATAGGACAACCTTCATGAATTCGTCCTTGTACATACGTGCATCAGTACAGTATGCTTCGACGCCTTTGAAAGGATAGAGATCAGCAACCTCCTTTTGTACCTCTCCATTGTCATCGACATATTTAAAATATTGATAAAGAGTCGAAGGGACAATGTTATGCTCGTGCAGAAATGGTCTTCCCAGCAAAGCATTGTAAGAACAACTGTGGTTGTCGATGATGTAGAAGGTAACCTTTGTGCGAAGATTGTCTATTTGGAGTTTTAGGCGAATCTTGTCCAGAGGCTCACTCCTTCCCTGATTAAACCCAAGGATGGTGGTGATGGTACTGGAGAGACTATGCACTGGGATCTTCAGTGCATCCAACATTGTCTTTGGCATGATGCTAAGAGCAGACCCTGGATCTATCAGAATACGATCGACTTTCATCGAGTCGACATATCCTGTATAGTAGAGGGGACGATCGTGCCTGTTGTCTTCCATCAACATGTCATCTTGTGTGAAAGTTATGTCTGGAATTAACTCCAACACGCTATGACAATGGAGGCAAGAGACTGGTTCTGCTTTCGGCTTCTTCAAAAGAGCTAAACAGGTTTTAGCTTTCATGAGAGCCTCGCTCAAAGTTTCTCGAGTCTATTTGGATAGGCGCAAGAGCTCAAAGATTGACAGCCGGGCCGGTGTATTGGCCAACTGAGCCAGGATGTCAAAGTTGTAAGGCTTCTCAAGTCCGGAGGGAGCTGACTTCTTCAAAGGTTTATCAAAGCGGACTTGCTGTTTACCTTTGTCAGCGACCGTCGGCTTGGGAGGAATAGATACTACAACCGGTGAAGATACAGTAAGAATATCTTCAGTGGAAGCAGGCTGCACTGGAGCAGGCTTGGAAGAAGAAGAAGTAGGATTCTCTTAAGCTTCGGGGTAATCCTTCAGATAGGCTTTCCCTGATCTGGTGCCCAGCAAGATTTCTTCATCAACTATGGGGTCAAAAGACACCAAATTACAAATCTTTGTCTTGCCTTTAGAGCGGTCTTTCTTCTTGGAGGAAGAGGGAACTTCGAACTCTGAAGCAAGATCCGGATGAATCCACATAATCTCACCATTGTCAAGAGACAAGGGGACGAGACCTTCACTTCGTGGAGGCGGGAGATTCTCAATCTCAAAAGTAGCTTTGGGAATAGAAATGACACCGTGCTGCACCATCTGGGGCGGGAAGTCACCAAATTGGACTGAAACCATATTTACGGTAACGGTCTTCTCGTCTTGTTACAGAGTGACAACACCAGCGTTGACCAGCTCCTGGATTTTGCCTTTGAGCACATAACATGCTCGAGTGGGACGTCCGATGAACCTGTAATAGACACATTATTTGGGATGATCAGTCTTATCGACTTCATCTGGCTTCTTGGGATCTGGAAGTTGGATTTTATTACTTTTGATTAAGCAATCAAAGATGCTAGCGGTGTCATTCTCATCAAAGGAATATTCTACTTTAGGACGAGGTTCCCTTGGTGGAGGTACAGAAGGAGTGGAAATAGACGTAGGGGGAGCTACATTGACCGCCAGAGATTCTTTATTCTTGTTCAAGTTAATGTTCAAAGTTTTTTTTCCCTTACGGTTGTTCTGGCGATTGCTGCCACCTGATGTCTGGTGTTCATCCCGGTCGGGGTTAGACATTTGTACCCCTAGTTGCTTGAATTTATTAGCGCTAACTTCAGCAGCTTTAGCACTGACAATGAAGGATGGCCAGTCTTGGAATTGAGTAGATCCTGTCCACATGCTGATGATAGGCAAAAGATTTGCCTTGCAGGTATCTATGGTGACAGCAGCCGGAGTACCAGGAGGCATTTTCAAAGCTTTCCGGCAGAATCTTTCAATAAAACTTTCAGCAGTTTCATTGTGTCTTTGTTTGATTTTGTTGAGGGCTGACATAGTCATGTTATTGATCCCTTCATAAAATCATTCCAAGAAGATTTGCTTTAAGCCAGAGAAGGAGGTGATACAACCATCGGGCAAGCTTCTATACCAATCGTATGCTACGCCAGCTAAACAGCCGACGAATACTCTGGTAAGAAGAGCGTCATTTGGTTGAAGTTGAACAGTCATAACCTCAAAGTGGTTAATGAACTGGCTGGGAGAGGTGCTGCCATCAAACAGCAAGATGGTTGGGATTTTGTACTTCGGAGAAAACGGAACTTCCTTTCATTCAACTGGGTAAGGTTGCTTGATCCCCAGCCTTTGCAAGTTGTCTTTCTCCTTGAAAGCTTCGAACTGAATTCGTAAGTGCTTGACAGCTTCATTGGCATCTTCCACTGATGTAGAAGGAGCAGGCTGAACCACAATGTTGGAAGGAGGGACAGCGTGGTAAGCACTACCCCCAGCACCTGATTGATTGGGTGTAGGTTGGATCTGTACAGGAGCTTGAGTGGATGCTACCCCCAGTCCAGCATTAACAGGCACCGACGATGCTATAATTTCAGGATTTGTAGGTGGCACGATCGGTGGTACTGTATGCTGGGCCACAATGATGGAATGCATACTTGCGACCATTTCAGCCATGGTCTTTAGCTTGTCTTCTAGTGCAGCTATTCTTTGTTCTTGGCTAGCCGAACTGGAAGCATCTGGGTCTTCATTGACAACATAAACTGTCACTTCCCTGGGTACAGTGGAAGACACTGTCTGTTCTGAGCTTTCGCTGTATGCATCGTAATCGGGGAAAGAATCATCTCCTGAGTGAGAATGAAGGAGACGTTCGGAAGGATCTTAAAGATTCCTTTGACCGATTGTGTCTCGGCTTCGGGAACGAGTATGTTGGAATACTCTTTCAGAAGATTGTTGGAGAAAATCCAAATACCGTTGGCTTGGCTTACGAGGCTTCCCGTGCTTGGAGCATTTCCTACCCCCGGTGTCTCTGGAAGTCATATTGACAGAGGCGTACAGAAGCTCGTCTTCATCTTCCGTCATAGGTTCAGAGTTAGGAAAGTTCAGACGATCGAAGACAGATCGTTTTGTTGTTTGACAACAACACTTGATGACCACTTTGTGATTGCAATGGTATCCAAGTGGTTGCACTGGGGATGTTGGGATATTGTCCCGTTTTTGCTTGAGGTGTTCTCGGAGATCGGGCACAGCAACGGGACGAGAAAAAGTTCGAGGGACATGTTCTTTGATAACATTCGGAACATGGTTCTGGTTCTTCAAATGTTTTGTCCCCTGAGTGTACAGGAAAGTACTCATTTTATTGGCATAGGTGTCCGGATTCTTAATCCTGGAAGTTTGCTTCTGATGATGGTTGGTCTTCGGCATTGGCTGTTTACGTTTCACCGAAGTTGGCCTGTTGAGATAAGTTCTTTAGTCAGCAAACTCACCCCCAGGAGTTTCTGTTTGAGACACCAGAAGTTTT
This sequence comes from Iris pallida, assembly GCA_029216955.1. NCBI lineage: Eukaryota > Viridiplantae > Streptophyta > Magnoliopsida > Asparagales > Iridaceae > Iris > Iris pallida. Next base: position 13,161,294 of record JANAVB010022999.1, on the reverse strand, counting down.
CCCTGTCTTGAACGGGAGATCTGAAGAGTTGGGAGATCTTAGAACTCTTCTACTGGAGTAGGCAGAATACCTCTCTGATCAGTACACTTCCCTTTAGCAAGAAGAGAAGAAGAATCCTTGTGAGAAAGGGTTCTTGTACTGACTGATGCCGGAGCACATTCAGATTGATCTTCAACGGTAAAAACCGAGAAAGATTGAGAAAAGACCAAAGGGCCTTTTCCTTTGCTTTGGAAAGAAGGGTTAGCTAAAGAGCGTTTCCCTCTGTTGTCTTCCAAGTCGTGGGACAAGAATGTTTGAGAAAAGACCAAAGGGCCTTTTCTTTTGTTCTAGAGAGGAGGAGGAATAGCCAAAAGACTACCCCCAGTGGATTGTGCAAGAGCAACAGGGTGTTTGAGGGAAGGAGTAGAGCTTTTCCCCTTGTTGTGAGAAGAGGAGAGATTAGCCAAAAGGCTGTCTCTCTTGGATTGCGCAGACACAGTTTGCGCATGGGTTGATGGCGCATTGGCAGATTGTGCAGGAAAGTCTTTGGCAGATAACTTTTTGGTTCTGGCCACAGACACTGTAGTTTGCGCATCAGGAGTTTTGGCCACAGAGTGTTTGGGGTGCACTCTAGTTGCTGGAGTGTTAGTTTGCACAGGAAGATTGGCAGCCAACTGCGCCAGGGGTAGAGGAGTCTTATACCTTGATAGGGCAGCATATAAAGTCTCTTATGTACTGGCAACAGCATATTGTACAGGAGTAGCAGAAGCAGATTGTGCAACAGCAGAGACTTTAGACTGTACAACAGTCTTGGTGGCAGGATCAACAGACTGTGCAGCAGTCTTGGTGGCAGGATCAACGACTGTGCATCAGCCTTTGGGACCCACACTGGATGCACTTTGCTTGTGGCAGAAGTTGTCGCAGTGCGAGGAGTGGTCTTGGAGTTGATCATGGCTTCATAGGCTGTCTGGTTGACCTTCACAACCAGCGTCTTCTGCGTCTTTCCGATAGACGCAATGTCACATTGAGTTGTCACTTCCTCGTCGGAGGAGAAAGTCGTCCCCAGCAGAGTCGCCATTTTGTTTGTAAAAACAAAAGTATGAACTTTATTGATACAAACTTTGTAAAGATTACAAGAATTCTGGGAAAGTACAACTGTAGGAATCTAATCTAGAAGATGATTGCTTTATCCCTTGGACGATGTGAACTTTGAAGACGATAGCCTCTGAAGTTGAAGGCGATAGCCTCGAAAGAATGCAGCAGCACTTGGGCAAGAACTCCTGAACTCTCTAATATTTCTGAACTTTTTATGTCTGATCCCCTTGAATCAAGACTTGAAACTCTATTTATAGAGTTCTAGAAATAACTAACTTTTAGTTATTCTGAATGGCACAAGTTGGATTACGCAGGCACTGGATTGCGCAGCATCAGACTGCGCAGGCAGTTGTCAGGTCGTGGGCTAACTGTCTTGGACACATGGTATCATTTGATTAAAATGCGCATGATCGTGTGCAGACGGTTGCCACGTAAAGAGCAATTGATGGCATGAATGCCACGTGTACTTTTGTCAGTTGTCATTATGAAGTGCGCCACATGAATTGCGCTGACTTTGGATTACGCTAACATGGATGGCGCTGAGATGGACTGCGCTGCAGATAGATTGTGCTGCATGTACAGCTGTCCTCGAGCACTGTACGGCGCAATAAACGAACAGTCTCCTCGTTTTTTGTGCTGTCAGTTGTCAAAAGATTTGATTGTGTCAGGTAATGATGATATGGCCACGTCAGCATACGTACTTGAAAGTGTGCACAGTCCAGTCTGCGCAATCGAGATGATGCGCAATCTGATGTCTGCGCAGTTCATTTGAAAGCTGTTTTCTTGATTTTCATGACTTTGTTGATGAATGCAACTTGATTTTTTAGGACCTACAGCGGGATTACATTGTCCAGAGAGGGTACATCTATATCAGCAGAGATATATTCCCCTAGCTCTTCATCTGTAAGTACTGGAATTGGATCGGGAGAGTCCACCACAGCTTTGATCCTGGGGTCCGAGAGGGCTATGTGGGCCTTCTCCGACATCTTGGATGAGACAGATGATTGCGGCGGCTTGCCCTTAAGACGCACCTTCAGGGGTGCCTCAACTGCGCCTTCAGTAATTGGTGCCTTCCCCTGTAGTTTTGCCACAAGGGGAGCCGATATTGGAGGTGGCTTTCCCTTGAGCCGTATCTTCAAGGGAGCTTCAATCGGTGTTCTACCTGGAGCAGTTGGTGCTTTTCCAGGTAGCTTGAAAGGGTCAATGTCCCCGAACTCCGTCCGGATGATGTCATTGGGTCAATGTCCCCGAACTCCGTCCCCGAACTCCGTCCACGAACTCCGTCCGGATGATGTCATTGGTGGACACGTATTTCATACATTGGTAGAGTGTAGAAGGTACCACCATGTACTCATACAGCCACGGACGACCCAGCAGGAGGTTGTAGTTGACATCGGCGTCCACGACATAGCAAGTGACCTCAGTTCTGAGGTTACCAATATGGCACTTCAGCCGTATTTTGCCCAGCGGCTCACTCTTACTGGCATTGAAGCCACTGATTGTTGTATTGGAGGGCGCCAGACGGTACATTGGGATCCCCAGTGTCGAGAGCAGCGTCTTCGGAATGATGCTGAGGGAAGACCCCTGATCGATCTGAATCTGCTTCACCTTGAAATAACCGATATACCCTGTATAATACAGCGGCCTGTTGTGTCGGTTGTGCTTGAGCAGCATGTCTTGTTGGGTGAAGATTATATTGGAGATAACCTCATCCGCACAATGACAGTGCGCACATATAGTTGGAAGATCTTCAGGCTGCTTGACCTGACTGATGAAGGACTCAGCATCCTTCAGGACTTCACAGAGAGCTTCGTGATTGTCCTTGGAAAGACGAAGAAGCTCAAACAGAGATAGGCGGGCAGGAGTACTGGCAAGTTGTGCCAGTATGTCGAAGTTATGGGGCTTGGCTAGCCACGAAGCATTCTCCTTTCGCAGAGGCCTGTCGAAACGAACCTCTACATGCTTCTGCTTATTGGCTGCTGGAGGCTTATATGGGCCCTCTTCCTGGGCAGCAGGGACGGTGCAAGGAGGCACCACCTCGACGGCAGCTTTGTCGGGTTCGGCGTTCTGTTGTGAACGCATCTGTACAGGAAGTGCCTCTTCCGCGGAGGAAGAGACCATGCGGCAAGACTTGATCTTTCTGTCTTTGGTTTTGGAGGCAGAGCGTACCTCCGGTTGAGTAACCTCGGAGACGAGATCAGGGTGAACCCATAAGATCTCTCCCTGAGATGTAGTGAGCGGGGTGAGTCCACTCACGTTGTCACGAGTAGGTGGTAAGTTAACTACCTCCATTGTCGCCTTAGGGATGGGGACGACGCCATCTTCTGTTGTAGTTGGCGGCAAGGTGCCAAACTGGAGTGACACCATGCTGGCCGAAACCGTCTTCTCCTCGTAGTCGACGGAGATAACATCCGCATTGATCATGCACTGGATATAGTTTTTGAGGATGTAGCAGTCCTTAGTTGGGTGTCCGACAAACCGATGGTAGTGACAGTACCTCGGATTGTCCACTTTCCTAACCTCGTCAGGACGCTTTGGGTCCGACAATTTGATCTTGTCACCCTGCTTTAGTATCTCGAAGAGTTGCAGGGTGTCTTCATCGTTGAAGGAATAAACCTCCTTTGGCCTTGGTGCAAGTGGAGGCTTTTGAGCGGATGCTGATGCACCTTTTGAGGCATTGACAGTCAATGCCTGTTTCCCCTTCGTCTCTCATCCGGGGTTGTTGGCTGTAGGCCGTTTTCCCTTGTCCTCAAAGGCAGGGAAACTAACTCCCAGAAGGCGAGCATTGGACGCCTTCTTTTCTGCTGTTTCTGCTTCGATGATCAAGGAACTCCAGTCGGGAGGAGGAGTAGAGTTGAGCCAGAGTTTGACTGTAGGCAGCATGTTCATGCTGCAGGAGGAAAGGAGTGCATGTTCTGGCATGCCCGGGGGCAGTCTGAAGCAGGCCTGTCGGAAGCGTTCGATGAATACCCGAACTGTTTCCTTCTTCTTCTGGCGTATCTCTATGAGGGACGCCATTGTCATGTCCTTCCTACCGTCGTAGAAACGGTCGAGGAAAAGGCGCGTCAAGTCATCGAAGGAAAATATGGAATTGTCGGAGAGGCTGCAGTACCAGTTGTACGCCACTCCTTTCAGTGCCTCGACAAATATGTTGGTGAGTAGTGCGTCCTCCTTTGGAAGATGTCCCATTTGGAACTGAAAGTACGTCAGATAGCAACGTGGAGAGTCATTTCCATCGTATGGCGTCAATGTTTGTGGTTTATATTTAGGAGGATAAACCACTTTGTTCCATTCGAGGGGATAAGGTTGGGGAATGCCCATCTTTTGGCGCTCCTCTTGTCTATTCTTGGACTCAAAGCGCTCGCGCAAGTCCCTGATCATCTCCACCATATCTTCCGTGGAGCTGGGAGTTGGGGAAGGTGGTACCGCCTGGAGTTGAGCATTTCATGGCTCCGACGTCGGAGGTGCTTCGCGGCGATCCGTATCCAAGGATACCCGTTGAAGGGGTACACTTGATTCTCCATTGGCCCCTGGGTCAGGACCAGTAGACGGTGCCATGGCCAAAGCCGACCGTATCTCAAATACTGCTTCAGTCAGTATTTGCATGGAGGCAGAGAGGGTTTTGAGTCCTCCTTCCAGGGTATCCATGCGCTGGACGAGGTCTACTGGTGGCACATCCGACTCGGTGTCACCCCCAGTTATGTAGACTGTCATAACACGGCTGGAGTCGGATGGCTCGGTTGAGGCTTTGCTTTCGGCCTCACTCTCCTGTAAAGGAGTTGTTGCTCCCGGAGCTTTGTCTTGGCTTCCCCCAGCTATGTTCTGGAGGACTTCTTCGTCTTCGAGACTCAGATCTGCAGGGGCTAGACTACCCCCAGCTATGTTTTGAAGGACACCCCCATCTTCGGGAGAAGTATCCGCAAAAGCCTGATTACTCCCAGTCCTATCTTGAAGGACTTCTTCGTCTTCGAGATGCAGATCCACAGGGGCTAGATGACCCCCAGCTACGTCCGGGAGGCTGACTTCGCCTCGAGGATGAAGATCCACCCCAGCTGTGCTTTGGAGGACACCTTCGTCTTCGGAAGGAGGATCAACAAGGGCTTTACTACCCCCAACTTCCTCCAAGATCTTCTTCCTCCCCCGAGTGCCTTCGAATATTCCGGAGGACGAGACGGTTGTCTTGGTTTTCCTCGGCTGGCTCTTGGACGAGGAATTATCAGTCGCCTTTCGAACTGACGAGGAGTTAGAGATTACATTGAATGAAGCAACCTTTAGTTATGGCTCCTCTTTTGTTGACACCTTTTTCCCGAGGCGACGTCGGAGGGGTGTCGATGATTACAGCCACTGGAAAACCGACTATCTTGGTGGGACTGCTGCCTTGCAACAACAGTTGATGGTAACTATGGCACAAGTGTGCCCTATGAGGGGCGCATCATGCTTGTCAGTCGACTCTCCTGATCGACGTTTGTGAGTTATCACGTTACGCAGATCATTGGAGGAGAGTGCCACCTTCGTACCTCCTTCAGGCGCATGGCAAGGCCAAGCGCCGGGGTGGTCAAGTGAATGCTGTGCCCCCTGATCCAACATCAAACAGGCACTCGGATCAGTAGTGGGGGAACAATATTTAAAGTGACTTGAACGAACCTCAGACGCACAACCAGAGGAGGCGCGGGAGTTCAAGACTACTGGGTTTGCCTCGTTCGACTTGGTTGCGAACGCAACAGATGCACCCAAGTTAGACAAGGACTTTGAAGGTCGGCTCGTTTCTGGCACAGAAGCACCTGAGTCGACCTTATACAGCTTATCATCAGCAACGTGCATGATTGTGAGCGCATGCTTCTGGCTTGCTGCTGGCATAGCACGTTCGGGGCGCATGGCCCGTGCTGCCTTGGACTTCTTCGTACTAGGCCGCTGGGGCACGTAGTACTCAGAATCCAAATTCTCCTTGCCACTACAGCGAGTGAGTCTGTCAAAGACAGAGACCTTCTGTGGCACATCGGAGGTGATACGCGGGGCATTAGCTGCGCTCCTGCTCCGTTGACGCATCTTTCTCGCCTGAGTGGGAGATAGCTGGGGATTGTGGTCAGCCGTACGTTTCCCCGAGAGATGCGCTGCACCGGTGGGCGCATCTTGGTTGCTGAGGACGTCAGTAGGAAGGGAAGGCTGGATCAGCGCATCCCCTTCGGTGGTGGTGCTAGAGATGTCGACCTTGCGTACCCAGATTTGGCGAGTCTTCTTCGGCTTCGGCAGCCGCTTCGAAGGACTCGTACTGCCTTCAGAAATGAACTCCTCATACGCCTGTTGATTGAGGCGTACGACCAGCGTCTTGTGGGAGGAGCCCACCTTCACATCGTTGGATTGCGACACAGCTTTCTCGGTGGAAGAGAAAGAGGTCCCCAGCAGAGTCGCCAGCTTGTTTGCCATTAAAATCTTTTGATGTAATTTCAATACAAACAGAACAGTGTTACAATGTAGGACTTAGACGTAGTCCTAGGAGTACACTTTTGTTTATCTGGGTCCCTTGTGCCGATGGAGCGAGTGGTAATACGTTGACTCCGTTGACGATCTGACGACGGTTATCGGTTCTCTGAAGGTCTGAGTTGCTCTGGGTGCTGGAGCTTGCGGAGAGGAAGAAGACGTTGAGTGTCTGTATCTGCCTCGGTGGTTGTGCGATGTCTCTGTCTGTCTATGTATATTCGTGTGTGGAAGAAGGAAATGATCCCTCTATTTATAGTTTGCAGGCTGGCTGCTCATGCGCGCATAAGTAGGATGCGCCTAGACGCGGGGATGCCACATGGTGATTGCTGATGGAGGCGCATGGACGATACGCCCTGATTGAGGAGTTGAATTCTTCATGCTACTATTGTGGGATGGCACGTAGCAGGGGAAGAATCTTTCTGTTACTGAGATCTTGGGTGAATCGAGTCAAAGGACACGTGTCGTAGGCTCATGGCTCGGAGATCTCGGATTTGTTGGAGAATAATCTGGTAGGATGCGCCTGGGATTGGGCGCATGAGGAGACTTTGGCTCGTAACCTTTGGGAGTCACGAACCATTCGGGGCGTATAGCTTTTGAGGCGCATGCGAGGCTTCAGTAGTGACTTTACTTCTGTCTTTAGGGATCAGAGAAAAGTCTGAGGCGTATGGCTTTTGAGGCGCATGTAGAGCTTCGGGCGCATGGCTGCGGAGGCACATGCAAGATGGTTGGGCGGCTACGTGGTTGTAACCGTCAGAGGGAAGTAATGATGATGCTGACGTCGACGACGCTTCATTTTCTGAAAAAGCTGTCAACTGCAGTCTTCGAGGGACGTGCCGCCAACTCTGTCAGACTTCAGCATTTAATGTTCTTTGACAGGTGATGGGTTGTTGAGTGGGCGCATCGATCGACGTTCCACTAGGCGCATGGGGCTGCATGGGGACGCATGCTTGTGAAGCGCTTGGTGCTGAGGGGCGCGTCTGTGTGATGCGCGGTCTGGCCGGCGCATCCGCTCCGCTTGACACGTCTTTTGGTACGACTGTTACGTTCTTCGAGTGCTTTAAATAGCCGTTTTTAACTTGGCTAAATTCGAAGCGTCAGGTTCATCCATTTAATGCAAATTTATTGCATGGGATTTGGAGAGCCAGCCACTTGGCGTATGGGTTTGATTTGTCCGGCCTATAAATAGTGGCATGGAGAGAATTTGCTTCTCGTTCTCTCACGTCCTTCCGAAATGAACTTGTTTACTCAAGCATATTCTGTTGACGAGATGCTCCCGAGGGTGAAGATGCGACGCATGATCTTCGTTGATGCACTTGAAGGTGACTGTTACATCCAAAAGTCGGAGTCGAGGGCTTCCGAGGCAGGCGAAAGGTGCCTGTTGCATCCAAAGATTGGAATGCCCGAGCCTCGTCTCCGTTATGCTGGAAGAGCCGTAGATCGGAATTGTGGTGCTGCGATCATCTTCCTTGGCCTTTGGAAGAGCTCCTCCTCCTGCTAGAGTGGGTGTTGCCCATTCTGGTTGGGTTAAAAGCTGCTCCTTTAGCCGCAGGTTGATTGCGGTGCTCTCCACTTCCTTGGTTTGGGGAGCTCTTCCTCCAGCTAGAGGGTTGATTGCCACCCTCGTTCTGCTCAATAAATGCTTCATTAGTCGAAGCATTTGATGGCGCATATGCTGACACTTCATGATGCGCCTGGCTGGAAAGGTGGCACATAACTGAGGATGAAGGGATGCACATAACTGAGGATGAAGGGATGCACATAACTGAGGATGCACATAACTGAGGATGAAGGGATGCACATAACTGAGGATGCACATAACTGAGCTGCTGAAAGGATGCGCCCGGCTGAGAGCGCATGGTGGGATGCGCCTGACTGAGAGTGCATGGTAAGATGCGCCTGTTCAAGAGCGCATGATGACTGCTGTACCTGGCTGTAGACTTATGGTCTTTTCTTTTTGTAGAAGTTCTCCTTTGTACAGCCTTTTCTAGACATGTAATAGACTTTTATATGCAAATAAAAATCCTCTTTCAATGTCTATACTTTTGTTTTGCTGTGTCAAGTATTTTGTCTGAGCTCCCTGGCGCATGTAGTGTTTGGCGCATAGGATTTCTGGTCGTGAAATTCCATGCTTCTACAGAAAACTTTACTTTTAACGTGAAAAGATTCAACGATTTCACTCTCGAAGACAGTTACAGTGGAATCTTGCTATGAGAGTATGTTCTGTGGAAATGTGTCAGTGGAAGTCTTGTCAGCCTCGATCACTTTGTTCCATTTACGGTCCGATGACAAAACGCAAGGATACTTCATCTGCTATTTTGTGTGAGAAATTAGCAGAAAGATTCTTCTCAGATGTTTCAAAATTTCTCATAGCCGATAGGATCTCTAAGAAAAACTCTTCAAGGGTATACGAACCCTTTGTGAGTCTTCATAGTGAGTTCACAAAAAGACTTAATGTGTAGTTTGAGGGGGTTAACACATTAATGAATAAGGAAAAGCTTTGATCTCTTGCTTATTACGCAAGAGAAGTAGTTTTTCTCTCAAAAAAACTTAATGTGTAGTTTGAGGGGGTTTGAAGTCGCAGAGGACTTCGGATAAAAGCTCTCGTGTAAGAAGTTGGTGAGCCTTCGGATAAAAACTCACATTGTACTATTTGCTATAATAGTGGATTAAAGCCGGAAAGAGTTTTGGGACTTGAGTGTCCCTCTAGAGGATACCATGATACATCGGGTGTTGGTATTTCTTATTGCTCATTCTCTTGCACTCTTAATATTTAAATTGCCTATTAGCAATTGTTTAGTGCTTGATTAGTAAGCTTGACCCTATTCACCCCCCCTAGGGTGCTTTCATTGCATTCATTCAGTCACAGAGCCATAGTTCCTTTCTTAGCATCCACTTTTCATTCATTTCAATATGTATAAGTTCTTTTATACATGTCTGACAGTTAAAGCATTTGCTTAAGGTAACATGTAAGCATTCACATGGAAACAGGTAAGGCAACAATTCAGTAATCTAACAAATAGTTTAGTTCATTTATCTTTTCTTATCTTTTGTTAATATGGTATCGTTGATCACAAGGACGCAACAAAAGAGTGGACTAGAAATATTTTGTTAAGGCGTGGAGATAAATGGTAGCTCGATCAAGACGACTCACCAAAATGAATCTACTTGAGAGAAAGAGAAACTTCATACACCGATCACGCTCCGCCTATGTATCCTATATTGGCACCAATATTTGATTAGCATACTTTCATCTCTTTCTCTCAAGATTTAGTATGAATGCGAAATGCAATAAAAGTGAACGATGAAAACCAATCATTGAAAACTAACAAGAAAATGCCTTCATCAAAATCAAGCAGAAAAACATCCAAGACTCATTTCAATAGAAGCAGATCCATTTGTTGAAAATATTTATTGTATTTTATCCGTGATCAAACGATACTGGCAAAGGTTTCCCCACTAACTCAATCAAGACTGAGTCTACCAGTCGTAGGTATTGCGTAGTGAACTGCAAGTGTCACGCCCCAGTCCCAAAATACGTGGGACCGAGCCACATGGTATTGACCACCTACGTATTCAACCAGACTCTAGTCCGACTAGAATACGTATAAGCTGTTCGAAATGGTGTAGCTATCACTACATCAACTCTATATCTCAATCCAAGTAACAAAAACTTAAGAAAGGGAAATATGATTACCAGTATACAGCCCAATAATCATACTTGCCCGAATAGACTCGTAAAGATAATATGAGTCTATAAATACTAGGCTACTAAGCCAACTCTGAAACATATAACTCTGAAAGATTGAATACCTGTAATGGAATGAATACCATCAACAATCCAACAAAATGCTCAACAAAATCTACTCAGCCAACCTGGAAGGAAATCAGATTCTCAGAGGATGCAACAAGGTACATAATATACAGGCCAAGTATACGACGGTAATGAATGAATAAATAAAGTATAGTAAGATTGATAAAGTGGGTGAATCTAACATAACCGTCTAATTTGAAAAAGTAATTTAAGAAACATCACTCGAACACACGGGCTGTCACGGTGTACTCCGGAGATCTGATCCGGAACTCCGTTAACTAATAAAAACTTCGTAGCTCCGATAAGGAACTGTGGTAACTAATGAATCTTCGAGGCTCTGGGTAAGAGGCAACGGTAACATAAGGAAAAATAGCCCAATCGCACGGTGTATGTTCTTTCCGCCCATGTGACTTTACGTATCGTATCCACGAGACGCTCGGTCAGACCTCTAGCTCGGACAACGAGTCGTAGTAAAAAGTAACAGTACATGTATATCAATGTCATCGTCCTAGAATCAGATACAAAGCTTTGTAAATCATGATGTAATCAAGTACAGGATTCCGTCAATAATGTAGTATCACATGAACATGTCCTAGGGTCAAAGTGTACCCCGTAACGAGTTGTCACGGTAACGCAAGAGTGAATATCTAGTATCGATATCCGATGATGTAACGTCCATCAGCACCCGAATGTGATTCGGATGCGAAGTACTGTACACGGTCCTAAGTGTTGCAATAATATATACAAGCATCTATTTTAAAAAACTAAATATTTTAAACTGAAGTACAAGATTGGTAAGGTACACTTGCCTGGAGTTGTCCAAACTGTGCTGAGACTGCAGTACCAAAGTCTATCCCAATATCCATGAGAACGATACTCCATGCAAATATCTATCAACCCAAATCACAAACAAATATATATCACACACTATAGTACACGTATGGCTAATAACTCCCACCTTGGGAGCTTAGGTCGTTACTAGCCACCTATTATCTTTGGTTATCTAAGACATTTGTAATTATTATTTCACCTAGAACTAGGTCACACTAGTCTCTATAATCATTATTGCCAATAATAAGAGTGGTAGATTCAAAATATCAAGTTTGCACCTCGTTATTCGTATAGCAAAACTTACAATCAAGACAAGATAATCAACGATAAGATTAGCAATCTTATCTTGTTAATCCACATGGTCACCTAGTCAATTTTAGCGATATGAGATTACTGGAATCGGCTGATCTTAATTTTGCCGTACGGATTTCAAAATACTAACATGAATAGAAATTAATTATAATTAAGGGTGATACATAAAAAAATCTACAGACATCGTCGAATGATGAAGCAAATATTACCAACGTATCCAAAATGGTTAAATTAGCTAGGATAGTCTATCCATAAGTCTAATTTGGACATAGGAAAAAAAATGGTAATTTTGGGTCAAAACGATATCCGTCGTTGGACCCACTTTGCATCGAAAAATGTACTAGAAGAAAAAGTCCTTTAAACCTAGCAAATTATATGTCTACGAGTCTAGAATGATGATACAAACCCAATGGTATATCCAAAATTGGATTCAGATGATTCGATCTCAAAATGACTCGTTGACCCAGACGTTGGGACCAGATCTGCACGAAAATGCGTACCAGAGCCCAAGTCCTCTAAATCTAGCAAAATATACGTCAATGAGTCCAGAATGATGACACGAGCCCAACGATATATCCAGAACTGGATTTCGATAAGCCAATCTCAAAATGACCCGTTGGTTCGAACAAAGGGACCCGATTTGTACCGAAATACGTGCCGGGACCACGTTACTCCAAACTCAGCAAATTTTATATGAATTTTAGCCAAAAAAATTCCACGTCAGAATTGGAATCCGGAGTCCCGAGTTCAAAATTAGAATTTTACAAGTTAGAAATTACGGTTTCGAGAGGCCAACTTTGGCGTCGATTTCAACCAACCAAACGATATCCTACGAAGCTGAAATTTTTATGGCACGAAGGTGGTTATACCTGATATAAACAAAAAGTGGTGGAGCATCAAACAGAGCTACGATAATGGAGAAACAAATCCACGAAGTTGGCTCCTCGGAACTGTCTAAAATAAATATAATTTAATCGCGCAACTTGGTGGTCAGTTTTGATCTATCAAACGATCGAATTAACGGCTGAAACTTTAGATAAGCGAAAGAGTATATACCGAGATTGAGATGGAAGAATCGGATTGACGATCCAACAGTCAAGTTATCTAAAAAACACGTCCAAAGTCGCTGCGAAGAAACATAATTTTGAGCTCGAATTTGTACGCGTCACGACGGAATCTCGTACGAAATGCACAAATTGCCCTTACTGTGCGTTGAGGAGGGCGGTGGCTATCATAAAAGTTTTGCTGGGGATGCCTTGAAAGGTTGGGGCCATACGGTGGCGTTTGGCCGTGGTTGCCGCCCGTGCTTGCTGCTCGCGCGATATGGCACGCGCGGCTGCCACTGGTCGTAGATGTTGCGCTCGTTATTGCTTTACATTGCTGGCCGTACTGTTGCACCAGTCTGGTGTATGTGCACGGTGGTTGTGCCGACGATGGCGCTATAGGGAGGGGCTACGAAGGTCGACAGGGGATAGTCCTCGAGTACTGCCCACTGCCTGGACCGATGGGGGAGAATGGCGGGTGGAAGATGCGGCTAGATTTCGTAGGGAAGGAGAATGGAAGGAGGAGAACATATATATGGGAGCTAGGGTTTCCAAGAGGGGCTGCTATGTCGTACATGGCGTGCTTCTGCAGCTGCCAGTAATACAAGGGAGATAACCCTTTAGCAGAGCATTTTTCTTTTTTTCTTTCATCTTTTCTTCCTTTGTGGCCCAGTCTTACTGTATAAGGGAGTAGATAGGGATTATTAACCGAATGGAATTAAATGGTGAGGAATTTGACAAATGGCCAGTTGGGCCAAGGGAGAATGTGGGTATTTGTAACCCCTTTTTCCAAATTTTATTTAAAAAAATTAGTTTATTTATTCTATTTTATTTTATTTTATCAAAGTTTTGAAATAAATTCTCTTTGAAATTTTTACAAAAGAAAGTTACAAGTATTCTTGAACCATTAAAATATTTTTTCAAAATTATTTGTTTGCTTTAGAAATATATATATATATATATATATATATATATATATATATATATATATATATATATATTGCATTTTGATGGAACTGTTATTATTTATTCTATCAGTATGTAATTAATAGCTTAGAAAAAACATAGGAAAAGGGAATTATTATAAAATCCTAAGATATAATGGCTTTATTGCTAAATACCCAAATTTAACACTCCTATGTTCCTGGACGATTACATAAATCCTTCGTTTAATATTGTTTCAAAATTTAAATTGATTCTCCTAATCTCTTTCACAATCGAGCATATCTCTACCTAGCATATATAAGAGGAATGCCGATCCCTTCCTAAACCCTCACGCAACACCAAGAATCGTTCTAAACCTGCAGAAGCTTGGAGTTCCTCGAGATAGCCTACGTGTCATCTGCTTCGTGGTAATTCTCACCCGAGTTTCATGTAGCAGGTAATCTATTTAACTTCTAGTATTTGAACACCAATTGTTTGAGGAATTTCCCTAAGAAACCTATAGACATAGAGGGGGTATTAGGAGTTGGGAAAGATAACTGTATATGAGTACGAGTGTTAATAACTATGTGCAAAACTCAGGTATCTAAAGGAGTATAGGTAGGTGTGTCGAATACCTGTGTAGGTAGCTTAGTGTCCCTGATACAAGGCGGCCATGTAATACCCAGCTTCTAAAATGAAGATAATTTTGAAATTTTGTATTTTAATTTATTTAATTATGATATTTAAATGATAATATGATTTTTGGAGATTTTTAATCATTTTAAAACTATTTTAGATCATGACTTATGATTTTGGGGTTTGACTAGTGTAACCTTAGAGCCTAGCCATGTGATTAGGATGTTTGACTAGTACATTATAGCCTAGAGGGTATTTTGGGCATTTTAGAATTTATTTGAATTTATTATGATTTATGGGAATTTGTGTGATTTTAATATTAGTTAAATATTGCTATGTGTTGTGTTAGTCATGACTAGTTGAGACTTGTAGACTAACCTAGAACTAACCCTAGTTGGTGACCCTAGTCTAACTCTAGTTAACCTACTTTTAGTCATTGGAAATTAGTTTTAAGGTAGGAAAGATTACTTAAGTGAAGTTAGTTCATGACTTATGGTTTAAGTCAATGACTTATGACTTAGCAATTTAAAGCCTAGTGTTTAAGCCATAGGCCCATGACTTAGGCCCAAAACCAAATAAAACCCACCCATAGAAGCCAACCTAGGGATTCCCACCCCTATTTAATGCCTCTTTCATTTAGGGTTAGCCTCTATTGGAAATAGATCTCAAGTTTTGGAAGAGATAAATCCCCAACCTTAGAAATTCCTAATTAATTCATTTTAGCTCCTTTTTAGTCCTAGTCTTTTGCAATAGGATCTAATTTATGTTTATATACTGATTTTGGAGGAGCACCTCAGTTTGTATGCAATTTGGAGATTTTGAGTTGCCATTTGGAATCCCCTCTTTGAAGCTTTTCTTGAGTTTTGATACTCAATAGGTAAATCATCTAAACTCATAGTTTTTCCTGATTTCTTTGTATATAAGGTTAGTATTTAGGGTTTCCTAGCTGTCCCCAAAATTTGGGCACAATTCGTGTCCATTTCGTGTCCATATCGGACACGTATCATAGTGATACACTAGGTGTTTGTAGAAATGCCACATAGGAATTTATTTTCATATTTTTGAAATGTAATTATATGGATTTGTAGATCTTGATGTGTACATTAATGTTTGTGAAGGTGTCCTAGTGTTTTAGTGTCCTATTGTGTTAGAAATTTGGGTTGGACACGCCGTGCACACACGTACACTGTGTCCTGCACCTCGGGCTCATTTTCTCTCGACACAGGACACTTCGTGTCCTGATTTTTGGTGTGAGCCTAGGGGCAACGACTGTCATCGTGCTCCCAAAATTTGGGAGCACCTCGTGGAGTGTGCGTGGCACAATCGCCCCCGCACTGGTCGTACGAGCCACGCACGGGCTGCTGTGTGCGCACAGTTTGCGCACTGATACGCAGCTGACACGGACACGACACGCGTCATGATCACTGTGCAGGCGGTCCTAGGGGTAGCCCTACCCCTGTCGCACATGTACGCAAGGCCACGTGTCGCCACGTGGCCTGTGTCACGCGCAGGACACGCGTGCACGCGTGCACGATAACTATTCATGCACTGTTTGGTTCAGTGTTCGTTTGATATTCTAGACACGATTCGTGTCCAATTTTTGGACACGAGGACCCTAACTAGTATCCTCACATATATATTACTAATTACCAACCATTTTAAATTGATTTTAATAGATTTTCATTTCAAATTTTGGGATTTCCATTATGGACTGATACACATTGAAACTCATTCACTGTTTCAGTTTTGGGTTTGAAGTTTTGAATATTTAAACTGATTTTTTTTGTGTGATATTAGTGTTAGTTTAGATTTACCTTCATGTGTGCTAGGAATGGTCATGTTAGATTGAAGTTTGGATGGTTTACTGATTTCAATTCCTTGAATTTCCCTAAACCCCTACACACGACTGATACCTGTTCTTTTCTTTTTTTTCTGAAAGTATTCTGTTTAATTTGCATTATTTTTCCTTTTTAATGATGTCTATCAACTGTGACTTATGGTGGAGCTATGGGTGATTGAATGTTGAACTGTTATGGGTGTTGGACTGTTGTGCAAGACTAAAAATCTGAGATTTGTAAACCTGAGACTTCCCTAATTGTTGACAGAAACTGAGACTTGGTTAATGTTGATACCAGAGAATGTGTTGAAAATTCTGAGAATTATGTTTGTTTAGTTTTGGAATTTGATTGGGTTTTTTTTAGTGTGTTCTGATACTTCCCTTTTGGTTTCAGTTGGTGCCAACCAATATTCAAGTATATGTTATATATAGGCTGTATATATGGTAATATATATATGTATGATGTTCAATAGACTAATATAGGGACAGTAAGTTATGACTGTAAGGGTTGGGCTGTTTTCATTAAAAACTGAAGATAGATAAATGTGTGGACTGTTAAACTGATTTTTTGGGTACTTTGTGAACTGATACTTGTGTCCTTTTATATGTATTAACCTGGGAGTACATGGGTGTGGACTGAACTGATGTGTAGTGGCTCTCTAGTTCACTGTTTACATGTATCACACCAATTCACTCTCACTCACTGTTTTGGCCTGTCACCTAGCTTGGATTGACACCTAAGTTTGACACTCCTATCACTCACTGTTCTGATTTCCTGCCACACTCCTCACTGCTCACCCCTATGTTACTGTACACCTAACCCTCTAATATACCACACACACAAGCATTATGAACACACACTCACACAATCAGCACACACACATATCATTGAATTGGGTTTTTGTATTTGGATTGGGGTTTTCTGTTTTCCTCACATTGCCTCTACATCATAGCACACACATTCATCACTCACATTCTCTCACACTCACATTATATCACAATTTTACTCTTAGCTCACACCCTCCACACACACACACATGTCTATACAAATCACATACACACACGCTTTTATGTATTGTCTATGTGTATATATATATATATATATATATATATATATATATATATATATATATATATATATGTATATATAATATCTAACCTAGGTGAATATATAAGTGTGAAATGTGCATGTGATTAGGTAATATGTAGTGAATTTGGCATTTGCCTATATAGATAGATATATAGCCTATGTAAATGTGTAGTAGGTTGTGTAGTAGGTTGTGTGGTAGGTTTTCAATTGCCTATTGTATTTGGCCTATGGCCTAGGTATATGGCCCATGGTCCTTGTGCACTAGCTAACTAGACTTATTTTAGACTTGTTGTTCTTGAGATGTGAGTGCTAGCAAGGCTAGACTTGATTGAGTCTAGATTGGACTAGATAGACTAGTTTAGACTTGATGAGCCTAGATTAACCTGTTTAGACCTAGTTTGGCTAGTTTAATCTCGTTTGACCTAGTTTGACTTAATTAGACTAGAATTGACCT
Source organism: Iris pallida (assembly GCA_029216955.1). Taxonomy (NCBI): domain Eukaryota; kingdom Viridiplantae; phylum Streptophyta; class Magnoliopsida; order Asparagales; family Iridaceae; genus Iris; species Iris pallida. The sequence continues at coordinate 13,143,804 of JANAVB010022999.1, read as the reverse complement.
AGTTTGACTGTTAGGGTTGACTAGAGTTGACCAAAGGTTGACTTTAGCCTAGATTGACCCCAAACTTCATGTAGATGCATTGTAGCAGTCTATTTCCTTATTTTAGACTTGTTGTGACTTGTACTGTTCTATAGGAGACAGACACCACTCCTCAGACAGTATATTCTCTTCGGACGTTCAGGATACCAGGCGAGTACATTCTCTGATCATTTCATATCCTGCTTAGAATTATTTTCCTGGTTTAAATTACTTTACTTGATACTGCCACGTTGGTCACACGGATTGGTACTATATGGATCTTTTCATGAGATGTTATCGCCCTCGGAAGCATCGGATACTGCATGTTTTGTACGTTTCACGAATCATCACGTATCTCTATGCTTCCTCTGATTTACGAATCGCTTGTGACACATGTACTCTCATGTTCACAGAGCCATCATGAATCACCTTCACGTATCACTCATTTTATGAGCTATGCGAAGTTTCACGAACCTTAACATAACTTGAACAGATCTTTGTGTATCGATTGGGGATGGGGGAGTGGAAATAGACATGTGAATATTATCCCAGTAGCTGTAGTCATGAATCACTCTCTTAGCTGTAGTCATGAATCTCCTATGCCATTCACATGTTTATATTTTACTCTGACTCACTAGTCACTATTAGCTCTCTATGTATAGTAGATATTTCTATTACAGTTCTCTTCCTGTTTACATACTATTTTTCTCTAGTTCATGTATCTTACTTTACTGCATGATTATATTTTCTAACCTGGTATGATATATTGAGATGTACTGTACTCGTTCCTGTCCTGACTGGACCTGTTGAAAATATTACAGAGGATGAGGAGGAGGCCCTATGTACCACCTATTACGGAGCAGGCTTAGACGACACCTGCGACCTGGTTCCTCTGGAGGATCCAGCTGCAGTACAGGATACTACTCCCAGAGTCTAGGCTAGATAGCTAGGCTTTAGTTTTCTTTCAGCTGGTTATTTGATTTTCAGTTGTTCTTCTGAGATGTTGTTATATTTAGAGACTTGTATTGAGCTGGATGTTCTTGAGTTGTTATCTTAGACACTTAGATTTTCTCCCTCTTATTTGTATTACATTGTGCTTTTGATTTCTCTATCTACCTTTACTATCCTGTATCTGCCTTAGATGTGATTGAGACTGTTCTGTTATGTCACCTCCATTCGGAGCGTATATACTGTACAGGTACCTTTATATTGTTAGATGATTGACCTAGGACAGCGTTCTACCGCCGACACTGCGGCGTAGGCTGGGCGTTGTTACGTTCTCGTACCTTCACAGTGGGTGCGGGTCGTGACATATTTTTAGTGGTGGCCCATGCAGGTCGAGTTTATGTAGTGGTATTCGAACTAGAGTATCACTACAGCCTGCAGTAGGATTAGGATATTTTTGAAGGTACTCAATCACAAATAGGAAAAACTTTTATTCAGATTCCGTATATCTATATTTTGCCGCTTATTGTCTTTCTTGAATTTAAACTGTCCTCCTTTGGTATTTCGACTCATCCTCGACAATGCTTTCCTTTTGATCTGTGTCTCCAGGATGGTTGAGACGCGATCGCATCGTCAGGGCCAGGGGGACGTCGATGAGAGGTCTGCCACCTCCCATGCTCAGCAGTCAGCCCCTGGTACCGCAGCCCCAGTTATGCCAGCTGGGGTAGGCGTTTCAGCAGCCTTTGGAGGAGCCCCACCAGCAGTGAGGCATGAGCCGAGTCCGGTGATCCCGGATGTACTTCAGCAGCAGCAGCAGCCACCTGCAGGGACAATTGACGCCGTTCAGCTGTTAGCCTTCTTCCGGCAGTACATGGAGGGTCAGCAGACCCAGCAGCAGGGGCAGACAGTGGAGCTCACTCGAGGCATTGAGCTGGCGATGACTGCGGTAGAGAGAGTCATAGCTCAGCCAGCGGCAGCCCCGCAGCCGTACCAGCCACGGGAGAAGGGCATCCAAGATTTCCAGAAGATGCACCCGAGAGACTTCCGAGGGACAGAGGGGATCTTGTATGCCGACGAGTGGATCGAGCATATGGAGGAGATTTTCAGGTTGGCTGAGATCCCGACGAGGCTCCAGATAGAGGCAGCGGCCAGCATAATACAGGATCTGGCCCGTACATGGTACCAGATAGACCCGAGGGTCGGTACATCAGGACAGACTTGGGCAGCATTCAAGAAGCAGTTCAAGGAGAAGTTCTTTCCAGATGCAGCGCTGGGAGCCCTCGAGACCCAGTTCGAGGCCCTAGTCCAGGGGAACCAGTCCGTGGAGGAGTACGCAGGAGAGTTCTACCGCCTGAGCAGATTTATCGATGACTTGTCAGAGACGACGAAGGCCCGAAGGTTCCAGAAGGGCTTGGTAAAGGAGGTCAAGTCCTACACCAAGAATACCCACAGCACTACATTTGAGGAGATCCTGGTGGACGCTTTAGCTGTAGAGGATGATCTTGAGCTTAGGCTCAAGAGGGGGCGAGACTCCTAGGGAGGCAGCAGTAGCGGAGGACCGACCAAGAGGCCGCACGTTCAGCATCAGTTTCAGCAGCAGTTCCAGGGTCACGACCATCAGCAGGGACAACAGCAGCCCAGACAGCATCAGGCACCCAGACAGCAGGCAGTCAGTTGCCCCTACTGCAAGAAGCCGGGGCATGGATGGGGTGAGTGCAGGAGGAGGCTGGACAGGTTCCTACTATATGGAGCAGCGGACCACCAGCTGAGGGAGTGTTCCTAGTACATAGGCACAGCACCAGAAGGAGGAGCCAAGGCTCCGGTAGGTCAGCAGCGGGGACCGTTACCGACGCAGCAACAGAGATTTGTGCAGTATCAGCATCAGGCTGGAGGAGGCCAGCAGGGGCGAGCTTACGCCATGACAGTCGAGGATGCTCAGGCAGTGGGAGAGGTGCTAGCAGGTTCTGTTCTTTTCGATTCCATTCCTACCTTGTCTTATTATATCTATCTTGAAATTCAATTCCATCTGTTCTTATCTGCTTCCTTATCTGTTGATAAGTTTTGATCTGGCATTTCTTTTCGATTTGGTTTTCTTCTGAGATGAATCATATGGGCTAGGTCACCCAGTTATAGAATCTAGAATCTTCGGCAGTCGTATTTAGCTGGCATAGTGAGGACATATAGTCAGATTTAGGACGTATTTCTCGGGTGTGGGAATTTAAGGTTTTTGCTGCCAAGCATGCGGCAATACGAAAATTTTAAATACCATAATTCTAGAGGTATGTGCCTTAGTCAAGGACTCTGTGATTATTGTAGCCTTGCTCACTAGCACGACGAATATTCTGAGTATCATGATTTTGGACAGACACATATGATTATCTGACGGTATGTTTGAGACTTTGATTGTGGGGTGTTTGACCTAGAAGACTACTACCATTTTAATTTCGAGGACAAAATTTTTCTAAGGTGGGTAGACTTGTAATACCCAGTTTCTAAAATGAGGGTAATTTTGAAATTTTGTATTTTAATTTATTTAATTATGATATTTAAATGATAATATGATTTTTGGTGATTTTTAATCATTTCAAAACTATTTTAGATCATGACTTATGATTTTTGGGTTTGACTAGTGTAACCTTAGAGCCTAGCCATGTGATTAGGATGTTTGACTATTACATTATAGCCTAGAGGGTATTTTGGGCATTTTAGGATTTATTTGAATTTATTATGATTTATGGGAATTTGTGTGATTTTAATATTAGTTAAATATTGCTATGTGTTGTGTTAGTCATGACTAGTTGAGACTTGTAGACTAACCTAGAACTAACCCTAGTTGGTGACCCTAGTCTAACTCTAGTTAACCTACTTTTAGTCATTGGAAATTAGTTTTAAGGTAGGAAAGATTACTTAAGTGAAGTTAGTTCATGACTTATGGTTTAAGTCAATGACTTATGACTTAGCAATTTAAAGCCTAGTGTTTAAGCCATAGGCCCATGACTTAGGCCCAAAAGCAAATAAAATCCACCCATGGCAGCCAACCTAGGGATTCCCACCCCTATTTAATGCGTCTTTCATTTAGGGTTAGCCTCTATTGGAAATAGATCTCAAGTTTTGGAAGAGGTAAATCTCCAACCTTAGAAATTCCTAATTAATTCATTTTAGCTCCTTTTTAGTCCTAGTCTTTTGCAATAGGATCTAATTTATGTTTATATACTGATTTTGGAGGAGCACCTCAGTTTGTATGCAATTTGGAGATTTGGAGTTGCCATTTGGAATCCCCTCTTTGAAGCTTTTCTTGAGTTTTGATACTCAATAGGTAAATCATCTAAACTCATAGTTTTTCCTGATTTCTTTGCATATAAGGTTAGGATTTAGGGTTTCCTAGCTGTCCCCAAAATTTGGGCACAATTCGTGTCCATTTCGTGTCCATATCGGACACGTATCATAGTGATACACTAGGTGTTTGTAGAAATACCACATAGGAATTTATTTTCATATTTTTTAAATGTAATTATATGGATTTGTAGATCTTGATGTGTACATTAATGTTTGTGAAGGTGTCCTAGTGTTTTAGTGTCCTATTGTGTCAGAAATTTGGGTTGGACATGCCGTGCACACACGTACACTGTGTCCTGTACCTCGGGCTCATTTTCTCTCGACACAGGACACTTCGTGTCCTAATTTTTGGCGTGAGCCTAGGGGCAACGACTGTCATCGTGCTCCCAAAATTTGGGAGCACCTCGTGGAGTGTGCGTGGCGCAATCGCCCCCGTACTGGTCGTACGAGCCACGCGTGGGCTGCTGTGTGCGCACAGTTTGCGCACTGATACGCAGCTGACACGGACACGACACGCATCGTGATCACTATGCAGGCGGTCCTAGGGGTAGCCCTACCCCTGTCGCACGTGTACGCAAGGCCACGTGTCGCCACGTGGCCTGTGTCACGCGCAGGACACGCGTGCACACGTGCACGATAATTATTCGTGCACTGTTTGGTTCAGTGTTCGTTTGATATTCTAGACACGATTCGTGTCCAATTTTTGTACACGAGGACCCTAACTAGTATCCTCACATATATATTACTAATTACCAACCATTTTAAATTGATTTTAATGGATTTTCATTTCAAATTCTGGGATTTCCATTATGGACTGATACACATTGAAACTCATTCACTGTTTCAGTTTTGGGTTTGAAGTTTTGCATATTTAAACTGATTTTTTTTGTGTGATATTAGTGTTAGTTTAGATTTACCTTCATGTGTGCTAGGAATGGTCATGTTAGATTGAAGTTTGGATGGTTTACTGATTTCAATTCCTTGAATTTCCCTAAACCCCTACACATGACTGATACCTGTTCTTCTCTTTTTTTCTGAAAGTATTCTGTTTAATTTGCATTATTTTTCCTTTTTAATGATGTCTATCAACTGTGACTTATGGTGGAGCTATGGGTGATTGAATGTTGAACTGTTATGGGTGTTGGACTGTTGTGCAAGACTAAAAATTTGAGATTTGTAAACATGAGACTTCCCTAATTGTTGACAGAAACTGAGACTTGGTTAATGTTGATACCTGAGAATGTGTTGAAAAATCTGAGAATTATGTTTGTTTAGTTTTGGAATTTGATTGGGTTTTTTTTTAGTGTGTTCTGATACTTCCCTTTTGGTTTCAGTTGGTGCCAACCTATATTCAAGTATATGTTATATATAGGCTGTATAGATGGTAATATATATATGTATGATGTTCGATAGACTAATATAGGGACAGTAAGTTATGACAGTAAGGGTTGGGCTGTTTTCATTAAAAACTGAAGATAGATAAATGTGTGGACTGTTAAACTGATTTTTTGGGTACTTTGTGAACTGATACTTGTGTCCTTTTATATGTATTAACCTGGGAGTACATGGGTGTGGACTGAACTGATGTGTAGTGGCTCTCTAGTTCACTGTTTTGCCTAATTTTGTTCACTGTTTACATGTATCACACCAATTCACTCTCACTCACTGTTTTGGCCTGTCACCTAGCTTGGATTGACACCTAAGTTTGACACTCCTATCACTCACTGTTCTGATTTCCTGCCACACTCTTCACTGCTCACCCCTATGTTACTGTACACCTAACCCTCTAGTATACCACACACACAAGCATTATGAACACACACTCACACAATCAGCACACACACATATCATTGAATTGGGTTTTTGTATTTGGATTGGGGTTTTCTGTTTTCCTCACATTGCCTCTACATCATAGCACACACATTCATCACTCACATTCTCTCACACTCACATTATATCACAATTTCACTCTTAGCTCACACCCTCCACACACACACACATGTCTATACAAATCACATACACACACACTTTTATAGTAGATATTTCTATTACAGTTCTCTCCATGTTTACATACTATTTTTCTTTAGTTCATGTATCTTACTTTACTGTATGATTATATTTTCTAACCTGCTATGATATGTTGAGATGTACTGTACTCGTTCCTGTCCTGACTGGACCTGTTGAAAATATTACAGAGGATGAGAAGGAGGCCCTATGTACCACATATTACAGAGCAGGCTTAGACGACACCTGCGACCTGGTTCCTTTGGAGGATCCAACTGCAGTACAGGATGCTACTCCCAGAGTCTAGGCTAGATAGCTAGGCTGTCACGACCCGATCCCAAATAATTGGGTCGAACCGGATCATGTCCAGCCTGCACCGTTGTTGAGACGGCGGCAGTAAGCTGTTCAGTAGCAGGTAACCATACAACAACACTATATTTGTCACAACTCAACATTCGGAAATTTAAAACTTTATTAAACTTTTACATGAAATAAAAGATACAACTTAAACCATTTTTTTATACATCATGAATAAAAGAAAACTCTAGGCAAACAGCTCAGCAATCTCGAATTCCTCGTCTTGGGATCGCGTAACAAAGCCTCATCAGTGATACCTAAAATGTTGGGTCTCCAGTCAGGAGGGAGCAAAGTACAATTACGAATATCCAATAATTCAAATAATAATTTGAAATTTGCAATGTTAAACAATTTGAAATACTCTAACAATATTTTTCACAATTCTACAATTGAAAACAATGTGATTTGAGTAGGTAACGAACTATGACCGGCTTGGGATGATTCAATTATATCCTAATGATACGGTCCGGCCTATCCTCGTGTATAGGAGGAATCAGCTCGCACAATCAATGATGCAATATAGGGGTATTGGTCATAGACGCTACACTACTCCCCCAATATCCCGAGTCAATCAGATTCAATCAATGAGTCAATATTCGAACTCTAGGAGAGAGTTCCGTGTAGCAATGTGGTTTAAAATTGCAATAAAACAATTACTAGATAAATTACCAAATAGACATAACTGCACTTGCCTTTGTTTTAGAATGACTGGATAGACGAGTCGGTACCGAGGAGGAACGTCAGGTGTAACTTCGAGTTCCTACAGTTGAGAACTCGACTTAGATTCCTGAATAACCAGACTAAGTGTGCTAGTTGCAATCTCTAGTAGACCTGTCCTAGTCAGGTTTTAAGTTGTATTTATTTACAGCTAACGATTACGTCGCAACTACGTGCGTTGATTAACCGGTTAATTGGATTATTTGGAAAATCACGAGAATCGATTACAATTTGGAAAACTTTGTGTTTTCATAATATGTATATAAAATACAGTTTCTTTTAGTGACAAACAGTGAATTAATAATATTTTATTTATTTTAGCTAAACTCGTATTTAAGCCGTAAATTACGTCCTAACTACGAATATGAAATCAATCCAAACCACCCAAATTTACATCCACCAGAAAAGAAAAGAAAACAAACTACGCTACACAAATACATGGGCACAGCTACTGGTCCTAGGGTGGGCTTATGCCCGGTACAATTTTTCTTTTTTACATTAAATAAGAAAATGACTGAATTATTAAATAAAATGCAGAATTTAAATGACTATAATATTTAGCCTAAAAATAAAATAATAAATAAAAGAAAACTAGGAGTCTCAGACTCGGTCCTTTTCCTCAAAATTCGGTTTATGCCTCAACGTCCGGTCGGACCGGTGCGTTTGCATTTCGCCGTGGCACACAGACCGGTACGGTCGTCGCCCGAAAAATCGGTTTTAGAAATTCATTTTCGAAAGCCAGTTTTGAAATCAATAAAATATAGTTTTGTAAAAATTTGGGCAGCACTTCCTCTATTTCGGGACAAACCCAAGAACTGGGAAGTGCGTCAACAAACTCCTGCAAATATTTTCCAACCCAAAATAATCCACAGAAATATCCACCAAAATGATTCCAAGCCACAGAAAAATAATTCCAACTCCACCGAATAATTCCCGAAAAGTCCAGGAATCTCGTAATCCAACCAAATCACACCAAAGCAACACAGGAAAATAATCTCACGCAGCTAAACGATAATATACGCAGCTAACCGGATTCCCGAGAGGGAACCGGGGACCGATCTATCATCACCGACTCTACGGGAGGGACGAACTACTCTGATTATCAAGAAATTTACCGAGAGGCTCGATGACGGAGTCCGAAGGGTGGCCTCGGACTCGGGACGCGCCGTCATGGACTCGAGAGTCTCCGGACAGCGAGGAGAACCGCGCGGGAAGGGTCTGGACAGCAAACCAGGGCACGGGTAGGTGCTGGACCGGACACGGACGGCCACGGATCGGCTCGGGTTCGCCGAGGAGGGCGCCGGAGAGCGCTGGACCCGCGGGAGGGGCGCGTACGGCCGGAGATCCGCAGATCTGAACGGCGGGGGTGCGCCGTCGAGCTCGGGACAGCGCGGGGGAGGGTCGCACGCGGGACAGGAGGGGGATCGCCGGACGGGAAACTCGGCGGGGTTCTGGCCGGACCTGGCGCGGCTTGGCCGGAACGGCGGTGCACCGGAGATGGCGCGGAAAAGGGGTCGCCCACGGGAGAGGGGCCGCGGGCGGACTCGGCGCGGGGAGCTCTGACCGCGCGGGGCAAAGGGCGCGGGGGTCGTAGCTGACGCGGGCGGCGGACCCGAGGGGAGATCCGTCGGGGAGCTCGTCGAGCAAGGGGTCTCTGGCCGGCGGGGGTCGCCGGGCTCGGCTGGACAGAGAGGGCGGTGCAGTGGCGGTCGCCGGCCTCGGGACGGCGGCGGTTGGCCGCAGAGGGGGTCGCCGGGCTCGGGAAACGGCGGCGGTCACCGCGGATGCCGCGGAGAGGAGCGCGGTGCGGTGGTGCTTCGCCGGAGAAGGGGCTCGGCCTCGGGTCGCATGCGCGGAGAAGGGGCTCGGGTTTGGGGTTTTCCAACCGAGAGAGAGGGAGAGGAGATAGTGAGGGAGAGTTGTTGAGAACTTGAGGAGATGGGTTTTGTTTCTCCACAGGGAGAATGGAAAGGTGTGAGAGAGAGAGAGAGGTTGAGACTTTAGTTGAGAGTTTGTTCTGAGGAGATCGTGGGTTCTGTTGAGGAGACGTGGGGAAGTTGTGGGGAATAAAAGGAGATGGGTTAAGAAAATGTGAGGTGGGGAATGAAAAGAGGAGAGAAGTTTATATACGGGGAGGAGGAGGAGTTACGGAAGAGGAAAAGATGGGGAGTTTATGGGTTGTTCTCTATGAATGGGAGTGGGGAAAATGGGAATTAATTTCTGAACGTGAGGAGAAGAGTGGGGGTTGTGAGTATTAAAGGGAGAGGAAGAGAACAAGTCTCCTTCCAGATCGTGGGAAGAAATGAATGGGTGGAAAGGAGTAAATAGGGGAAATTGAATCGTGGGAAGAGGGGAGAAGTGCTGGTCCAAATTGGACCGGCTCTCCAAACGATTTTAATTTTTTTTTTTAAACCATTAACCAAGTCAGATTTAATAGGAAGGGAAAAATGAAATTGGGTTCGGGCTCAGGCCTGGGTCTGAGTTCAAAAATCCTTGTTGTTATTTAATTTTTTTCAAAATCATTTTAACACACAGAAAATAATATAATAATAATAATAAATAATAATCAAAATACTAATAATAATACTAAATCACTAATATTAATAAATTACAAAACATGGGTTTCACAATCTTCCCTCCTTAGAAAATTTCGTCCTCGAAATTTAAAAGCAAGGTTAGGGAATCAAACAGGTACGGGTACTGCGCCCGTAACTCAGGTCCAACAATAAGAATTTTCAAGGCAGTCATGGATGAGACGGTTTATGATATCATCCATGTAGAAAATACAAAAGCGAACCAAAGTACACGAGGTTGATCAGACCATCATGCACCGGTCCTGATTAGACAATATATTAGTGGGTGCACCCAATAAAATATCGTCATGATCAAGCTTGATTAAAGAAATAGCTTGCAAAACTAGGCTAACTTAGCAGCATCAGTCAAGTTTAGAACGATAAAAGAATGAGGAAATGGAGTTTAAGTGATGGCTCAAAATCTGATTTCTTCTCATCTCTGACTAGACTTGCAACTGATTTCTCTGGTACTGAAAAGTTGATCCCAATCTTCAGCTCTGAATTATCCAAAATGTGACTCGGATGTAACGTCTGAGCTGTGACGTAGAAGACGTTGCACATTCTCAAGATTAGCTGGTAGAGCTAACTGGTACACTACTTCCAACTCGTCTTAAACTTCAAATGGCCTGATGTACCTGGCCTCAATTTCCAGCTCCGTCAAAACTGATTGTTCCTCTGGTAGGAGAAACTTCAGCAAATGCAATTTGGTCTTCCCAAGACCTACCAAAATCCAAGACGCAAAATCTCAATACATCTTCAAGCGTCTGAATTGACCTCTCTGATTGCTTGTCCCGCGGTACTCCATGAATCCAGTAGATGTGCTTCCCGTACAATGCTGCCCACTTCTTAGTGGATAAACCAACTTGAAGGAAATTAAAGTGTGCTGACTTAGTCAGTCGGTTCATTATAATCCAATTGGTGCCCTTCCCTCCTTGGGAACAAGGCAATTCTTACTCAAAGTTCATTGTTATATGCTTCTACTTCCACTCCGAATTGTCTAGCGGCTCCATCAAACTTGTTGTCCTCTTGCTAATTTCCTCATGTTGACAAACTCACATCTAATCCCATACCTGGAATTGTCCTTCCTTATTCCATAACACCAATCAATGGAGGCATATTCCGATACATCTTATTATCTCCTGAATTTATGGAATACTGCGACTGGTGTATTTCTTTCATCAACTCGTTCCTCTGTTTGTCAGCCGATACGCAAAGTCCCACACCATTCTTCAGAGTTCCAATGCTGATTAATTTAGAAACCCTCAAGTGTTCCTGCCAACACTTGATCTCTAAGCCTGCAAAGTGCCTCGTTTTGAAATTACGTCTCCTTGACTTTGTCCATCAGACTCGAGCTCATTTGCAACTTCATCAACACTGAATCAGCATCCAGCTTCTTCCTTCCATTTCCAGGCAGTATAATCTCCAGTCCAAATTTCTCGATGTCTTCTAGCAGGTGCTAGTCCTTGGTTAAGAACTTCGCCATCAGTATCAACCAAGTGCATCAACAACCACATTAGCCTTACCTGAATGGTACTGCAGGTTGATGTCGAAATCCTTCATCTGCTTCAACCATCTTCTTAGTCTAACATTCAGCCCTTCCTGAGTGAAGACATATTTCAGACTTTTTGTGGTCCGTATAAATTTTCACTCCCTTTCCATAAAAGTCATGCTTCCAGCTTCAAAGTAAAGATAATTGCAGCAATTCAAATTAGGTGTGGGATGATTCTTCTCATGAGTCTGTAGTTGCCTACATGTGTAAGCGATACTTTTCCATGTTGTTGAAGAACGCAACCCAGTCTATTTCCAGAGGCATTACTGTAAATTGATAACCCACCGGTTCCTGCGGGTAGCGCAAGGATTGGTGTAGCGGTAAGTCTCTTCTTCAGCTCCTCAATGCCGCCTGACAAACTTTTCGTTCAGATGAATTCTTCATTCTTCCAAGTGAGCTTCGTCATTGGCTCAGCAATCTTGGCGAAATCCTTCACGAACTTCTGGTAGTAGCCAGCCAAGTTCAAGAATCTTCCGAATTGAACTTGGGGTATACCACTCTTCAACAACAGCTATCTTCCATCGAAATTTCTTCTCTTAACAACATGCCCAAAAGTCTACCTTGTCAACAACCCACGTTCAGATAACTTACCAAAAACTTCTTTTTTTTTTCTCCTCAAAGTTTCCAAAACTTCCTCAGGTGTTCTTCATGCTCTTCTTCAATCTTCAAATATATCCAAATGTTATCTATGGAGGAGATAAACTGATTCATATACTCATGAAAAAATCTCTGTTCATGAAATTCATGAACACAGCAGGAGCATTTGTCAGTCTAACGTCCTGACCAAAGAAAACTACCCATACTTGATGTTTGAACGCCGTCTGGAAATGTCCTCTTTCCTGACTTTGATTTGATGGTAGTCAAATCTTAAGTCAAACTTCGAAACACCCTATCTCCACATAACCAGATCAAACAGATCCTCGATCCGGGCAGAGGGTACTTGTTCTTTAGTGTCTGATAATTTGATGCACATCCATTGTTCCATCCTTCTGGGGCATATACAAGATAGATGCTCCTAAGGTAAAGTTCCACTCTGAATAAATCCTAAAGCCTTCAGTTCATCGATCTGGTCCTTCATCTTCTATGATCTTCGAGTCTGAATCATGCCTTATTGTAAGGGGCAGGGTCTGCTGGATAGGAAGAGGGTCCTTAGATTGTGGCCTAACAGGTGTTGCTGGCCTATGAGCTCTGGCTTGATAAACAGATAAGGGCAGTCCTTTACCCGATGTTCAGCAGATCCACATGCCAAACATTGTCCCAAACTCTTGCGGCAACTAACGGTCTGATGACCAGGCCTCTTGCAATAGTTACAAGCCCATAGCTTCTTACGACAAGGCTGCCGGAAGTAGAGTACTTGATGGGACCCAATTATCTTCAGGGGTATCCTTCCTAGGACAAAAGTTCTGCTCTAACTTGGTTGGAGGTAACTAAGGCTACATCATTGACGATCTTCTTGTCTTCTCTTGTGATATTCAGCTGTTCCTGCTGGGCTTCATCTTGAGCTTTCTGGAACTCCATGATTTCTTGAAATAGGGTAACCATTTGGAAGATGATTGCTGGTACTAGTGGAGCAACAAAAATGAATACTCCACCAAGGAAATGCAATTCAGTTTGAGATGAGGTAGGAATTGCCAGTGTAGGAAAAACTTCACTGGATGCACTATGAGGAAGGTCAATCAGCCGCGAGGGAATAAACCCTGGACTTGGTTGAGGGGATGGGGTATGATCCGGAGATAACACCTCATTGCCAGCCGGATTGGTCTTGTCAATGGTCATTCTCTGGAAGGTTTAGGATGCAAACATAAGCAAGGTATCCTACCAGTCTATAATCAAACAAAAATATTTATTTATAATATATTTCGGTCCTATGTTGTGACAAATTGATGTTCTAGTGTTCTAATTGTTTCTAAATATGTTTTCCTAAGTTGTTGTTCTGACCTGCATGGGCCACCACTAAAAACATGTCACGACCCGATCCCAAATAATTGGGTCGAACCGGATCATGTCCAGCCTGCACCGTTGTTGAGACGGCGGCAGTAAGCTGTTCAGTAGCAGGTAACCATACAACAACACTATATTTGTCACAACTCAACATTCGGAAATTTAAAACTTTATTAAACTTTTACATGAAATAAAAGATACAACTTAAACCATTTTTTTATACATCATGAATAAAAGAAAACTCTAGGCAAACAGCTCAGCAATCTCGAATTCCTCGTCTTGGGATCGCGTAACAAAGCCTCATCAGTGATACCTAAAATGTTGGGTCTCCAGTCAGGAGGGAGCAAAGTACAATTACGAATATCCAATAATTCAAATAATAATTTGAAATTTGCAATGTTAAACAATTTGAAATACTCTAACAATATTTTTCACAATTCTACAATTGAAAACAATGTGATTTGAGTAGGTAACGAACTATGACCGGCTTGGGATGATTCAATTATATCCTAATGATACGGTCCGGCCTATCCTCGTGTATAGGAGGAATCAGCTCGCACAATCAATGATGCAATATAGGGGTATTGGTCATAGACGCTACACTACTCCCCCAATATCCCGAGTCAATCAGATTCAATCAATGAGTCAATATTCGAACTCTATGAGAGAGTTCCGTGTAGCAATGTGGTTTAAAATTGCAATAAAATAATTACTAGATAAATTACCAAATAGACATAACTGCACTTGCCTTTGTTTTAGAATGACTGGATAGACGAGTCGGTACCGAGGAGGAACGTCAGGTGTAACTTCGAGTTCCTACAGTTGAGAACTCGACTTAGATTCCTGAATAACCAGACTAAGTGTGCTAGTTGCAATCTCTAGTAGACCTGTCCTAGTCAGGTTTTAAGTTGTATTTATTTACAGCTAACGATTACGTCGCAACTACGTGCGTTGATTAACCGGTTAATTGGATTATTTGGAAAATCACGAGAATCGATTACAATTTGGAAAACTTTGTGTTTTCATAATATGTATATAAAATACAGTTTCTTTTAGTGACAAACAGTGAATTAATAATATTTTATTTATTTTAGCTAAACTCGTATTTAAGCCGTAAATTACGTCCTAACTACGAATATGAAATCAATCCAAACCACCCAAATTTACATCCACCAGAAAAGAAAAGAAAACAAACTACGCTACACAAATACATGGGCACAGCTACTGGTCCTAGGGTGGGCTTATGCCCGGTACAATTTTTCTTTTTTACATTAAATAAGAAAATGACTGAATTATTAAATAAAATGCAGAATTTAAATGACTATAATATTTAGCCTAAAAATAAAATAATAAATAAAAGAAAACTAGGAGTCTCAGACTCGGTCCTTTTCCTCAAAATTCGGTTTATGCCTCAACGTCCGGTCGGACCGGTGCGTTTGCATTTCGCCGGGGCACACAGACCGGTACGGTCGTCGCCCGAAAAATCGGTTTTAGAAATTCATTTTCGAAAGCCAGTTTTGAAATCAATAAAATATAGTTTTGTAAAAATTTGGGCAGCACTTCCTCTATTTCGGGACAAACCCAAGAACTGGGAAGTGCGTCAACAAACTCCTGCAAATATTTTCCAACCCAAAATAATCCACAGAAATATCCACCAAAATGATTCCAAGCCACAGAAAAATAATTCCAACTCCACCGAATAATTCCCGAAAAGTCCAGGAATCTCGTAATCCAACCAAATCATACCAAAGCAACACAGGAAAATAATCTAACGCAGCTAAACGATAATATACGCAGCTAACCGGATTCCCGAGAGGGAACCGGGGACCGATCTATCATCACCGACTCTACGGGAGGGACGAACTACTCTGATTATCAAGAAATTTACCGAGAGGCTCGATGACGGAGTCCGAAGGGTGGCCTCGGACTCGGGACGCGCCGTCATGGACTCGAGAGTCTCCGGACAGCGAGGAGAACCGTGCGGGAAGGGTCTGGACAGCAAACCAGGGCACGGGTAGGTGCTGGACCGGACACGGACGGCCACGGATCGGCTCGGGTTCGCCGAGGAGGGCGCCGGAGAGCGCTGGACCCGCGGGAGGGGCGCGTACGGCCGGAGATCCGCAGATCTGAACGGCGGGGGTGCGCCGTCGAGCTCCGGACAGCGCGGGGGAGGGTCGCGCGCGGGACAGGAGGGGGATCGTCGGACGGGAAACTCGACGGGGTTCTGGCCGGACCTGGCGCGGCTTGGCCGGAACGGCGGTGCGCCGGAGATGGCGCGGAAAAGGGGTCGCCCACGGGAGAGGGGCCGCGGGCGGACTCGGCGCGGGGAGCTCTGACCGCGCGGGGCAAAGGGCGCGGGGGTCGTAGCTGACGCGGGCGGCGGACCCGAGGGGAGATCCGCCGGGGAGCTCGTCGAGCAAGGGGTCTCTGGCCGGCGGGGGTCGCCGGGCTCGGCTGGACAGAGAGGGCGGTGCAGTGGCGGTCGCCGGCCTCGGGACGGCGGCGGTTGGCCGCAGAGGGGGTCGCCGGGCTCGGGAAACGGCGGCGGTCACCGCGGATGCCGCGGAGAGGAGCGCGGTGCGGTGGTGCTTCGCCGGAGAAGGGGCTCGGCCTCGGGTCGCACGCGCGGAGAAGGGGCTCGGGTTTGGGGTTTTCCAACCGAGAGAGAGGGAGAGGAGATAGTGGGGGAGAGTTGTTGAGAACTTGAGGAGATGGGTTTTGTTTCTCCACAGGGAGAATGGAAAGGTGTGAGAGAGAGAGAGAGGTTGAGACTTTAGTTGAGAGTTTGTTCTGTGGAGATCGTGGGTTCTGTTGAGGAGACGTGGGGAAGTTGTGGGGAATAAAAGGAGATGGGTTAAGAAAATGTGAGGTGGGAAATGAAAAGAGGAGAGAAGTTTATATACGGGGAGGAGGAGGAGTTACGGAAGAGGAAAAGATGGGGAGTTTATGGGTTGTTCTCTGTGAATGGGAGTGGGGAAAATGGGAATTAATTTCTGAACGTGAGGAGAAGAGTGGGGGTTGTGAGTATTAAAGGGAGAGGAAGAGAACAAGTCTCCTTCCAGATCGTGGGAAGAAATGAATGGGTGGAAAGGAGTAAATAGGGGAAATTGAATCGTGGGAAGAGGGGAGAAGTGCTGGTCCAAATTGGACCGGCTCTCCAAACGGTTTTAATTTTTTTTTTAAACCATTAACCAAGTCAGATTTAATAGGAAGGGAAAAATGAAATTGGGTTCGGGCTCAGGCCTGGGTCTGAGTTCAAAAATCCTTGTTGTTATTTAATTTTTTTCAAAATCATTTTAACACACAGAAAATAATATAATAATAATAATAAATAATAATCAAAATACTAATAATAATACTAAATCACTAATATTAATAAATTACAAAACATGGGTTTCACATAGGCTTTAGTTTTCTTTCAGCTGGTTATTTGATTTTCAGTTGTTCTTCTGAGATGTTGTTATATTTAGAGACTTGTATTGAGCTGGATGTTCTTGAGTTGTTATCTTAGACACTTAGATTTTCTTCCTCTTATTTGTATTACATTGTGCTTTTGATTTCTCTATCTACCTTTACTATCATGTATCTGCCTTAGATGTGATTGAGACTGTTCTGTTATGTCACCTCCATTCGGAGCGTATATACTGTACATGTACCTTTATATTGTTAGATGATTGACCTAGGACAGCGTTCTACCGCCGACACTGCGGCGTAGGCTGGGCGTTGTTACGTTCTCGTACCCTCACAGTGGGTGCGGGTCGTGACAGGCCATGAGGGATCGAGGCAGATAGCCCTATAAATAATGAGTATGGTCGGACAGGTAGAGGATGAGTAAGTCATGTGGGCATGACAGGGAATAATCATATGTGCCTAGGTAAAACTAAACCTTTGGGTGAAGAGGGTCAACTGAACCACGTAGGGTAGTATCCTACAGACAAGGATACCCGCCCATATGTTACCTAGGTATCAAGGTCAGTGCACCTTTGTGCGTATCGGATATAATCAGTACCCGTATTAGACCGTACCATGGATGTAACCTAGGGTTGTGTGGGTGAGTACATAAGGATACTAGGACTTGATATGCCCTTGCAGCCGGAAAACACCAAGCGTACCTGAGTATAGATGTTAGGGGCATGATCGGGTATCGAGCAGATTATATGGGTATATGGAAATAGATGTCAGTAATTGGATTCATATATCAACTCGTGCGTGTAGGTAGCCCTATAGAAAATAACAGGGAATGGAAATTTAGGATACAACCATAGTAGTTGCTGCATCCAAACAGCAGAAGCTAAGGACATAGTGTAGAAGCATGGAAAATATTGCTTTTAGTCCCACATCGGAAAGAAGAAGAAGAAAGGGCTTACTCCATTCTATAAATAGAGCCCCCTTACCTCCTTTGAAAAGGGCACCGACTTCTCTTCCCTCCCTCCAAACTTGGACTCTTCCTATTACGCACCTTCGGGTGCTAAGTCAAAAGAAGTCCAGGGCAGCACGGGCTCATCGAGCTCAGTCAGCTGTCCCAACCTCTGACCATCAAGAGCGTCCCGCTAAGCGGGCCTCTGATGGAAAGTTGTACAGAACTGTCCGTGTCCAGCCCCCGGCAGCAAACGGACAGAGTGGTTCTCAAGAGTCCCCCAACAAAGATCGAGGGCAAGTGTTTTCACTAGGCCCACATCGGGGAGCAAATATGATACCTACGCACTCGTATACTCGGGATACCCGGGCCCACAAAGCGAGTGCACAGGTTGATCAAGACATTCCTCATGCGAGTCATGAGACGTCCTTCATGCGGCTCGGTCATGAGACATTCCTCATGCGGCTCGGTCATGAGACGTCCTTCATGTGGCTCGGCTATGAGACGTCTCTCATGCGGCTCGGTCATGGGACATTCCTCATGCAGCTCGGTCATGAGACGTCCTTCATACGGCTCGGTCATGAAACATTCTTCATGCGGCACAGAACCCAGGAAGCTTCATACGGCTCAAAATTCCTGGAAGCTTTATGCGGCCCAGATACAACATGCGGCTCAAAAGCTCGAAGAGTCTTATGCGGCTCGGATAGTTCCATGCGGCCCAGAAAGAAGCCACGTGGCCTTCAATAGTTCCTCTCTACATTCGATCGCATTTAATGTCCCGACGGCTGCTTTGACAAATGACAGCTCTGACATAAAGACGCAATGATGACCAGCAGAAATCAGCCATATGCGGCCCACCGAGAGCCCAGTCCCTGCGGCTCAACACAACGCTGTCTTATGCGGCTCGCAGAGACTATGCATATGCGGCTCATTGAGAGTTCATCCCCTGCGGCTCAATAAAGCATTGTCCTATGCGGCTCACGAAGATTATCTTCCTGCGGTTCAAGTGTTGCCTATCCTATGCGGCTCTGGCAGGACCCACAATTAAAATACGTAGCATGGGATCAATAAGAGATTTAACCGAATCTCAACAAATATATTTGACATCATCGTCATAATTACTGAGATCAGGGCATATCATTTATCATCAAGCTAATGGGACACGTGGCGAGCAATCAGACATTGGCATAATCAATCACGAGGATTTAAAGCAGCTAGCATTAATTGCTCATAAGATACGATGCTATCCGCGTTAATGGCCGAGATTCACTGTAATCAGGATCAAGGGTTCAGATAGAATGAAGGAGCGCCGACATTCCAAACAGATAATCATTAGCAAACCCTAATGATCACCCCCCACTCTTATAAATAGCCAGCATCATTCCCTTAAAAAAAAAGAGGAGAAAAAAAAGAAAAAGAAGAAAAGGAGAGAGAGGTCGGCACCAAAAGAAATAAGAAGAGAGAGATCTACACAGAGAGAGCTCTCCCTTCCTTCTTGATAATCACAGAGAGAGAGAAGCCAGGAGAGCAATCCGAGGAGAGCAAGAAGAGCGTTTCTTCATCAACATCGAGCAGATCTTCCCCGAGCCAAGACTGCATACTGATCGTCCAAGGAGTAAGGCAGAGCGGCCGTCGCTTTCCCGAGCCTCTATCGTCACCCCCCCAGAATCAAAAATAAACAATCGTACTTAGTCTGCTGTACCTAGGTTTTCGTCCCTAGGCTTTCTTTGTACGAGCGAGTTTGTATTGTGAGTCTAAGTTCAGTCCTCCGATAATTGTTCTGTTCTTTTACAATCAATGGCAAACACGATGGCGACTCTGCTGGGGACTAACTTCTCCACGGCTGAGGAGTTGGTGACGCAATCAGATGCAGCCAAACTTGGCTCCACACAAAAGAAGATGATCGTCCGCTTCGACCAACAGGCGTTCGAAGAGATGCTCTCTGAAGGCAGCGCTGGCCCGGCCCAGAAGCGCACACGCACCACGAAGGCTCGCAAAGAATGGAGACCGAAGTCATTTGCTCCTCCTCAAGCCCCCGATGGGATGCCCTCTGCTGCTCAAGACGGCGAGAAGGATTCTCCTTCGGTCCTACTTCAGGTCGTAGACAACTCTGCTGTCCCCAAGTCCAGCAGAAGAAAATATTATGATGCTGGACTTGCAGGGACAAAGAGGGACTCTACGCGGACCGAACCGCAGAAAGATACTAGCCGCAAGGAGAAAGCCCATGCGGCTACATCCGCCAACCGCATGAAGAAAACTCATGCGGCTACTTCTGTCAGCCGCATTACTCATGCGACTACAGTTCCCGACAGCATGGATGAGACTCATGCGGCCAGTAAAGTCAATCGTTTGCAGAAAACCCATGCGACCACAGATGCCAACCGCATGCGGCCAGCCTGCACGGTCGTGACCCCTAGCCGCATAAGAACTCGTCCAACGACGGGAGACAACCGCATGCAGACAGCCTGTACGGTTTCCGCTTCCAGCCGCATAGCATCTGCTCCATGCTCCTCTCGATCAGTTTTCGACCGTCTCTCGTACGGTCCGAACCCTGATGACTCTCTGGATGATAAGCCAGACTCTGTGATGTTCAACGTGGACTCTTCCTATTATGCACCCGCGAGTGCTAGAAAGAAAAAGTCTAGGGCAGCGCGGGCTCATCAAGCCCAGACAGCTGCCCCAACCTCTGACTATCAGGACGTCCCGCTGATTATCACACGGGCCTCTGATGGGAAGTTGTACAGAACCGCTCGAGTCCAATCCCCGGCGGCAAACAGACAAAGTGGTTCCTCTGACCTGCGTGAGGTTATCCTCCACAAACGCAAGGAAAGAGAAAGAGCTTCGGGGTATAAAGAGCCCTCACACGGACATCAATGCACCCAGATCATCGTCAATTGCTGCTGCAGCAGCACGGCGGTGACGGAAGACCGGCCATCCGTCTTCCAAAGACTACATCACCCGAGCTCAGAAGACGAGACACCTCCTGTTGTCTCCTGCAAATCCGCACAGAAAGTTCTCGCCAAGGGAAGAGGGAAGAAAACGAGTATCTCCAGCCCAAAGGTGTCAACTACTGCAGCTAAGAAACTATCGTCAAAAGGGTTATCCTCCACTGGAGTATTTCAACACACCCGTTCGAAGACGAAAACTGCTGCAGTAGGAAGTTCGTCGTCCGCAACATTGGGGGTCGTCGGAACTGGGGGTAGCACTCCTCCAAACATCCACGACAATCCGACATTCTAAGAATACGAACTGGAGGAAGCAAATCCTCCGACGGATACAGCAGATACCGACGTCCCCAAAGACATCCTAGACGAAGCAAGCTCCGATGCCGGGGGTAGTGTTCCTTCCGAGTCTGAACCTGAAGAGTACATCCCCACATATCCAGCTGATTTCTCGATACACGGGTACGACTCGGAGGGTACATCCTCCACCACTCCTTCCGTCACTCCTCATGTGAAGACGGTGTTCATGACAGACAGCAATCAAGGCGGTTCCGGTGATCGCCAGCGCATCGACACTTTGGAGGCCATATTGTACGCCTTGGTCAAATCTGTAGCCGAGATCAAAGCGGCACTTCCTAATCTGCAGGGGGTGACACCTGGCCAGACAAGCACGGGTCCCCCAATCAACGTAGATTCAAATTCGACGGCACCAAACCCGGGCAATAATCCTCCCGAAGTAACGGCTCCAACTACGACAGATGAGACCCGAGAAGTAAGGAGAGAAGTTCAAGAGCTCCGAGCCATGTTCCACGCCAGAGAAAACTCTCAATACCTCCGGATACGGCAACCATATCCTGCTGAATGGAGGGATGTTCCCTTTCCACCAAGATATAAGCCGTTCAATATCAACTCATATGATGGCAAGACTTCAGCAAGTCGGTACATCACTTACTTTGAGGTCACTACCGACCATCTCTCCCATGATGATGCTATCCTCACGTGGTTATTCATTGGGGCATTGGAAGGAGTCGCGTTCGATTGGTACCGTAACCTGCCGGACAATTGCATCCATTCCTTCGCTGGCTTCAAACGCCTATTCTTGGAGAGGTTCTATAAGGTAGGGCAGGACGTCACGATGTCTACCCTCATGGACGTCATTCAAGGAGAGAAAGAGCTGACGAGGAATTACATTGAGCGGTTTCGTCAAACCGCAATGAAGTTACCATCTAGCAACCCGGACTCCTCCTTGATCGAAATTTGCCAAAAGAGACTACTCCCAACAATCAGCCTCTGGATGGGTGAGAGTCAATTCAAGGACTGGAAGGCTTTTATCATTAGTGCTACAAGTGCCGAAGAACGATTAAAGAAGGCTCGCCAACTGGGATTACATATCTCAGAGGGAGAGAACAAGAGCAAGCGTCCCAGCACCACCAACGACAATTGGGGTAGCCCCTCCAACAACCGGGACAACAGAGGCAAGCAGGCTATGGTGGCCGATACAGCCCAGAAGCCTGAGTCGCAACCTGCGAACAAACAATGGCCTCAAATTACTGACTCTTTTGAAGACAGTCACGTCAAGCCTATCTTGGACATGCTCATACAAGGAGATAGGATTCAGCTTCCTCCACCAAGACGGAAGCCTCGGCCGGCTGATCTGGAGAATCCAAAGTTCTGCCATTACCACCGCTACGTCCACCATGCTATGCACGACTGCTACCAACTGAAACGATATATCCAAAACCTCATCGATTCGAACGCTCTGGCCATCGATTTCGAGGAGGTAACCGTGGCAGCCAATATGGTGTCCGTACAATTCGGCAGCTTCCTTCCAACAGAGACCCAGGACGGGGTTATACCCATCCCTCTGGCAACGATGGAGATTGCTAATCTCCCGCCTGCTCAAGCTGCTGGTCTAGTTCCCCTCACCACCTCACGAGGGGAAATCATGTGGGTCCATCCGGACCTAGTCCACGAGGTAACTCAGTCTACTCCATCTTCTAAAAAGAAAAGTAGAAAAGTCAGACCCTGCCGTACCACCTCAGCAGATGAAGAGGAAGTCACGGCCGTTGTTACTCGATCCGGAGCACAATCTCAACCTGTGGCTGAAAACTCGACTGATGATCATCCGCCCATTACCACGGATGCTCCTGGACCGGCTCAGCCTTCGACGACCGACAAGCCTAGGCCGAAGGAGACTCGCTTCGACAAATCCCTCCGAAAGGAAACATCTCAGGGGCTGGAGAGGCCCTACAACTTCGACATCTTGGCGCAATTGGCCAATACACCGGCCAAATTGTCCTTATATGAACTCCTGAGGCTCTCAAAGGATGTCCGCACAGCTTTGAGCGATGCACTTCAAAATGCCGACGCGTACCTGGCTCAGGTCAACCTCACGGGAGAAAATCAGCCCGCAGACCTCCAAGACAGTGCCTGTACGGGAGCAATGCCCAACATCGTCTTCACTCCACAAGACATGCTCATCAAGACTAATCTACACGATCGCCCATTATACTACACAGGCTACATCGGCGACATAAAGGTGGACCGGATGCACATTGACCCTGGGTCTTCCATAAGCATCATTCCAAAAGGACTACTACATCATCTTCGTATCCCGATGCATCGCCTAACCCCTACAAACACCGCCATCAGCGGGTTCAATTCGGGCAGGAGCTACCCAATCGGGAAGATCCATCTGAAATGTCAGATTGGCGATCTCTAATCAGAAGTCACTTGCTACGTCATAGATACCGACACTTCATACAACATCCTTTTGGGGCGCCCTTGGATACATGATTACATGATTGTGCCTTCCACGCTACACCAATGCTTCAAATATGTCGACAAGCACGGCTTCGTGAGGACAGAATTTGCTGATATCGATCCCTTCAAAGGGGTCGAATCTTACTACTCGGACTCCTGCTTATACGAAAAGTCGAAGAGGCACCTTGATGAAGGAGACGCACAAACTCATACCGAGACAACCACGGAATCAGAAGGACCCCTGACGATCCACCTCCAAGCTCACAAACCGGGCAAGTCTGCACCCCTTACCGCCACTCTACGGAAGGACGCAATCAGCCTCTCAGCGCAGGAGGAGCAAAGGATAATTCGGCTGCCAAGGTCCGGCCAAGTGCCGAGACCCACAACAGGGCTACTGACAATCAGATTGTCGAGAGTCGGTCAACCCCAAACAGAGAAGCTCAATCCCTCCGATCGGCCACTGACGATACGCCTTCCCAAGAAGGGTCGTCACCCCGATGCAAGGTCTGACACTTCTAGCGAGCCAACAACTCCCCGTCCAGCACCGAAGACCAAACTGGGGGTGGCTAGTGCGCCAACAACCCCACGTTCTGCTCCACCCATGAGGCCCCTGATAATCAAGTTGTCCAAGTCATCCTCTCAGTCTGCTTTTACACAGGGGGTGGCCGAAGGAGAGTCGGAGCTGGCCAAGTATGTGGCTGCTCACACTGAGACTTGCTCATGTTACCCATCAACGACAAGTTCCTGAAGAAGTATTACGTCCGAAACGACATCCAAAAAAAAAAAAAAAAAAACCTGATGATTGAGTTATGTACCCCCCTGTACCGCTGAACTCACATTCCGCCTCTAAATTTCCTAGATTGGTGAGTTATGTACCCCCCCGGTACCGCTGAACTCACATCTACTCCAGATTATCTAGTCATGTACCCGCTGGTACCACTAAACTCACATCCATATTCTCTCCAGATCACCGAGTCATGTACCTGCTGGTACCGCTGAACTCATATCCACAATATTCCAGATTTTTGAGTCATATACCCTCTCGTATCGCTGAACTCACCTTCTCCTTCCACAAAAATCCCAAACTACCAAGTCATGTACCCGCTGGTACCTTTGAACTTACACTTTGGATTGTCGAGTTATGTACCCGCTGGTACCCCTGAACTTACATCCCGGTCACTCTTTTAGGGAGAACGTTATGTATAAACATACCTCTGAACTTTTTTCCTGGAAGGGATCCTCCCTCATGATTCACTACCCGCACTCCCAGTGCACAAAAAGGGTAACAGATCCATAAATTTCCAAAATAGCCATGTCCTCATTACCTCTGAGTCGTTCCATTTCCGCCAAAAACAAATCACCCCTTTACATAGAACTTCCATGTCCTCATTACCTCTGAGTTGTTCTATGTACCCCTCTTCATTGAGCCCACTCCTGCCATGTCCTCATTACCTCTGAGTGGGAAGGCTCCGTCGAAGAAAACTTCATACTTGCCATGTCCTCATTACCTCTGAGTAAGTATGTCGATTCCCTTTCAACCTATTATTTGTACCCACAACCGGAGTACGCCAAAGATAATAGGTCCACAAATATCCTCCGTTGAGTTTTCTCCTGCCATGTCCTCATTACCTCTGAGTAGGAAGATTCTGCGGTGAAACAAAAACCCTCATGCTTGCCATGTCCTCATTACCTCTGAGTAAGTATGTTGGTTCCTTTTCATCCTATTATCCGTATCCTAAGCCAGGGTACGCCAAGGATAATAGGCCCATAAATGTCCTCTGTTGACCACAAATGTCCTCTGTTGACCACAAACGTCCTCTGTTGACCACAAATGTCCGCTGTTGACCGCGAATATCTTCTGTGAAGTCTCCCCTGCCATGTCCTCATTACCTCTGAGCAGGAAGATTCTACGGTAAAACCCTCATGCTTGCCATGTCCTCATAACCTCTGAGCAAATATGTTGGTTTCCTTTCATCCTATTATCCGTATCCTGAACCAGGGTACGCCAAGGATAATAGGTCCACAAATATCCCTTGCTAAGCTTCTTAGCATAAATCCACCATCTCACCATGCCCCGGGAGCCCAGCTGCTCTACGGCATTCTTTTGCCATGGCTGTTCCAGATATCCTGACCAAACTTGTTATCCGTACCTAAAACCAAGGTACGCCCAGGGTAACAGGTCCACAAATAATCCCCCAGCAGGTCCAATTCCACAAACACCACAAGTACAAGAAAGAGAAGATGAGTTGAAATATGCTCATTTATTCAAAATTTAAAGTACTACATCATCTGGGATCACATCCCTTGACAAAAAGAAAAGAAAAACAGTGAAAGAAAACAGAAAACTGTTCACTGCTCCATGGTATTCTTTCGTCCGATACTAAGAACCTCCATATCCGCCTTACCGCGGAGTTGTCCTAGGCATCCCTATCAAACTTATTATCCGTACCTAAAACCAAGGTATGCCAAGGATAATAGGCCCACAAATGTCCTCTGCTGACCACAAATGCCGTACTAGGTCCCTTAGTACATCCACATCTTTCTTCATCATCACATGCTTTCGGAGCCCAGCTGTTCCATAGCATTCTTTCACCCAATGCATAGAACTTCCATGTTGATAGCACCTCTGAGTTGTTCTATGTATCCTCATTCGAGTTCGCTCCTACCATGTCCATATCACCTCTGAGTAGGAAAGCTCTACCATCAACCTTATATTTACCACGTCTATACCACCTCTGAGTAAATATGATGGTTCCCTCTCTCAACTTATTATCCGTACCTAAAACCAAGGTACGCCAAGGATGATAAGTCCACATAAAATCCCCAGCGGAAGTACCCAAACCTATCACGTCCATGCTACCTCTGATTGGATTGCCACACCTAAACAAATCTACTTTCCATGCTTCTTATTCAAAGTGTTCCAAATTTGTAATTTGGAAACTTTGAAGGGGGTCCTGTAGAAGCATGGAAAATATTGCTTTTAGTCCCACATCGGAAAGGAGAAAAAGAAAGAGCTTACTCCATTCTATAAATAGAGCCCCCTTACCTCCTTTGAAAAGGGCACCGACTTCTCTTCCCTCCCTCCAAACTTGGACTCTTCCTATTACGCACCTTCGGGTGCTAAGTCAAAGAAGTCCAGGACAGCACGGGCTCATCGAGCTCAGTCAGCTGTCCCAACCTCTGACCATCAAGAGCGTCCCGCTAAGCGGGCCTCTGATGGAAAGTTGTACAGAACTGTCCGTGTCAAGCCCCCGGCAACAAACGGACAGAGTGGTTCTCAAGAGTCCCCCAACAAAGATCGAGGGCAAGTGTTTTCACTAGGCCCACATCGGGGAGCAAATATGATACCTACGCACTCGTATACTTGGGATACCCGGGCCCACAAAGCGAGTGCACAGGTTGATCAAGACATTCCTCATGCGAGTCATGAGACGTCCTTCATGCGGCTCGGTCATCAGACATTCCTCATGCGGCTCGGTCATGAGACGTCCATCATGTGGCTCGGCTATGAGACGTCTCTCATGCGGCTCGGTCATGGGACATTCCTCATGCAGCTCGGTCATGAGACGTCCTTCATACGGCTCGGTCATGAAACATTCTTCATGCGGCACAGAACCCAAGAAGCTTTATGCGGCTCAAAATTCCTGGAAGCTTTATGCGGCCCAGATACAACATGCGGCTCAAAAGCTCGAAGAGTCTTATGCAGCTCGGATAGTTCCATGCGGCCCAAAAAGAAGCCACGTGGCCTTCAACAGTTCCTCTCTACATTCGATCGCATTTAATGTCCCGACGGCTGCTTTGACAAATGACAGCTCTGACATAAAGACGTAATGATGACCAGCAGAAATCAGCCATATGCGGCCCACCGAGAGCCCAGTCCCTGCGGCTCAACACAATGCTGTCTTATGCGGCTCGCAGAGACTATGCATATGCGGCTCATTGAGAGTTCATCCCCTGCGGCTCAATAAAGCATTGTCCTATGCGGCTCACGAAGATTATCTCCCTGCGGTTCAAGTGTTGCCTATCCTATGCGGCTCTGGCAGGACCCACAATTAAAACACGTGGCATGGGATCAATAAGAGATTTAACCGAATCTCAACAAATATATTTGACATCATCGTCATAATTACTGAGATCAGGGCATATCATTTATCATCAAGCTAATGGGACACGTGGCGAGCAATCAGACATTGGCATAATCAATCACGAGGATTTAAAGCAGCTAGCATTAATTGCTCATAAGATACGATGCTATCCGCGTTAATGGCCGAGATTCACTGTAATCAGGATCAAGGGTTCAGATAGAATGAAGGAGCGCCGACATTCCAAACAGATAATCATTAGCAAACCCTAATGATCACCCCCCACTTTTATAAATAGCCAGCATCATTCCCTTGAAAAAAAAAGAGGAGAAAAAAAAGAAAAAGAAAAAAATGAGAGAGAGGTCGGCACCAAAAGAAATAGAAGAGAGAGATCTACACAGAGAGGGCTCTCCCTTCCTTCTTGATAATCACAGAGAGAGAGAAGCCAGAAGAGCAAGAAGAGCGTTTCTTCATCAACATCGAGCAGATCTTCCCCGAGCCAAGACTGCATACTGATCGTCCAAGGAGTAAGGCAGAGCGGCCGTCGCTTTCCCGAGCCTCTATCGTCACCCCCCAGAATCAAAAATAAACAATCGTACTTAGTCTGCTGTACCTAGGTTTTTGTCCCTAGGCTTTCTTTGTACGAGCGAGTTTGTATTGTGAGTCTAAGTTCAGTCCTCCGATAATTGTTCTGTTCTTTTACAATCAATGGCAAACACATAGGTGCAACAAAAATAGGGCAATAAAGAGGATTGAGTAGTAGAGTGTACGTTGCACCAGTAGCAGGTAACAGATAAACTAGGGAGTACCCAGAGTTGTTTGGGGAAAGAAAGGGTAGCGGTGAACGTAAAGGGAATAATCCCAATGTGTATCGGAGATCGAAGTTGGGGGAAGTGCAGGAAACGTTTAACCACCCCGTTCTAATCATATGTATGACAATCAGGGAATAGGAGTGGGTTAGATGCCCTACTAGGGAGGTAAGAAACTGTAATGAGATCACGAAGACTTGAGTTGAGTCGATACATAGCATAGGCAGTTGTATATCCTGTTACCAAGCATTTTTGGACCTGTAGGAATTGCACATAGGTAGGTTATGTGCGTATAAGTGGTTATTGTGTGCGTACTAGTGTGTCAAAATGTGCAGGTGCCCTAGTGGAATAGACAGGAGGTCAAGTGTACACTATCGGGTTGACAGCAACAGATGTAACCATATATATATATATATATATATATATATATATATATATATATATATATATATATATATATATATATATATATATATATATTGAATCGCCCTCATTTTATTTCAGAAAGGCTCAAAATGTCGAAGCCTGTACAAGTATACCCCTAGGCACAAAATGCCGAAGCCTATACAAGTATACCAACAAAACCTGAAGACTGAACTATGAGAGAAGAGAAACCCAAAAGTCTGTCTGGCCATGCAAACAGATGTCCCTGATCTTACGGCACTGCCAGAGGACCTCCCAAATAATCTTGTCAATGGAGTACTGGTAGCCCTCATAACTCGCCTTGTTACGATTCTTCCATACGACCCACGTTGCAGCTACCGCTACGATCTGGTGTCCGTACAAAACGGAGGCCCAGCCAGCCAAGAGATTGTAGAAGCACCCACCTCCTTGAGCCTGTCCGCAACGCTGGGACAGGGCTCTCCAGACCTTGATGGATAATTCCCCTTGACAGAGGATGTGGTCGACGGTTTCCGTCTGACGCTCCGAACAGCAATTGCATACAGAAGCTAAGCTGAATCCAATAGTGTGCAGATTGTCATCAGTGGGTAACTTCTTTCAAAAGGCCCTCCAAAGAAGGATGGACCACTTCTTGGGGATGCATGTCTGCCAGAAGGCGGCGATGATCGGAGAAGGCATCCCACGACCGCGGGCCACTTGTCTGGCCGAGTGTACTGAAAAGCCGCTCGAGGGTTCGACCGACCACCGCAGCTCATCTGCTTCGGTACCGATCTTCAGACCTCATCTTCGAATGCAATTTTCAGCCTCATCTCCGGCCCAATCCCGAACCTTGCCCTAATTCCAGTCGTTTCCAGAGGAGTCCCCCAAGTTCTTGATCCTGCTGTTCGTCCGGGCCATCGGAAGGCTGGGAGCAAGGTATCTCTAGTCCAGCGTTCAAGGAAGGTTTATGATTCTCCATCGCCCAAATGAAGGTGTATCACCAGTTCGGCAATAGTGCGCCCGATGAGGATACGTCGCCACGCCGTTGAGGATCTGCTGTTGTGGACGGCCTGTGACGGGTGAATGTGCTTGAAGTATCTGGCCTTCATGAATCTAGCCCATAAATTCTGACTCGTACGAAGCTTCCACCACAGCTTCATCGAGAAGGCATCAGCAATGTGAGAAAGTTTTACGAAGACCATGCCCCCTTCCTCGGTGGGCCTAGCCATGGTGTCCCAGCTGGCCCAATGATGCTTGACGTGGCCTCCACTGTGCCCCCAAAAAAAGTTGCTAAGAATACTTTCAATCGAAGAGAGCACCTTCTTGGGAGGAGAGCACGCTGTTAGGGTATATATGGGTATAGATGTGAGAACATATTTGATGAGGATCATCTTGCCTCCTGGGGATAAGGTTGCGTTGTGCCACCCCTCTAGTTTTCTCCTAATTTTGTTAATCAGCTCATCAAAAATGTCGGCGTTAGATTTACCGTACACGAGGGGACATCCGAAGTATTGGAACGGAGGGTATTCAACAGAAAAAGAGGTGATATTGAAGATGCTAGCCGCGTTCTCTCTATTGATGTTGTGGTGGGCATGGATAACACTCTTAGCGGGATTGACCTTCTGACCACAGCAAGAGGAGTATCTCTGGAGGGTGTTGTGGACTACATCCACCGACCCGACATCCCCGGATGTGAAGATGGCGATATCGTCTGCTTATGCCAGGTGGGTGATGATCGGGCAGCCGCTGGCTGTATGGAAATGCTGGAAGTTCGGGGTGCAAGCCATATTGTTCAGATTTCTGCTCAAGGCATTTGCCGTAACGATGAAGATGGTGGACGATAAGGGGTCTCCTTGCCTGACATCGCGGCTCGATTTGAAGAATTTGTCGGCTTGTCCGTTGATAACCATCAAAAACCACGAGTTGCTGATCGATCTCCACACGATATTGGTCCATGTTTTCGAAAATCCGAAGGCCGTGAAAACCCAGATCATGAATTGCCAATCCAGCCTGTCATAAGCTTTCTCCATGTCTAGCTTGATCGCGATATTGCCACCTCTAGCAGGAAGTTTCATGCAGGTGATTAACTCTTGAGCTAGCATAATGTTATCTGGATGTTTCTGCCTCGGACGAAGCCACTTTGCTCCTCAGAAATGATCTTGGATAGAAGGTCTGACATACGGGAGACGATGATCTTGGAGATGATCTTGTTGGTGAAGGTGCACAGACTGATGGGGCGGAAGTCACGAAAAGTCTATGGGTTATCTTTTTTCGGGATGAGGATCAGGTTGGCGGAAGAAATGGCTCTGGGGTAAGTAGCTCCCTGGAAGAAGGCAGTTACCGCTTCATGGATGTCTTTCTTGATTATATCCCAGCACTCTCGAAAAAAACCCCAAAAATCTGTCTGGTCCTGGCGAACTGTGTACATCGAGGGTCCAGACCGCCATATATATAATAATAATAATAATAATAATAATAATAAATATATATATAGGAGATCAGTTTAGGCAAGACGAGTGCCCAAGTAGCTGGATAATATGAGGGTTGAGATATACATTGTAGTGCTCCGTCCCTACATCGTGCCCCGTTCTCCGTCCACAGGGTGCGCGAGAAAGGAACACTGTCGCCATCGATTCGGTCGGAACCGATAGGTCGGGATCGATCGAATCGGTCGAACGGGAATGGTTGAATTGAGATCCATTTCTCGTTATGGAATGGCTTCTTCGGAACCAAGTCCCATATTCAGCGGGTTGTGCCTCAAGGATTGACTCTGCGGCTGAGTTGGGAGAGACCTTCCGTTGCTCTGTTTTTTATGCCGCTTGCGTTGGTTTTGGCTTTGTTTTTTGAATGCATTTTAGTGAATGTTTTCGATGGTTTTTATGGCTTGCATTTCGAACTCGCATTTTCTATCGAACTTCTTGAATAATACAGTGTTCTAATCGGTTGCTTGTGTGATTTCAAGTAATCGCGTAGGCGGCGTCTAGCACGACCAACAAGTTCTTTCGCCTCAAGCAAACTCAAGGTGAGTGGCTGACCTCCTTCGCCTCGACCCTCTATTTCAAAATGAGAACTCAGGTAACAATATCAATTTGAATGGTTCACTTGGAAAATACAAGTCTTATGTTCAGATGAAAAAAGATAAGATTCTAGCAAAGAGATAGATTACTTAACAGCCCCAACGATACCCTAAATTATACGTTATTAATATAACACGGTCGTTGGACAACTTGTTGACAAGGGGTATTTTTACCGTTTCTTCGGATTGAAAAGCCTTGGGCCAGGGGACCGATCCGGCCATGGAGGAAACGGGGTATAGCCAAGCTAATTGTGCAGTAATAGGTAGTTCGGGGACTTGCATCGGAGCTCGCTACTTACGGTACAAGGATCCCGTTTATCAAGCTATGTACAAGATGGCTAGTTAACGCCAGAGACCTGTGGGTAATAAACCTAATATAATTATTATCAACTAATATGGTAAGTTTTATGCTGTACGGCGCGCTCTGCCGGGGAAAATTCTAGCGTAATTCACTTGGTTTATGTTCCGCCAAACTGTTCGCATGAAAATAACTAGGATGGTTAGAAAGATCACAAACAAACAAGTTACATGTTTTATCTAAATTCTTGAACCAAATGAGAGCTTGGAAATTAATTAGCCACTCGCCAGTACATGTTGACTGATCCTAGCTCTCTCTACAGGTGCAATAAATCAGGAGAAGCGTGCTACGTGAAGGCAACGCTCGTGTGTTTTGAAGCTTCGTCCGTGAGGCCGAAGCCTAGATCCAATCTTTTAAAGACTCCGCTATCGAAGACCAGAAGATAGATGGAGCAACTCCCCACCACCCCCAAGTGGATTTTGTAATGCTGGTTGTACCAACTAATGGATGAAATGTATGGAACAGCTATCTCATCGATGTTCATTTTGTAATAGAGTCAGTTTATAAAAAGCCTGTACGATGCCTTTGTACCGAGTCTGTAAAGTGATGTTCATTATCAATAAAGCTTAAGTTTTCTTCTTTATAATATGTGTTCAATTTACTCTGCACATTCTCTTATTGTTGTGTTTCGGATAACCTTATGAATATACCTTGTGCGATCGTAATTTAAGTTCGTACGGCATCACGCCCGGGGGACGACTATCGATTCTACAGAATCGGGGCGTGACATAATGGTATCAGAGCACGGCTTTACATCATTTGGCCTTCCATTTGAGTCTTGAACCTTTGACCTCATGTCGATGAGATGAGTTGTTCCATACAGCGAGTCCGTAATATTTCCTAAGACTAATACGAGTTGCCTTCTAAATCCCAGAGGTCCAAGAAATCGCGGGCGAGAACGGAGATAGTGCTTTGAGCGACTCGAGTAGCTCAGGGCGCAACCCTCAAATGTCCCTATGGATCCCATAGAGCGGATGATAAGCATGTTGGAAGCGCAATAGCAGCAGGCCAAGGCAAATCAGCGCCTGAACGAACAACATCGACAGCACGTTGAAGAGCAGCAGAGACAGGCTACGGCACGGCATACTCAGTTCGAGGCCCGATTCGATGCGCAGTTCAAGTTGCAGCAGAAGCAGCTTGATACTCTTCAGCAAATCATCCAAATGATTGTGGCCAACAGAAATTCTGTGATGACTCACACTGCAGCCTAGCCTGCGGTTCGACAGATTCAAATCGAGCCGGAGGCGCCCGAGAATTCACCTGTGACACCAAGAAGCTCCAACTTTGAGGTGTCAAAATTCACGAAAAATTGTTGCACTTCCTTCTACGGTACTAAAGACCCTTCTTTGGCGATCGATTGGTTGGAGGAGTTGGAAGACCGGTTCGAGCTTCTGGGCGTCGATGAGTCCAAGAAAGTCGTATGCGCTCAACTTCTACTCCGATTGAACGTGCACGACTGGTGTGCCGTACAAAAGCGAGCGATCAGACGCGACGACGAGACAACGGTAATCTCTTAGGCCACCTTCCGAAAGGCATTCGAGATCGAGTAGCCGTTCGACAAGACAAAGAAAATGAATTTATGCAGCTGAAATAAGGGAACAAGACGGTGAGGCAGTACGTAGCAGAATTTAATAAGTTAGCCAAATTCTTTGGAGCCTTCTTGCCAACAATGGAGAGTCACGCTCGACGGTTCCAAGTGGGACTGCGGCCCTCTATCTCTGCTCATGTGTCAGTTCCCGAATACAAGATAATGGGCGAGTCCTTGAATCACGCTCTCCGTCTTGAGCGCCAATATCCCCCAGAAGCTGCCGGCGCTGTGTATACATACCATCACAAACGCTCTAGCCACGTGGAAGGAAACAATGGGACCAAGCATCCAAACAATGGGCAACAAGGCAGACAGCAAGGGCAAAATTCGTGGCCTCAATGCACCCGATGTCACCGATTCGGTCACACTATCAACGGTTGCTGGATACCAGAGTGGGGATGCTGGATCTGTGAAAAATGGATCACGTTCGTGCTAATTGGCCAACGAGAAGGCCGAACCCAACGGCGTCCCAACAGTAGCAATATCGTCCAAGGAACTAGGGTCCAGAGCCTCGAGCCGAACAAACCGTACCGCAAAATGGCCAAGACCGTCACCCCAATGCCCAGGGCTGCGTCTACGCCATGACTCAAGATGAAGTACTTGTATCAGATACAGTAGTGTCAGGTATACTAAATTTCAATAATGTGCCTGCTCGTGTATTATTTGATTCAGGCGCTTCATATAGTTTTATATCGGTAGACTTTGCCGTCGAGCACAAATGTTCTATAATATAATTAGATCTCGATCTTAGTGTAAGTACCCCTTCGGGCGCACCACTACTCGACGGGATCATCTGTATTGGGGGTCAAAAGATCGGTCTTGATGCGATAGTCCTAGATATGAAGGACTTCGACATCATACTGGGTATGGATTGGCTCGATCCTTGCAACGCTACTATCGATTGTACAGGAAAGAAGGTCACCTTTCGCATACCTGGAGTGCCCGAATTCTGCTATACGTGTGGTGAAGAATTACCGACCTGCATGGTGATCTCGGCAATTTCTCCTCGAAAGTTGCTTCATTATGGGTGCGAAGGCTACTTAGCATCCGTTCGTAACATGAGACATGATGGTACAAACGCGGGTCAGACCAACGTTGTGGCAGAATTCCCAGACGTGTTCCCGGACAAGCTACCCAGCATGTCGCCCGATCGAGAAATTGAGTTCACTATCAAAACCTTCCCCGACACCCGACCGATCTCGAAAGCTCCGTACAGAATAGCCCCGGCAGAATTAAAAGAACTGAAGGCACAACTACATGAATTACTTGACAAAGGGTTTATCCGTCCGAGTGTCTCGCTGTAGGGTGCGCCCGTGCTATTTGTCAAAAAAGAATGGATCGATGCAGCTCTGCATCGACTATCGGGAATTGAATAAGACCACCGTCCGAAACAAATACCCCCTGTCCCGTATCGACGACTTTTTTGACCAGCTCCAAGGTGCAATAGCGTTTTCGAAGATTGATCTACGATCAGGTTACACCAACTCAAGGTCAAGCCAGATTATGTGCCGAAGTCTGCCTTCTGCACTCGCTACGGCCACTACGAGTTCTTGGTAATGCCATTCGGTCTGACAAACGCCCCTACCGTCTTCATGGATCTGATCAATCGGGTGTTCCGTTCGTTCATTGAAAAATTCATACTAGTCTTCATCGACGACAACCTCGTATACTCGAAGGATCGAGCGCAACATGCAGAACACCTGCGAACGTTACTCCAAACCCTTCGAAAGAATCAGTTGTATGCGAAGAGGAGCAAGTACGAATTCTGGCTAAACAACATCTCATTTCTCGGGCGCATTATCTCCGCCGCGGGCATCTCAGTCGATCCGAAGAAAGTTAAGGCAGTTGCTGATTGGAAACGGCCCGCATTTGTTAGCGAAATTCGAAGCTTCCTATGCTAGACGGGATACTACTGACACTTCGTAAAGGACTTCGCAAAGATTGCATCGCCGTTGACTCGCCTCACCCAAAAAGGAGTCACATTCGAGTGGTCAGATGACTGTGAAGCTTCCTTCCAGGAGCTCAAACAACGGCTTATTTTGGCCCCAATACTTGCCTTTCCTGAAGGGACTGAGGGATTTCAAATCTTCAGCGATGCTTCTTGTAGAAGCATAAAAAATATTGCTTTTAGTCCCACATCGAAAAAGAGAAAAAGAAAGGGCTCACTCCATTCTATAAATAGAGCCCCCTTGCCTCCTTTGAAAAGGGCACCAACTTCTCTTCCCTCCTTCCAACTTGGACTCTTCCTACTACGCACCTTCGGGTGCTAAGTCGAAGAAGTCTAGGGCAGCGCGGGCTCGTCGAGCTCAGTCAGCTGTCCCAACCTCTGACCATCAGAATGCCCCGCTAACTGTTAAAGCGGGCCTCTGATGGAAAGTTATAAACATGATACCTACGCACTCGTGTGTTCGGGATACCCGGGCCCACAAAACGAGTACAAAGGTTGACCGAGATGTCCTTGACTTGCGAGATGGGATCCTTCACACGAGCAAGGAAAGAAGGGGATTCTCTATGCCGCTCGAATTCAACATGGAGCTTCATGCGGCTCAAAATCCAGAAAGCTTCATGCGGCCCAAAAGCAGCAGGGGGCCTTAGGCGGCCCAAAATCAACATGAAAGCCCATGCGGCTCAGCCAGAAGGAGCCTCATGCGGCTCAGAAACTCATACGGACCGAAAGTCTTCTGGAGCCTCATGCGGCTCGGATAAGCTCTATGCGGTTATGACTCCGGTCATGACGACTCTTCATGCAGCTCGAGTATGAAGACTCTCATGCGGCTCGAGTATGGAGACGCTCATGTGGCTCGGTCGTGATGACTCTTCATGCGGCTCGGTCATGACGACACTCATGCGGCTCGAGTATGAAGACTCTCATGCGGCTCGGTCATGATGACTCTCATGCGGTTTGGGTATGGAGACTCTCACGCGGTTCGGGTACGACGACTCTCATGCGGTTTGAGTGTGATGACTTTCATACGGCTCATGAGTACAACAGTTGGGACACGTGGTTGGACACGTGTCAAAACCCGATCATATCTCAATAATTCAGATCTACTGCAATCAAAGTAATCTCTAGATTGGGTCGAATCCCAATAATCATAAAAAATAGTAGGGACACGTGGCAGAGAATGATTCAGATTTATTCATTCAGATTTGTAAACGTCAACAAATCATCATGATGCAGATTTATTGCAATCAGCATTAATTATTCATTGGATTCGGCGCAATCTACATTAATGACCTAGATTCAACACATTCAGGATCAATGGCCCAGATTGATTAATCAAGAGGCCGCCGACTTTTGAGAGGAGGCAATCATTGCAAACCCTAATGATGCCCCCCACTCTTATAAATAGCAAGGTGCCATTTCCTTGCGAAGAGGAGAGACTCTCAGATAAAAAAAAAGAGAGACATAGAGAGCCAGAGAGCCAGAGAGAGAATATACAGAGCATGAAAGGAGAGCATTTCTTCAGCAACGCCAAGCAGTTCTTCTACAGAGCCTAGGCTGCACCCGATCGTCCAAAGAGTAAGACAGAGCTGCCGTCGCTTTCCCAAGCCTCTATCGTCACCTCCCAGAATCTATAATAAACAATTGTACTTAGATTGATGTACCTAGATTTTCGTCCCTAGGCTTTCTTTGTACAAGCGAGTTTATATTGTAAAGTAAAAGTCCAGTCCTCCGATAATTGTTCTGCTCTTTTATATTTTATAGCAAACACGATGGCGACTCTGCTGGGGATAAACTTCTTCACGGCTGAGGAGTTGGTGACGCAATCTAATGCAGCCAAACTTGGCTCCATGCAACAGAAGATGGTCGTCCGCTTCGACCAACAGGCGTTTGAAGAAATGCTCTCTGAAGGAAGTACTGGCCCGGTCCAGAAGCGAACCCGCACAAAGAAAGCTCGCTGCGAGTGGAGGCCAAAATCATTTGCTCCTTCCCAAGCTCTGGACGGAGTACTCTCTGCTGCCCAAGACGGCGAAGGCGACTCTCGCACGGCCCCACTTCGAGCCATAGAGGACTCTGCTGTCCCCAAGTCCAGCAGAAGAAAGCACTACGATGCTGGACTTGCAGAGGCAAAGAGCGATTATATGTGCTCCTGGAAGAAACCGAACAAGGACACTAGCCGCAAGACGAAGACTCATGCGGCCAAGATTGCCAGCCGCATGAATGATGACCATGCGGCCAGGATTTCCAGCCGCATGGAGAAGACCTATGCGACTACGACTGCCAGCCGTATAAAGATTATTGATTCTAGCCGCATGATGCCTACTCCACGTAGCTCTGTCTTCGACCGCCTCTCCTATGGTCCTGATCTCTTGTGTTCCCAAGAAGACATGTCTGACTCTCTCTAGCACCACTTAGACTCTTCCTACTATGTGCCTTCACGCACTAGAGTGAAGAAGTCTAGGGCAGCACGAGCTTGGCAAGCTCGGTCCGCTGATCCGACCTCTGGCCATCCGAACATCCCACATACTGTTATGCGGGCCTCTGATGGGAAGTTGTACAGAACCACTCGAGTCCAGCCCCCGGCGGCAAACGGACATAGAGGTTCCCAAAAGTCTTCCAAAATCCAGGGAGCAAACATGGTCGATCCGGACCCATCTGACTTGCGTGAGGCTATCCTCCACAAACGCAAGGAAAAAGAAGGGGCCTCGGGGTGCAAAGAGTCCTCCCACGGACGTCACTGCACCCAAATCATCGTCAACTGCTGTTGCAATAGCACGACAGTACGGGAAGACCGGCAGTCCGTCTTCCAAAGACTGCAACAACCATGTTCAGAAGATGAGGCACTTTCCGTCGTCTCCTGCAACTCTGCTTAGAAAATTCCCGCCAATGGGAGAGGGAAGAAGACAAATGTTTCCAACCCGAAGATTTCAACCGCTATGACTAAGAGACTGTCGTCTAAGCGGGTGTCCCCCACCGGAGTTTTCCAAGGTACCCGTTCAAAGACGAAATCTGCTACAGTAGGAGATTCATCGTCCACACCACTGGGGGTTGCTGGAACTGGGGGTAGCACTCCTCCGAACCTCCATGATAATTCGATGTTCCAAGGAGACGAGCTGGGGGAAATAAATCTCCCATCAGATGCAGCAAATCCCGACGTCCCTGAGGGCGTCCACAATTCCCAAGACGAGGCAAACTCGGAAGCTGGGGGTACTGTTCCTTCTGAGTTCGAACCAGAGGAAGACATTTCCACATACCCCGATGACTTCTCATTACAGGGGTATGATTCGGAGTGTACATCATCCACCGTCCCTTCCACTTCTACTCATGTCAGGACGGCATTTATGACAAACGACGAACACGATGGTCCCAGTGATCGCCAACGCATCGACACTCTGGAGGCCATACTGCACTCTTTGGTTAAATTCGTGGACGAGATCAAAGCAGCCCTCCCTACTCTGCAAGAAGGGACGCCTGGCCAAACAAACTCGGGCCCCGCAGTTAATACAGACTCAAACTCAGCGGCACCAAACCCGGGCAATATTCCTCCTGAAATGTCGGCTCCTAACACTGCAGACGAAGCCAGAGAGGCAAGAAGAGAGGTCCAGGAGCTCCGAGCCATGTTCCACGCCCGAGAAAACTGCCAAGACCTCAGGATACGACAACCGTATCCCACTGCATGGGGAGATATTCCCTTCCTACCAAAGTATAAACCATTCCACATCAATCCATATGATGGAAAGACCTTCGTAAGTCGGTACATCACTTACTTCGAGGTCACCATCGACTATCTGCCCCATGACGATGCCATCCTTACATGATTATTCATTGGGGCATTGGAAGGGGTTGCCTTCGACTGGTATCGCAACCTTCCAGACAACTGCATCCACTCCTTCGCCAGCTTCAAGCGCATGTTCTTAGAGAGATTCTACGAAGTAGGACATGACATCATAATGTCCACCCTCATGGACGTCGTTCAAGGGGAGAAAGAGCTGACAAGGAAATATATTGAGCGGTTCCGCCAAACCACCATGAAGCTGCCGTCCGGTAATCTGGATTCCTCCTTAATTAAAATTTGCCAAAAGAGACTGCTTCCAACAATCAGCCTCTGGATGGGTGAAAGTCAATTCAAGGACTGGAAGACATTTATTATCAGTGCCATTAGTGCCGAAGAACGATTGAAGAAGGCTCGCCAATTGGGATTGCACATCTCGGAGGGAGAGGACAAGGGCAGGCGTCCTAATGCTAACAACAACAATGGGGGTAGCTCCACCAACAATCGGAACAATAAGGGCAAGCAGGCTATGGTGGCCGATATAGCACAAAAACCTGAGTCAAAATCGGCAGACAAGTAATGGCCACAAATGACCTACTCCTTCGAAGACGGCCACGTCAAGCCCATCTTAGACATGCTCATACAAGGAGACAGAATTCAGCTCCCTCCGCCAAGACGGGAACCTCGACCGGCAGAAATAGAGAACCCAAAGTACTGCCATTACCACCGCTACGTCCACCATGCTACACACGACTGCTACCAACTGAAACGATACATCCAACATCTCATCGATTTGAACGCTCTGGCCATCGATTTCGAAGAGGTAACTGTGGCAGCCAATATGGTGTCAGTACAATTTGGCAGCTTCTCTCCAACAAAAAATCAAGACGGGGTGGTACCCATCCCTCTGGCAACAATAGAAATCGACAATCTTCCGCCTCCCTGGGATCATGCGGCTGGTCTAGTGCCCCTCACCACATCACGGGAGGAGGTTATGTGGGTCCATCCGAACCTAGTACTCGAGGTGACTCAATCCACACCCCCTTCCATTCGCAAGAAGAAGAGTGGAAAAGTCAGATCCTGTCGCACAATCTCGATAGATATCGAAGAAGCCACAGCTGTCGTCACTCGGTCTGGGGCACAATCCTAACATGTGGCTGATAACTCGGCTGAAGATCATCAGCCAGCTACTACTGACGCTCCGGGACCTTCTCAACCTCCGACGACCGACAAGCCTAGGCCGAAGGAGACTCGCTTTGACAAATCCCTCCGAAAAGAGGCACCACAGGGGCTGGAGAGGCCCTATAACTTCGACATCTTGGCGCAATTGGCCAATACGCCGGCCAAATTGTCATTATACGAGCTCCTGAGACTCTCGAAGGATGTTCGCGCGGCTTTGAGCGATGCACTCCAGAATGTCGACGCCTTTCTGGCTCAGGTCAACCTCACGGGAGAGAGCCCGCCTGCAGATCTCCAAGACAGCGCTTGTAAGGGAGCGATGCCCAACATTGTCTTCACTCCGTAGGATATGCTCATCAAAACCAATCTGTACGATCGCCCGTTATATTACACTAGATACATCGACGACGTAAAGGTGGATCGAATGCACATTGATCCTGGTTCTTCCATAAGCATCATCCCGAAGGGTCTGTTACATCATCTCTGTATTCCTATGCATCGCCTGACGCCAACAAGCACCGCCATCAGCGGTTTTAATTCGGACAGGAGCTACCCGATTGGGAAGATTCGTTTGAAGTGCCAAATCGGCGATCTACAGTCACAAGTAACATGTTACGTCAAAGACACGGATACTTCCTACAATATCCTCTTGGGGCGCCCTTGGATACACGATTACATGATCGTGCCTTCCACACTGCACCAGTGCTTCAAGTATGTCGACAAACACGGCTTCGTGAGGACAGAATTTGCCGACATTGATCCCTTCAAAGGGGTCGAATCCTACTACTCAGACTCCTGTTTATACAAAAAGTCGAAGAGGCACCTTGGTGAAGGAGATGTGCAAGCTCGTACCGAGACAGCCACAGGATCAGAAGAACCTCTGACGATCCACCTCCAAGCTCGCAAACCTGGCAAGTCCGCACCCCTTA
The DNA here is from genome assembly GCA_029216955.1 of Iris pallida. Classification (NCBI taxonomy): domain Eukaryota; kingdom Viridiplantae; phylum Streptophyta; class Magnoliopsida; order Asparagales; family Iridaceae; genus Iris; species Iris pallida. The sequence continues at coordinate 13,102,183 of JANAVB010022999.1, read as the reverse complement.
CAGCCACTCTGCGTAAGGACGCAATCAGCCTCCCGGCACAAGAAGAGCAAATGATAATCCGGCTGCCAAGGTCCGGCCAAGGGCCAAGACCCATAACGGAGCCACTGACAATCAGGCTGCCTAGAGTCGGCCAACCACGAATGGAGAAGCTCAACCCCTCCGACAAGCCAATGACGATACGCCTTCCCAAGAAGAATCGTCACTCCGATGCAAGTTCTGGGGCTTCTAGCGAGCCAACAACTCTCCGCCCAGTATCGAGTACCAAACTGGGGGTCGCTAGTTTGCCAACGACTCCACGATCTGCTCCACCGGCAGAACCCCTGACGATCAAGCTGCCCAGGTCATCCTCTCAGTCTTCATTTATACAGGGGTGGCCGAAGAAGAATCGGAGCTAGCCAAGTATGTGGCTGCCCACACTGATGTTCCCTCCACAGATGATGTAATCCCGCTAGAAAAGATACCTTACTTCATCAATAAAGGGCTATCTTTGAACTACCTCGAGCTTGATAAGCTTTGTACAACGTATGCTATGGAACACGGTATTGGCACTCACCTACACACACAGGTGACAAATATGTACACCGCAAACCTGCTTACTCCATTGGAAGATGCTTACCGCATAATTGAGGGAGGGGACCATCCAATCATCTTCGGCCGGAAGGACGACCCACAACCCTTCACCATAGAAGAAGTCGATCTTGAATCAGATGCCGGAAGACTGCCTTTGTATCTTTATAGCCCCCAATCCAAATACCTCATGCAAAAACAGGGGTATGATCTGGAGACTACGCCAGGCTTGAACTACGGTACTGGGCGACGATTACCTTTAAAGCCACCAGTCCCGGCTGGCAAACCACAGGACTATTACAGTAAGACCCGATGTGGATTAGGGTATGTTACGCCCGCAACGACCCCTAAAAGTTCAGATGAGGAATGCGACTGGCATTCACATTCAACCGGGTCACCAACTTCTGATTCGGATACCAGCATCGGAGACGTATTCAGACAAGTCCTGTCAGTCAATATGGCATTCGCCGACGCTTACGAAGAAGATGAAGACATGCCTAAAATCCTCGAGTTAGAGACGTGGGTCCAACATCTGGATGCACAATGGAAAAAGCGGTTCAAACAGAGAGAACCTCCTACTGAAGATGAAGTTATACAGGTCGACCTGGGCAACGAATCTTCTCCAAAATCGATCTTCATCAGTAAAAGCCTAACAGACGAAGAGCGAGAATCGCTGCTGGAACTTGTCAAAGAACATATTGATGTGTTCGCCTGGAGCTATGAAGACATGCCGGGGTTAAATCTCGATATTGCTCTTCACAAACTCAACATTCGGCCGGATGCAAAGCCAATCAAGCAACAACAGCGACACTTCCGCCCAGGCATCATGGATGCGATCGAAGCCGAAGTCAACAAACTAATAGCCAGCGGCTTCATTCGTGAGGAACAAAATCCGGATTGGATCGCCAACATAGTACCAGTCCTCAAGAAGAATGGGAAGATTCGAATCTGTATCGACTTCCGCAATCTGAACGAGGCATGTCCCAAAGATGAATTTTCCCTCCCTATCACAGACATCATGAGTGACAACACCTACGGCTTCGAACGTATGTCATTCATGGATGGCTTCTCGGGGTACAACCAAATTAAGATATCTCCTGACGACGAGAAGCATACATCATTTCGAACACCGATTGGCACATACTGCTACACAGTCATGCCTTTCGGTTGAAAGAATGCTGGCGCCACATATCAAAGAGCCATGAGTATCATCTTCAGAGAACACTTACGCAAGACTGTGGAGTGCTATGTTGATGGCATCGCCATCAAAAACCGCTATAAGGGAGACCACCTGCATGATCTGAGAACAGTGTTCGACCTGATACGAGCACACAACCTGAAGATGAATCCCACAAAATCCTTCTTGGGCGTATCCAGCAGAAAATTCCTGGGTTTTATTATTACTGCACAGGGAATTCATGTAGACCCAAAGAAGACAAAGGCAATCATGGAGATGGGTCCCCCGAGAAATCTCTGAGAACTTCGAGGCCTTGAAGGGAGGCTAGCTTACATCAGGAGGTTCATTTCTAACCTCTCCGGGCGATGTCGACCATTCACCCATCTCATGAAGAAAGGTGTCTCATTCGTATGGGACGAAGAATGCCAACGTGCCTTCGACAGCATCAAAGAATATTTGTCGAACCCTCCAGTCCTGTTGGCCCCGGTTGCTGGAAAACTATTCCTGCTCTATGTACGAGCGATGGAGCATTCCCTCGGCGCTCTGCTAGCACAAAACAATGATGCAGGCCATGAACAAGCTATATATTACCTCAGCCGAATGATGATTGGGCCAGAGCACCGATACACCGCCATGGAAAAGGAATGCCTCGCCCTGGTATTCGCCATTCAGAAGATGCGGCACTATGTCACGGGACAAACAATACATATGACCTCATGAGTCAACCCTCTCAGGGTCCTCATGACTAAACCAGGGGCACTCAGCTCTCGCCTCGCTACATGGGCAATATTGCTGTCCCCCTACCATATGATCTTTGTCCCGCAAAAGGCGGTTAAAGGTCAAGCTCTGGCAGACTTTTTAGCAGCCCACCCAGGCTCGGAGTCATCCAGAATATATGAAGAAATCCCAGATGAGGTCGCCGACTCGCATGCAACCTTTCATGATGATATATGGTGAATGTTCTTCGATGGAGCCTCAAGGACCGGACCTAAGGGCAACATCATCGTCGGAGTCGGGGTGGTGCTGGTTTCTCCTTCCGGATTAGTGATCAATAGCGCTTACTCTCTCACAGAACCCTGCTCTAACAATGTGGCCGAGTACAACGCTTTGGTCATTGGCCTCCAACTTACAAGATAACTGGGGATAGAATATCTTGAAGCATACGACGATTCACAGTTAATCGTTAATCAGATCCGGGGTTCGTACGAAGTCCGCCATGAAGACATGATCTCTCATCACCAAATAGCGATCAACATCATCTCGTCATTCGAGGGGTTCTTCGTCGAACATGTCCCCAGAATCCGAAATATCGAAGCCGATGCCTTAGCAGGCCTGGCCGCTTCCCTAGCAGTGGCAAATCATACTCATCAATCGGTAGATGTGATAGACCACGAACTGGTCTGCCCCAAGAACAACGTTCAATTCGTGGCGAGTTATTCCGCTCAGACGATCGACGAAGTCCCAGACTGGAGACATTCATTTATTGACTTCTTAGTCTACGACATCCTGCCCGAGAACCCAAAGGAAGCTACTTCCATCAGAAGGTGTTCTCTCAGATTCTTCTACGATACAGAGACGAAAATGCTGTATCAGCGATCCTACGACGGATTATTGCTTCGATGTCTGTCAAACGCAGAAGCCAAAGAAGCGATACGCGAAGCTCATGATGGTGTCTATGGGGCCCATCAGCCTGGCCCAAAATTGCAAGACCGTCTTCGTCGAATGGGCTACTACTGGCCCACGATGGTAGCAGATATGATAGACTATACAAGAAAGTGCAAAGCCTGCCAAGTCCATGCGGACTTCATCCACCAACCATCCGAATATCTACATCCGACAATAGTGTCCTGGCCATTCGAAGCATGGGGAATGGATATCATCGGTCCGATTACTCCACCTTTCTCCTGAGGACATCGCTTCATACTCGCAATCACAGATTACTTCTCCAAATGGGCGAAAGTTGTCCCGCTTGCAGAAGTAAAGACTTCAAACGTGATCAGCTTCCTCAAGCATCACGTCATCTATCGCTTTGGACTGCCCCGAAGGATCATCCACGATAATGGTCCGCAGTTTGCAAGCCACACCTTCTATCGGTTCTGCGACAAACACCACATCCAGAATATTGCTTCAACGCCATACAATCCAGCAGCGAATGGGTTGGCAGAAGCATTCAACAAAACAATCATCAAACTTCTCAAGAAGTTCATATCCTCCAACAAACACGACTGGAACGAGAAGCTTGGTGAATGCTTGTGCGCGTACCGTACCACAGTCTGAACGGCCACAGGGAACACACCATTCTCCCTGGTGTACGAGAGTGAGGCGGTTCTTCCATTGGAGACTCAAATACCCTCGCTCCGTGTCGTACTCACTTATCAATTGACGACGGATGATAACTACCGTCGCCGACTACAAGAGTTAGAGGCCTTAGATAAAAAGCACCTCCTGGCTCAGCAACGGATCGAGCTATACCAAGCACGCATCTCCGGAGCCTTCAACAAAAAGGTTAAAATCAGAACATTCCAAGTGGGCGATCTCGTTCTGGCAGTCCGGAGGCCGATGGTCATGACTCATAAGACCGTCGGCAAGTTCCAGCCAAAATGGGAAGGTCCATTTATCATCGAAGCTGTATTCTCCAACGGTGCTTACCGCCTCGCAAAACCAAATGGAGACTTGCTCATGTTGTCCGTCAACGGCAAATTTCTGAAAAAATATTATATCTAAATGACATCCTCCAGATCATCGAGTCATGTACCTGCCAGTACCGCTGAACTCGTACGACATTTTCCAGATCATCGAGTTATGTACCTGCCGGTACCGATGAACTCGAACGATATTTTCCAGATCATCGAGTCATGTACCCGCCGGTACCGCTGAACTCGTACGACATTCTCCAGATCATCGAGTTATGTACCCGCTGGTGTCGCTGAACTCACATCCACAACACTCCAGATCATTGAGTTATGTACCTGCTGGTGTCGCTGAACTCACATCCACAATATTCCAGATTATTGAGTCAAGTACCCTTTCGTACCGCTGAACTCACAATCTTCCAGTTTATCGAGTCATGTACCTGCAGGTGCCTCTGAACTTACATTCCGGTCACTCTTTCAGATAATAAGTCATGTATGACCATACCTCTGAACTTTTTTCCTGAAAGAAATCCTCTCCCATGATCCACTACCCGCACTCCCAGTGCACAAAAAGGGTAACAGATCCAGAAATTTCTAAAACGGCCATGTCCTCATTACCTCTGAGTCGTTTCACTTCCGCCAAAAACAAATCACCCCTTTACATAGAACTTCCATGTCCTTATTACCTCTGAGTCGTTCTATGTACCCTCCTTCATTGAGCCCACTCCTGCCATGTCCTCATCACCTCTGAGTGGGAAGGCTCCGTCGAAGAAACCTTCATGCTTGCCACGTCCTCATTATCTCTGAGTAAGTATGATGATTCCCTTTCGACTTATTATCCGTACCCACAACCGGAGTACGCCAAGGATAATAGGTCCATAAATATTCTCCGCTGAGTCCACTCCTGCCATGTCCTCAATACCTCTGAGTAGGAAGACTCCACGGTAAAACCTCCGTACTTGCCATGTCCTCATTACCTCTAAGTAAGTATGTTGGTTCTCTCTCGTCTTATTATCCATACCCTGAACCAGGGTACGCTAAGGGTAATAAGCCCACAAATGTCCTCTGTTGACCATAAATACCCTCTGTTGAGTCCACTCCTACCATGTCCTCATTACCTCTGAGTAGGAAGACTCTACGGTAAAACCTTCGTACTTGCCATGTCCTCGTTACCTCTGAGTAAGTATGTTGGTTCCCTTTTCATCCTATTATCCATATCCTAAGCCAGGGTACGCCAAGGATAATAGGCCCACAAATGTCCTCTGCTGACCACAAATGCCGTACTAGGTCCCCTAGTACATCCGCATCTTTCCTCATCATCACATGCTTTCGGAGCCCAGCTGTTCCATAGCATTCTTTCACCCAATACATAGAACTTCCACGTTGATAGCACCTCTGAGTTGTTCTATGTCTCCTTATTCGAGTTCACTCCTACCATGTCCATAATCACCTATGAGTAGGAAAGCTCTACCATCAACCTTATATTTACCATGTCCATACCACCTCTGAGTAAATATGATGGTTCCCTCTCTCAACTTATTATCCGTACCTAAAATCAAGGTACGCCAAAGATGATGAGTCCACACAAAATCCCCAGCAAAAGTACCCAAACCTATCACGTCCATGCTACCTCTGATAGGATCTCCACACCAAAACAACTCTACTTTCCATGCTTCTTATTCAAAGTATTCCAAATTTTCAATTTGAAAACTTTGAAAGGGGTCTTGTAGAAGCATGGAAAATATTGCTTTTAGTCCCACATCGGAAAAGAGAAAAAGAAAGGGCTCACTCCATTCTATAAATAGATCCCCCTTGCCTCCTTTGAAAAGGGCACCAACTTCTCTTCCCTCCTTCCAACTTGGACTCTTCCTACTACGCACCTTCGGGTGCTAAGTCGAAGAAGTCTAGGACAGCGCGGGCTCGTCGAGCTCAGTCAGCTGTCCCAACCTCTGACCATCAGAGCGCCCCGCTAACTGTTAAAGCGGGCCTCTGATGGAAAGTTGTAAACATGATACCTACGCACTCGTGTGTTCGCGATACCCGGGCCCAAAAAACGAGTACAAAGGTTGACCGAGATGTCCTTGACTTACGAGATGGGATCCTTCACAAGCACAAGAAAAGAAGGGGATTCTCTATGCCGCTCGAATTCAACATGGAGCTTCATGCGGCTCAAAATCCAGAAAGCTTCATACGGCCCAAAAGCAGCAGAGGGGCCTTAGGCGGCCCAAAATCAACATGGAAGCCCATGTGGCTCAGCCAGAAGGAGCCTCATGCGGCTCAGAAACTCATACGGACCGAAAGTCTTCTGGAGCCTTATGCGGCTCGGATAAGCTCTATGCAGTTACGACTCCGGTCATGACGACTCTTCATGCGGCTCGAGTATGAAGACACTCATGCGGCTCGAGTATGGAGACGCTCATGCGGCTCAGTCGTGACGACTCTTCATACAGCTCGGTTATGACGACGCTCATACGGCTCGAGTATGAAGACTCTCATGCGGCTCGGTCATGACGACTCTCATGCGGTTTGGGTATGGAGACTCTCACGCGGTTCGGGCACGACGACTCTCATACGGTTTGAGTGTGATGACTTTCATGCGGCTCATGAGTACAACAGTTGGGACACGTGGTTGTACACGTGTCAAAACCCGATCATATCTCAATAATTCAGATCTACTACAATCAAAGTAATCTCTAGATTGGGTCGAATCCCAATAATCATAACAAACAGTGGAGACACGTGGCAGAGAATGATTCAGATTTATCCATTCAGATTTGCAAACGTCAACAAATCATCATGATACAGATTTGTTGCAATCAGCATTAATTACTCATTGGATTCGGCACAATCTACATTAATGACCCAGATTCAACACATTCAGGATTAATGGCCCAGATTGATTAATCAAGAGGCCGCCGACTTTTGAGAGGAGGCAATCATTGCAAACCCTAATGATGCCCCCCACTCTTATAAATAGTAAGGTGCCATTCCCTTGCGAAGAGGAGATTCTCAGATAAAAAAAGAGAGAGAGACATAGAGAGCCAGAGAGCCAGAGAGAGAATATACAGAGCCTGAAAGGAGAGCATTTCTTCAGCAACGCCAAACAGTTCTTCTACAGAGCCAAGGCTGCACCCGATCGTCCAAGGAGTAAGGCAGAGCTGCCGTCGCTTTCCCGAGCCTCTACCGTCACCCCCAGAATCTAAAATAAACAATTGTACTTATATTGCTGTAACTAGGTTTTTGTCCCTAGACTTTCTTTGTACAAGCGAGTTTGTATTGTGAAGTAAAAGTTCAGTCCTTCGATAATTGTTCTGCTCTTTTATATTTCATGGCAAACACTTCTGGCCAGGGCTTGGGGTACGTGCTCATGCAATAGGATAAGGTGATATCTTTTGCTTTCTGACAGTTGAAGCCGCACAAGAAGAACTACCCCACGCACGACCTAGAACTAGCGGCGATTGTGTTCGCATTGAAGCTGTGGCATCACTATCTTTATGGCATGGCGTGCAGGATTTATACGAACCACAAAAGCCTCAAGTATCTCTTCACCCAGAAAGAACTGAATTTACGGCAGAGACGATGGCTTGAACTGATCAAAGACTACGACTTATCAATTGACTATACGCCGGACAAAGGAAATGTTATAGCGGATGCGCTGAGCCGAAAGTACTTAGCTTCGTTATGCATCAACAGTCGACTGCTGTGTAACTTAGAAGGAATGGGCATTGAACTTCGAGTTCATTTTAGAGACGTGAAACTGGCGCAACTGCGGCTGGAACCGAGCCTATTGGAGAGAATCAAGTCTGCTCAGAAGGACGACCCATACCTGGAGAAGATGCGGAAGCTGACATCGACAGGAAAAGCGTCCGACTTTACAGAGGATGAGTCGGGAGTATTGCGAGTTATCATGCCCCGATTCCGTAGAATCGATAGTCGTCCCCCGGGCGTGACGCCGTGCAAGCCTAAGTTGCGCTCGCACAAGGCATAGTCATAAGGTTATCCGAAACACAACAACAAGAGAATGCGCAGAGTAAATTGAACACATATTATATAGAGAAGAAAACTTAAGCTTTATTGATAATGAACATCATTTTACAGACTCGATACAAGGGTGTCGCGTGGGCTTTTTACAAACTAACTCCATTACAAAATGAACGTCGACGAGATAGCCATTCCATACATTTCATCCCTTGATTACAACCAGCATTACAAAAGCACCTGGGATGGAGGGAAGTCGCTCCATCTGTCTTCTGGCCTTCAACAGCGGAGTCTTCAAAAGAGATTGGATCCAAGCTTCAACCGCACGGACGAAGCTTCAAAACACACGAGCGTCGCCTTCCTTCACACGGCACGCTCCTCCCGATTTATCGTACCTGTAGAGAGAGCGAGGATCAGTACAATCAACATGTACGGGCGAGTGGCTAATTAATTTCCAGGCTCTCATTTGGTTCAAGAATTTAGATAAAATTTACACAACTTGCCTTTTATGATCTTTCTAACCATCCTAGGCATTTTTATACGAAGCATTTTGACGAAACATAAACCAAGCAAGTTACACCAGAATTTCTCTCGGCAGAGCACGCCGTGCAACATAAAACTTACCATCACCTTCCCTGTCAGTTGATAACAATTTATATCAAGTGTTTGATGTGGAGGTCACTGGAATTAACTAGCCATCTTGGATATAGCCTGGTAATACGGGACCCTTGCAACGCAAGTAGCGAGCTCCGATACAAGTCCCCGTCTTACCAATTGCCTATTATCCAGTTCGGCTATAACCTGTTCCTTCCTAGACCGAGTCGGTCCCGTGGCCCCGGGTTGTCGCTCGAAGAAACCATCGCCCTTGTCGACAAGTTGTCCATGACCTTGATAGGTTAACAAGGAATATTTGGGGTACCGTTGGGGCTTGTTATGTAATCGATTCGTTTACTTGGTTGTTTTGCAGGCCTAAAATAATTCTATCTCTTTTCTACACAACTCATCTTTTCTCTTCTCAAACATAGGACTTGTGTTTTCCAAGCGAATCATTCAATTTCATTGCCATTACCCAAGTTCTCATTTTTAAAATAGAGAGTCGAGATGAAGGAGGTCAGCCACTCACCTTGAGTTTTTGCTTGAGGCAAGAGACTGGTTGGCCGCTCTAGACGTCGCCTATGCGATTACATGAAATCGCACAAGAAACCGATTAGAACACTGTATTAGGCAAGAAATTCGATAGGAAATGCGAGTTCGAAATGTAAGCCATGAAAACCATCGAAAACATTCACGAAAATGCATTCAAAAAATCAAAGCCAAAACCAACGCAAGCGGCGTAAAAAATAGAGCAACGAGAGGTCTCTCCCGACTCAGCCGCAGAGTCAATCCTCGAGGCGCTACCCGTTGAATATGGGACTTGGTTCCGAAGAAGACATTCCATAACGTAGAATGGATCTTAATTCAACCGTTCCCGTTCGATCGATTCGATCGATCCCGACCTATCGGTCCTGACCGAGTCGATAGCGACAGTGTTCCTTTCTCGCGCACCCCATGGACGGAGAACGGGGCACGATATAGGGACGGGGCACTACACCATAACCAACAAAGAAAAAGTTTCATCCTCGAAACTTAAGGACAGAACCTACCTCTATGAAAATAATGAAGGAAACTTTTCTTTCATCTCTGACTCGAGTTCCCATGTCGACTCTTCCGCCGCATGGCTCCTCCAGAGTACGTGAACAAGAGGGATCACTCGACTTTGCAGCAGCTTATCCTTGCGTTCTAAGATTTGAACTGGCTCTTCAACGTAGGATAAGTCAGACTTTAGCTCCAACTGGCCAAAATCTACTACGTGGCTGAGGTCGTGCACGTACTTCCGCAGCTGAGAGACGTGGAAGACATTGTGCACACCTTCGAGCGTCGACGGTAGGACAATTTCATAGGCCACTGTGGCGACCCGCTCGAGTATTTCGAACGGCCCAACGAATCTCGGACTCAGCTTTCCCTTCGCGCCGAACCGAGTAACTCCTCGCATGGGCGACACCTTCAGAAATACGTGATCGCCCACCTGGAACTCAAGCGGTCTTCGATGGGTGTCGACGTAGCTCTTTTGTCGACTCTGTGCAATCTTCAGTCTTTTCCGAATTAGCTTGACCTTTTCCACAGTCTGTTCCATCAGCTCCGGGCCGAGTATCTGCCGTTCCTCGACTTCATCCCAGCAAATGGGCGATCTGCACTTCCGGCCGTACAAAGCTTCATACGGTGCCATTTGGATGCTGGACTGGTAGCTATTGTTGTATGCAAATTCTGCCAGCGATAGGTGGATGTCCCAGCTTGATTTGACGTCAATTGCACAGAGTCGTAGCATGTCTTCGAGAATCTGATTAACGCGCTCCGTTTGGCCGTCGGTCTGAGGATGGTAAGTTGAGCTGAACTGCAAATTGGTACCCAGCGCCGACTGAAGGCTACTCCAGAATTGCGACATAAACCGTGAATCCCGATCAGAGACGATGGATACTGGAACTCCGTACAGCCGTACTATCTCATCAAGATAAATCTGCGCTAGGCGATCAACGCTCCAAGTAACTTTGATGGCAATAAATTGTGCTGACTTGGTTAATCGATCGACGATGACCCAGATGGCGTCGTTCCTCCGTGGTGTCTTCGGCAGGCCAACAATAAAATCTATAGTGATGTGATCCCATTTCCACTCGGGAATAGCAAGGTTCTGCATCCTCCCGCCCGGTCGTTGATGCTCAGCTTTGACCTGCTGACAGGCCATGCATTGCGACACGAAGAGCGCCACATCTCTCTTCATCCCGTGCCACCAGAAGGTCGTGCGGAGGTCCTTATACATCTTGGTACTGCTTGGATGCAAGGTATATTTCGCATAATGTGCCTCCGACATTATCTCCTTTCATAGTTCTGAATCATCCGGAACACATAGTCGGCCATTCAATCTCAGCACGCCGGTCTTATCTTCCACAAAGTCGGTCGTACTACCTGTCGAAATTTGCTCGCATATTTTTTTCAGGTACGGATCATCCTTCTGAGCGGCCATGATCTTTTCCAGCAAACTCGGCTCTAACTGCAGCTGTGCCAACCGTACATCCCTGAATCGAACCCAGAGATCGATGCCCATTTATTCTAGATCTTGTAGTAGTCTGCGGTTGATGGATAGCGAGACAAGATATTTTTGACTCAGAGCGTCCGCCACCACATTTTCCTTGCCCGGAGTGTAGTCGATCGTCAAGTCATAGTCTTTGATCAGTTCGAGCCAGCGCCTCTGTCGTAAGTTCAATTCCTTCTGGGTGAAGAGATACTTGAGGCTCTTGTGGTCAGTATAGATCGTGCACGCCACGCCATATAGATAGTGATGCCATAATTTCAATGCGAACACAATCGCCGCTAACTCCAAGTCGTGCATAGGATAGTTCTTCTCGTGCGGCTTTAACTGTCTGGAGGCGAAGGATATCACATTGTTTCGCTGCATGAGCACACATCCCAAGCCCTGGCCTGAAGCATCACTGAATATCTGAAAACCCTCTGGCCTATCCGGAAGTGCGAGTATAGGCGCCAAAATTAGTCGCTGTTTTAGCTCCTGGAAGGAAGCTTCACAGTCATCCGACCACTCATACACGACGTCCTTTTGAGTGAGGCGAGTCAATGGCGATGCAATCTTCGTGAAGTCTTTTACGAAGCATCAATAGTATCCCGCCAAACCAAGAAAGCTTCGAATCTCACTAGCAGACGCAGGCCGCTTCCAATCAGCAACAGCTTCCACTTTTTTTGGATCGACTGCAATGCCTTCGGACGAAATGATGTGACTAAAAAAGGATACGCTGCTTAGCCAAAATTCGCACTTACTCTGCTTTACATACAACTCATTTTCTCGAAGTGTTTGGAGCATGGCCCGTAGATGTTCTGCATGCTGCGCCCTGTCCTTCGAATAGACGAGAATATCGTCAATAAAGACTACCACAAATTTATCAAGAAATGGTCGAAATACCCGATTCATTAGATCCATGAAGGCGGCAGGGGCGTTGGTCAGGCCGAATGGCATCACCAGGAACTCGTAGTGGTCGTACCGAGTGCGAAAGGCTGACTTTTATACGTCATCTGACTTGATCTTGAGTTGATGATAGCCCGAGCGGAGATCAATCTTCGAAAATATCGAGGCGCCTTGCAGTTGATCGAATAAGTCGTCTATGCGGGGAAATGGGTACTTGTTCCGGATGGTGACCTTGTTTAGCTCTCGGTAATCGATGCACAGACGCATGGACCCATCCTTTTTCTTCACGAACAACACGAGCGCTCCCCACGGTGAAATACTAGGCCGAATAAATCCTCTATCAAGTAACTCTTTTAGCTGGACCTTGAGTTCCTTCAGCTCGGCGGGGGCCATTCTGTACGGGGCCTTGGAAAACGGTCGAGTATAGGGAATGTATCAATGCTGAACTCAATTTTTCGATCGGAGGGCATGCCGGGTAGCTCGTCTGGAAACACATCAGAGAATTCTGCCATAACGTCGGTCTGACCCGCGTTTGCACCATCCTGTTGCATGTCTAGGACGAACGCCAAATAGCCTTTGCACCCAGAATGCAGCATCCTCCGAGCAAAAATTGCCGAGATCAGCATGCAGGTCGACGACGCCTCACCACACGAAAAGCAAAATTCAGGCACTCCTGGTATACGGAAGGTGACCGTCTTTCCGGCGCAGTCTATGGTTGTATTGCACGGCCCGAGCCAATCCATTCCCAGAATAATGTCAAAGTCCTTCATATCTAGAACTATCACGTCAAGACCGATCTTTTGACCGCCGATACAGATAATCCTGTCAGCGCAGGCTAAGTTTATGAGTATTGGTCTGCCAGAAGGTGTGCTTACGCTAAGGTCGAGATCTAATGATATTATAGGATATTTGTGCTCGGCGGCAAAGTCCGCCGATATAAAACTATACGAAGTGCCTGAATCAAATAGTACACGAGCAGGTACATTATTGAAATTTAGTATACCTATCACGACCGTATCTGATGCATGCACTTCATCTCGAGTCATGGCGTAGACGCGGCCCTGGGCATTGGGGCGACGGTCTGGGCCATTTTGCGGTGCAGGTTGATGGGCTCGAGGCGCTGGAACTTGATTCCCTGGACGGTGTTGTTGGGGCGCCATTGGACAGTGCTGTTGGGGCGCCACTTGACGGTGCTGTAGGGGTGCCGTTGGGTTCGGCCTTCTGGTTGGACACTCAGCACGAACGTGGCCCCTCTTGCCACAGTTCCAGCATCCACCCTCTGGTATCTGACAGTCGTCGATAGTGTGACCGACATGGTGACATCGGTTGCAGTAAGGCCGTAGATCACGCCCTTGATATCTGCCTTGGTTTCCATTGTTCGGATGCTTGGTCACGTTGTTTCCTTCTGCGTGGGTAGGGCATTTATGATTGTATGCATGAACAATGCCGGCAGTACCTGGAGGGTATTGGCGTTCAATGCGGAGGGCGTGGTTGAGAGACTCCCCCATCGTTTGGTATTTTGGAACAGACACATGGGCGTAAATAGATGGTCGTAGATCCACTTTGAACCGTCGAGCACGACTCGCCAGGGAGGACAGAAATTCTCCAGTAAACTTGGCTAACCTGTTGAACTCTGCTGCATACTGCCGCACCGTCATATTCCCTTGTCTTAGCTGCATAAATTCATTCTCCTTCTCTTGTCGAACGGCTTCGGGAAGGTACTCGATCTCGAACGCCTATCGGAAGGTGGCCCAAGAAATTATCGGTGTCTCGTCATCGCATCTGATTGCTCGCTTTTGTACGGCCCACCAGTCGTGCGCGGTCAATCGGAGTAGAAGTTGAGCGCATGCGACTTTCTTGGACTCATCGACGCCCAGAAGCTCAAACCGGTCTTCCAACTCCTCCAGCCAATCGATCGCCAATAAAGGGTCTTCACTATCGCAGAAGAAAGTACGGAAGCTCTTTGTGAATTTTGACACGTCGAAGTTGGAACTTCTCGGTGCTGCAGGCATAAGCTCGGGTACCTCCGGTTCGACTTCACTTTGTCTGGTCGTAGGCTCGGTTACGGCATGGGTTGTCACAAAGTTATTGTTGTTGGCCACCACTGTCTGGACAATCTTCTGAAGAGTATCAAGCTGCTTCTGCTGCAACTTGAATTGTGCATTGAATCGGACCTCGAGCTGAGTCTGGCGTGCCTCCGTCTTCCGTCGGTGTTGCTCATTCAGGCGTTGACTCTCCTATCGATGTTGCTCATTCATACGTTGATTCTCCTGAGCTTGTTGTTGTTGCGCTTCCAGCATACGCAACATCCTTTCCATGGCGTCGTTAGAGGGTCCGGGCCTCGAGCTACTCGAGCCGCTCGAAGCACTTTCTTCCTTCGCCGCCACATTCACCGTCGCACCTTCTGGGATTTTGAAGGTGAAATACATTAGTCACAAAACTTATTACGGACTCCCTCGTATGGAATGACATATCTCATCGATACGAGACCAACGATTTGAGACTGAAAACTCGACACTAGAGGCCAAGGACGTAAAGCCGTGCTCTGATACCATTATGTCACGCCCCGATTCCGTAGAATCGATAGTCGTCCCCCGGACGTGATGTCGTGCAAGCCTAAGTTGCGCTCGCACAAGGCATAGTCATAAGGTTATCCGAAATACAACAACAAGAGAGTGCGCAGAGTAAATTGAACACACATTATATAGAAAAGAAAACTTAAGCTTTATTGATAATGAACATCATTTTACAGACTCGATACAAGGGCGCCGTGCGGGCTTTTTACAAACTGACTCCATTACAAAATAAACGTCGACAAGATAGCCATTCCATACATTTTACCCCTTGATTACAACTAGCATTACAAAACCACCTGGGATGGAGGGAAGTCGCTCCATATGTCTTCTGGCCTTCAACAGCGGAGTCTTCAAAAGAGATTGGATCCAAGCTTCGACTGTACGGACGAAGCTTCAAAACACACGAGTGTCGCCTCCCTTCACGTGGCACGCTCCTCCCGATTTATCGTATCTGTAGAGAGAGCGAGGATCAGTACAATCAACATGTACTGGCGAGTGGCTAATTAATTTTTAGGCTCTCATTTGGTTCAAGAATTTAGATAAAATTTATACATCTTGCTTTTTGTGATCTTTCTAACCATCCTAGGCATTTTTATACGAAGCATTTTGACGAAACATAAACCAAACAAGTTACACCAGAATTTCCCTCGGCAGAGCGCGTCGTACGACATAAAACTTACCATCACCTTCCTTGTCAGTTGATAACAATTTATATCAAGTGTTTGATGTGGAGGTCACTGGCATTAACTAGCCATCTTGGACATAGCCTGGTAATACGGGACCCTTGCAAAGCAAGTAGCGAGCTCCGATGCAAGTCCCCGTCTTACCGATTGCCTATTACCCAGCTCGGCTATAACCTGTTTCTTCCTAGGCCGAGTCGGTCCCGTGGACCCGGGTTGCCGCTCGAAGAAACCATCATCCTTGTCGACAAGTTGTCCATGACCTTGATAGGTTAACAAGGTATATTTGGGGTACCGTTGGGGCTTGTTATGTAATCGATTCGTTTACTTGGTTGTTTTGCAAGCCTAAAATAATTCTATCTCTTTTCTACACAACTCATCTTTTTTCTTCTCAAACATAGGACTTGTGTTTTCCAAGTGA
This sequence comes from Iris pallida, assembly GCA_029216955.1. NCBI lineage: Eukaryota > Viridiplantae > Streptophyta > Magnoliopsida > Asparagales > Iridaceae > Iris > Iris pallida. The sequence continues at coordinate 13,086,142 of JANAVB010022999.1, read as the reverse complement.
ATCATTCAATTTCATTACCATTACCCAAGTTCTCATTTTTGAAATAGAGGGTCGAGATGAAGGAGGTCAGCCACTCACCTTGAGTTTTTGCTTGAGGCGAGAGACTGGTTGGCGGCGCTAGACGTCGCCTACACGATTACCTGAAATCGCACAAGCAACCGATTAGAACACTGTATTAGGCAAGAAATTCGATAAGAAATGCGAGTTCGAAATGTAAGCCATAAAAACCATCGAAAATATTCACGAAAATATATTCAAAAAACCAAAGCCAAAACCAACGCAAGCGGCGTGAAAAACAAAGCAACGGGAGGTCTCTCCCGACTCAGCCGCAGAGTCAATCCTCGAGGCGCTACCCGCTGAATATGGGACTTGGTTTCGAAGAAGCCATTCCATAACGTGGAATGGATCTTAATTTAACCGTTTTCGTTCGATCGATTCGATCGATCCCGACCTATCGGTCCCGACCGAGTTGATAGCGACAGTATTCCTTTCTCGCTTACCCCATAGACGGAGAACGGGGCACGATGTAGGGACGGGGCACTACACGAGCAAAGGGTCGACTATGCATTCCGGATGACGCAGAACTTAGAAAGGAGATAATGTCGGAGGCGCATTATGCAAAATATTCCTTACATCCTGGTAGTACCAAGTTGTATAAGGACCTCCGCATTATCTTTTGGTGGCACGGCATGAAGAGGGACATAGCGCTCTTTGTGTCGAAGTGTATGGCCTGTCAGCAAGTTAAAGCCGAGCACTAGCGACCGGGCGGGGAGATGCAGAACCTTGCTATTCCAGAGTGGAAGTGGGATCATGTCACTATGGACTTTGTTGTTGGCTTGCCGAGGACGCCGCGAGAAAATGATGCTGTTTGGGTCATCGTCGATCGACTGACCAAGTTAGCGCACTTCATAGCTATTAAAGTTACTTGGAACGTCGACCGTCTTGCTCAGATATACCATGATGAAATAGTTCGGCTGTACAGGATCCCAGTATTTATCGTCTCGGATCGGGATGGACGGTTCGTGGCACGCTTTTGGGGTAGTCTTTATTCAGCGTTGGAGACCAAGTTAAAGTTTAGCTCAGCTTATCATCCTCAGACTAACGGCCAAACAGAGCGGATGAACCAGATTCTCGAGGACATGTTACGACTCTGTACGATCGACTTGAAGTTAAGCTGGGACGTTCATCTACCGTTGGCCGAGTTTGCATACAACAACAGCTATCAATCCAGCATCCAAATGGCGTCGTATAAAGCTTTGTACGGTCGGAAGTGCAGATCGCCTATTTACTGGGATGAAGTAGGGGAACGACAGATACTTGGCCCGGAACTAGTAGAGCAGACTGTGCAGAAGGTCAAGTTGATACGGGAGAGATTAAGAATAGCACAAAGTCGACAAAAGAGTTATGCCGACACGCACCGATGCCCCCTCGAGTTCTCGGAAGGCGACCATGTATTCCTGAAAGTAATGCCCATGCATGGAGTTACCAGATTCGGTACGAAAGGGAAGTTGAGCCCAAGATTTGTTGGTATGTTCGAAATATTGAAGCGAGTCGCCCCAATAGCTTACCAAATTGCTTTGTCGCCTGCATTGTCGGAGGTACACAACGTCTTCCATGTTTCACAGTTGTGAAAGTACGTGTACAATCCGAGCCATGTGGTGCATTTGGGTCAGCTGCATCTAAAGGCGGACTTGTCATATGTCGAAGAGCCTGTACAAATCTTGGAGTGCAAAGATAAACTTCTCCGCAACCGTGCTATTCCTCTCGTCCGCGTCCTCTGGAGAAACCATTCGGTCGAGGAGTCGACGTAGGAGCTTGAGTCAGAAATGAAAGAAAATTTTCTTTCATTGTTCTCATAGAGGTAGGTTATATTCTTAAGTTTCGAAGACAAAACTTTTTCTTAGTTGGTTATGGTGTAGTGCCCCGTCCCTATATCATGCCCCATTCTCTGTCCACGGAGTGCGCGAGAAAGGAACACTGTCGCCATCGATTCGGTCGGAACCGATAGGTCGGGATCGATCGAATCGGTCGAACAGGAACGGTTGAATTAAGATCCATTCTCCGTTATGGAATGGCTTCTTCGGAACCAAGTCCCATATTCAGTGGGTTGCGCCTCAAGGATTGACTCTGCGGCTGAGTCGGGAGAGACCTCTCGTTGCTATGTTTTTCATGCCGCTTGCATTTATTTTGGCTTTCTTTTCTGAATGCATTTTCGTGAATGTTTTTGATGGTTTTTATGGCTTGCATTTCGAACTCGCATTTCCTATCGAACTTCTTGAATAATACAGTGTTCTAATTGGTTGTTTGTGCAATTTTAGGTAATCGTGTAGGCGACGTCTAACACGACCAACAAGTTCTCTCGTCTCAAGCAAACTCAAGGTGAGTGGCTGACCTCCTTCGTCTCGACCCTCTATTTCAAAATGAGAACTCAGGTAACAGTATCAATTTGAATGGTTCACTTGGAAAATATAAGTCCTATGTTCAGATGAGAAAAAATAAGTTTCTAGCAAAGAGATAGAATTATTTCAGGGTTTGAAAATAAACCAAGTAAATGAATTGATTACTTAACAGCCCCAATAATACCCTAAATTATACCTTATTAACATAACACGGTCGTTGGACAACTTGTCGACGAGGGGTGTTTTTACCGTTTCTTAGGATCGGAAAGCCTTGGGCCAAGGGACCGATCCGGCCATGGAGGAAATGGGGTATAGTCGAGCTGAGTGTGGAGCAACAGGTAGTTTAGGGACTTGCATCAGAGCTCACTACTTCCGGTGCGAGGATCACGTTTACCAGGCTATGTCCAGGATGGCTAGTTAACGCCGAAGACCTATGGGTAATACACCTAATATAATTATTATCAACTAATATGGTAAGTTTTATGTTGCATGGCACGCTCTGCTGGGGGAAATTCTAGCGTAATTCACTTGGTTTATGTTCCGCCAAACTGTTCCCATGAAAATAACTAGGATGGTTAGAAAGATCACAAACAAACAAGTTACATATTTTATCTAAATTCTTGAACCAAATGAGAGCTTGGAAATTAATTAGCCACTCGCCAGTACATGTTGATTATACTGATCCTCGCTCTCTCTACAGGTGCAATAAATCAGAAGGAGCGTGCTACGTGAAGACAACGCTCGTGTGTTTCGAAGTTACGTCCATGCGACGGAAGCATAGATCCAATCTTTTGAAGACTCCGCTGTCGTAGACCAGAAGACAGATGGAGTGACTCCCCACCATCCCAAGTAGATTTTGTAATGCTGGTTGTACCAACTAATGGATGAAATGTATGGAACGGCTATCTCATCGACGTTCATTTTGTAATGGAGTCAGTTTGTAAAAAGCCCGCACGGCGCCTTTGTATCGAGTCTGTAAAGTGATGTTCATTATCAGTAAAGCTTAAGTTTCATTCTTTATAATGTGTGTTCAATTTACTCTACGCATTCTCTTGTTGTTGTGTTTCGGATAACCTTATGAATATGCCTTGTGCGATCGTAATTTAGGTTCGCACGGCATCACGCCCGGGGGACGACTATCGATTCTACGGAATCGGGGCATGACATACATGAAGGTAGAGGCAGTTTGTGCATGGTACAATATGTGTTTATACGCATATCAGTTGGAGTATATAGGGGTGTAACAGGTGGGTAGTCGGTTGAGACCTCTAGTGTTCGACGAAAACCTTAGGAGGGACTTCTTGTTACCAATATACTTAAGAGATACACCAGCTATAAGGATTAGGAGATGTACCAGCTATAAGGATTAGAGGGCGTATGGGAGCCTGGTTACGAGGCTATTCGCCTTGTGTGCAAATCATGTGCGTTCGTATAGCAGCAGTCCAATAGGTGACCTAGAAGAGACAGTAGACACACAAAATAAAGAAGGCCTGTGTATGATGCATTAATGTTTTGGCAGCATCTAGGATGTGTCTAGGGTGTCATCAATGGTAACATGAATTGTGGGGTATCTTACCTTCATGTGTCAAGGAAGGTTAGAAAAATATAGTATAAAAGAGAACTACAGTCTAGTACGTCCAAGTGTGCAGCATCGTGTGCACACAAAATTGTAACAATTGCAAAATGAAAGATTGATGGCCATATTAGATTTTATATGAGACCCAAGTAGTAGGAGACTTAGTTGCAACAGTAGAACAGTTCTATACTAGGGAATTGCAGAGGGGTTTTCCAGTTCTTGAAGCTGGGTTGATTTAAAGAGGTAGGGGTTTTGTCACGACCCGTACCCAGTGTAGGGGCACGAGAAGTGGGTATGTTCAGCCTATGCCGCAGTGTCGGCGGTAGAACGCTGTTCTAGGTCACAATCACAACTAAACAAAATATGATATAC
>JANAVB010022999.1:13014295-13074295 GCA_029216955.1 Iris pallida | reverse complement strand
GTGGACTATCAATCTAATGATCATGATGGATGGCTAAAACTCCTAATTGTGCCTACGGAGAGGCTAGCGTTCAGTTACACTAATCTTGCCTTCTCATGAAGTTGAGCATGGGACGAGGTTAAGGCCCTCGTGAGGTTGAGCCTGCGACGAGGCTAAGGCCAATGATGGCCTAGCCCATGAGTCTAAGGGTAGCCCTGATGGGATCTCAGTCTAGGGGTCATTATGGATCCCTAAGACTTCTTTACGCCAATGGGAGTGGCTAGCACATGAGGCCAAATGATGGCCTGATTAGTGAGGCTAAGGCCGATGATGGCCTAGCCTATAAGTCTATATGAGAAGCCCTTCAGGGCTATCAGTCAAGGTATCATGATGGCTCCATGTGACTTTTGTTTATGTCGGCGGCTTGGCTAAGCCTTTATTGTGCTCATGCCAACGACATGTCTAAGCGTTCAGCATAAAAAGGCTCTTTTGACCATCTTCAGGACGTCATTTAGTGTAGCCAAGAGCTTGCACCAGCTTTCTCAATTCTATCTTTAGTTTGTCTGAATCCTCTTCGAGTCTTGCTTCTCCATGGACATCTCTTGACTTGCCTATTTCGAGTTCAAGACTGCATCTAAAGGTCGAAAAAGATACCATACCTAAAATTCTAATAATTAATGACCAACAACTCCAAAAAATTAGTAACATTAAAAATTTCGCTCATTCAAGTTGTACAATCTAAGTATAAAGGAAACCTCCCAAGTACAAGGAACTTTAACACCACCACACCCTTAGGGTATGCTTGACAATTGTTGGTATAGCTATTATGAGGTATTTTTAAGTACCAATTATGACCAGTTATGAGTGATCCAATTTTAGATAGTTTTATATAGCGACTTCTAAATCAATCAAACTCATGCTTGGTAATTCATTAACGAACGATTTTGAAAGTTATTTAAAATAATAAAATTATTTATATGCCCATATATAAACAAAGTCCTCAAAGAAAGTATATTATTGTCCTTCCAAATAATAGCATAGACACTCATAGAACTTGTAAGTATAAAATAGTTTAGCAAATGGTAAATAATAAATGTAGAGACAGCATTCACCACCATATCAAATGGACCGCAAAATTACTTATATATCTATATATAAACAAAAGTCCTACCAAAGAAAGATTATATCATTGTTCTCACAAACAATAGTTTATACATTCATATAACTTGCAAGTATAAAATGGTTTGACAAGTATGTTAAGACCAAAAAATTCACTACCACATCAAATGGACGACAAAATTTTATGGCAATCATTCATTACCACATGCACTGTACCATAAAATTTAAAAAAAAAAACTCACGTTTTGGAAAGTACCAGTCAGATGAGGCCTCAAGAGTAACAAAAAAATGAAAAAGAATAAATATGGTAGGATATTAGTAGTTGTAATTATGTTTTTTGATAAGAATATAAATGGAAGAACAAAACACCTCAATTTAGGATGTTTATAAAGACGCCCAAAATTATACATCACTGTCTTTAGAAATTTTTAGAGCCAACTAAAACAAGTGACTCGAAAACATTACCAAGCAAAAAATTTTTGAAGGCTTTCGGCTCAAAAATCTCCAAAAACCGGTAAAAATGCTTGTCAAGCAAACCCTTAGATGTCCAGAAACAAAATCACACCTGTTATTAATAGATGAAACTACAGAATGTTTGATGATAACAATGTTCCAAAGAAAAAGAAAAACAACAAGAAACAAAAAAAGCATGTTCTTTCTAGATTACGACCTCTGGTTCCACCTAAATCATCAAAATTCTGACTGCTTCAATGTTGAATGAAGACCTCAAATAGGGCATTTAAACCTGGGCAGTGCCTTGGGTGAATGTTGGATCCTCGCACCTGTACTTCCCATCAGGGCCGATTCCAAATCCTTTGGGATCTGCAAATACATTCTCTAGTAGCTGGCTCCGGGGTGGTGGAGGACTTGCATCAGCAAACTCCACGGCCTCTTCGACCACATCATCGATCTTCTTCTCAATAGCCTTCAGCTCGGATTCGGTTGCCAAGTTGCGTTCAATCAAGTACTTCTTTAAGGCTGTGATGGGATCTCTTGCAGCATAATGGGCCTTCTCGTCTGCCAAAGTAGAAGGGAATTTAAAAAATAGTACAAGTGCCACAAATGCCTGAAACTGTCATTATTCTGAATAGTAATCCATAGTTTAGCGATAATCTAGGATATTAATAACATCGTGTCTCTAATTTGCCCTTCTTTGTTGTGTCACTCTTCTAAAATTCTGGATTAGTCGATGATAGGCGCCTTCCAAGTGCCCGCCCGACGCCGGACAACTAGGTTATTTGGAATTTATGGACAATTTTCAACAAAAAAATTTTGGACCATTTTTTTGTGGACCGCCTAGAATGGTTTAGTTATTAGATACCAAAAAAATTTTCAACAAAAAAATAACAATGGCGGGGCTAGGCGTTAGGCACCCATTGCCCGACCTACTCCGACCCAGCGACTTTTACAACCTTGGTTGTGACCGATACAGTTATTAGATACCATTAGATATCAAATAATGCCCCTCTCTCCATCCATCCATCCTTCCTTACTCCATGTGTGTGTACGTGCACACATATGCGCATGCACGCTCACACGCAAATGTGGGTTCTTAGATACACTTCTAGGAAGCACGGACACAAGGTTCTAGCCTGTGTTATGTTGGACACATATCACACACAACCCAGACATTCCAAAATAGACTAGGACAAACCAAAAGAGGCACCGTGTCTCTGTCACCATGTCCTTACCGTGCCTTGTCACAATGGTCTCTGCAACATAGGTACTTGGTGTTACAACTTTCTCAATTTAATGAAAGAGATGAAACATGCTTCTTTAATAGCACTAACTAAACCATTCTGACTCTGGTTTTGGACACACTATGTGGTGTAAGCAAGAGTTTGTTTGAATAACTTTCTTGAGACTCATAGGACCGGAAGTGTGTAGTGAAAACCTTACCCTTGAGACATACATAATGCAAGATTATAATGCTATGGTAAGAGGTGTGTGTAATTCGCATAGAAAACAACACTAACAGTGAGATACTTGTGCAATTAGAAAGTAAAACTAATGTAATTATGATGTAACATTACATTGTAACACTATATCTGCATTTTGTGGGGGCCAAAATGTTACAGAATTGTATCATTGTATGTAAGAGGCAAAAAGTGATACCAGTTGTTTCCTCTTCGAAAAGCAAAGATTCACTAGTGTCAGCCAGTAAGGACCAAAACCCAGTTAGGAGTCAGAATTTCAGTAGTTCAGACAAAAACATAGGGCCTCAAACGACTTGACAGGATTCACAAATAAGTTATGACAACCACAAGATTTATCTTGATCCAGTAAAACTTATTGTTACAATATATTTGGCAAACAATTTTAAGAAGCACAACTTACATTATGTTGTTTTTGGAATCAAACAAGTGCCTTACACAAATTTGTAGGCATCTATATACACATTTTAGCTGGTCACTATGAGAGATTTATGATGTGAGTTTGTAAGTGTAAGAATTTTGGAGCTCATGTAGTCCATTTGTGGTAAACATTTTATTGCATGCTATTCCTGTGACCATGGTAGAACTGTGTAAAGTGCAAAAGTTTCTGCTTGATTCGGATTAGAGAAGGGAATAACAATGGTCTCGGATGTCAATCTCCTCAGTAGCAAATAAAAGATTTTCAACCAAAATTATGCAAGGAAGTATTACTTGAGGCACTTGTATGAGAAAGTATTTAGCTGCTCTGCTATGTGTGAAAGTTAACAACAGAACGTGTATGCATGTATGCGTTAAGGAATAAATACAATACGAAATAACCTTGAGATAATAAGTATTTAGCTGCTCCGATAACTATGGCTTAAGTCGAACGTTGGAAATGAAATAACCGAACAGAAGCATACATTAATACAGTCATAAACATCTAGTGTCCTTTAAAATTACATGATTAACTTCATAGAGAGAACCTGGCACTGCTTTGTTGTTATGTGTAGAAATGCAATAATTACCTCAATCATTACATGACTGGCATAGACTAGGATGACAGATGCTTATGTTGATCATGTTCAAATGATGACACACTAAATTTAAAAATGTACTGCAAAATCGGTACTCAAACAATCATGTGAAAATCACTTTTCCTATTAAAGCCAAATTCAAATTACAAAAAACAAATAAATCTCCTACTCTTATATGACGTTATAAAACTTAAATCTCCCATTTAGTTATACAACGTCAGGAGTTTGAGATTTTGTTATTAGTACTGGCATAACCTGCTAATATATTGAAGAACTGGACATTCTCAATCACCTGTGTGAAAGATCGTAGCTTAACTAGAATTGAAGTTTAAACTCGAGAATTTAGACCTCTCTACACTTGGCAAAATTTCGAAAAAATATTATCACTCGGTTATCTGATCTAGCAACAACAAATCTTTACAACTCAAAAATAACCTTAAGCAACATGTTTCATAGCAAATTCTTGACTAATCCAATTTAGTTGTATAAGTAATATGCCATCCTAATTGTCTCTCATATTTCCATCTCAAAATTATATACTTTAATATAACTAATTTCCTCAACTATGTTGTATGGGGCGGGACGCTAGGCGGGGCGGTGGGTCTAAAATTAAAGGGGCATGGCGTAGTCAAGACGTTCTAATAATATCCTCCCTAGTACACATTATGTAAATTCTGCCTCTCATGCCAAAAACTCAAATTAATTAATAAACTAAACCTTAGCATTTCATAGTCTCAATATTCATTGTATGTTACTAAATGCTAGAAGTAAAACTAAAATAATAATCATAGCCCCATAGATCATAAGATTCAAATAAAAGTAAAGAGTAAAGACAAAAGATTAGGATAAAAAGATAATTCATAGTCTTCAAAGCAATTGCCAATTGCCAATCTCAAATATCCTCATCATCGTTCCAATCGTAAGTCCGTGGCCCCACCCATATGTATTTCCTTGGAAACAACTAACAAGTTCAACTGATTTAAAAAAAAAAAAGGCCCAGCCCAATCACCATCTGGGCCTGGACGATCTTTGAGACGCCAACGGCATTTTGGGCCGCCAAAGCACAGGGACGGGACACCCTATATAAAAAAATCCCGCCTTTTTGGCACCCTGGCAGCGCCCTGGACAACATAGTTCCTCAAATAACCTTTGCTTAGGGAACATTGGAAAATAATCTTACAACAGAAGTCCACATTAATATGATCATGAACATTGGAAAATAACCTTTGCCTAGGACTGTGTTTGGTAGGAAGGATGGAAAAGTGGAAGGATGGAAAAAGATAAGGATTCATTTTCCTTCCATGTGGAAAGGAAAGATCATTTCCTTCCTTTGTGTTTGGTAGCAAGGATGGAAAAGATAAGAGATGCATTTTCCTTTGTTTGGTATGAAAGAAAAAGTGGAAGGAAAGAAAGTAAAAAATATAGCGTTTACCAATTCTACCCTCAACTAAAAACACTAATTTACCATTTGACTTCATAAATAATTTTTAAATAATACATTCATATGGGGGGTATAATTGTTAATTAATACAAGCCTCCACTTTTCCTTCCACTTTTCCTCCCACTTTTGGGGGGATTGGATTTTTTAGGTTTTGAGGGAAAAGTAATCCCTCCACTTTTCCTTCCTTCCTATTTTCCTTCCATACCAAACAAGAGAAAATGAATCTTTCCCTTCACTTTTCCCTCCTCTATTTTCCTTCCTCCCACTTTTCCCTCCTACCAAACACACCCCTAGTGTCATTTAGACAACCCAAGCCAAGTTATATGATTAACTTCATAGAAATTCCCGCACTACTTTATGGTTAAAATGCAGAAGTGCAATAATAGCTCAACCTTTATTCAATTGGCATAGATTATGATGACACATGTTGATGTTGGTGATCTTCTAATGATGACACATTATATGTAAAAAGGTACAGCAAAATCAGTACTCATTCATACAACAAACTACTTTGCCTATTAAAGCCAAATTCAATTTACGGAAAAAGGGATAAATCTCCTATACTCACATGTGATGTTATAAAACTTAACTCTCTTGTGAAGTTTATACAAGTTAGGGAGTTGGAGATTTTGTAATTATTGTATTTATCAAAACCTATGCATAACCTGCCAGTATCTTGAAACACAAATGAACATTCTCAATCACCCATGTGAAAAGCTCTGGGATTAACTAGAATTTGAAGTTTGATCCCGAGAATTTTGACCTCTGTACACTCGCGAAATTTTGAAAAATAAAACCCTATCACTCATCAGGTTATCTAACCAGTAACAACAAACCTTTACAAGTTACAACTCAATTGTACCCATATCGGCAAATAACCTTAAGCAACATGTTTCATAGCAAACTCTTGACTAATCAAATTTAACTTTTATAACTAATGTGTTATCCTAATTGTCTGTCATGTTTCCATGTCAAAATTATTTAATTTACTTTCCTCGTTTGGTTCGCGGAATCAAAATTATTTAATTTAGGCCTCGTTTGGTTCGCGGAATCTCCGGGTTGGGAAAGGAAAGTGATTACTTTCCTATGTTTGGGTGCCCAAGGAATTGAGAAGGAAAGGAAAGTGATTCCCAATGGAAGGGAAATTAGGGGGGAAAGTGATTCCATCCATCCAAGGAAGGAATCACTTTCCCACATTGAAGTATTCACTTTCCTTTCTAAATTCCTTGGCATTGCCAAACATCGGAAAGGAAAATCAATAGGAATTAAAGTTTCCCAAAGGAAAGGAAATGACAAGGAATTGATTTCCTTTCCCTTCCATTCCGCGAACCAAACGAGGCCAACGTAACCAAGTCCTCACTGTAATTCCAGTGGTATATATCAAACTTGTTGACTAATAATAAGATCTAACTAATTATGATAGTATTCTCACCGGGGTTACGGAGCTCATCGGGATCAGCCAGCGAGTGTCCCCTGAACCTGTAGGTCTCGCACTCGACCAGCGTGGGCCCTTCCCCTCTTCTCGCCCTCCCTATCGCCTCCATAGCGACCTCCCTCACCTTCAGCACGTCCATCCCGTCGACGTGCACCCCGGGCATCCCGAAGGCGGGGCCCTTCTTGTAGATCTCCGGGTCGGACGTCGCCCTCAGGTGCGACATCCCGATGGCCCACAGGTTGTTCTCCACCACAAACACGATCGGCAGCTTCCACAGCTGCGCCATGTTGAGGCACTCGAAGAACTGGCCGTTGTTACAGGTCCCGTCCCCGAAGAAGGCGAGGGTCACGTCGAGGTCGTCCTCAGGGAGGGTCTTCAGGACCTCGGCGCGGTACTTGGAGGAGAAGGCCGCGCCGGTGGCGACGGGGATCCCCTCCCCGATGAAGGCAAAGCCGCCGAGGAGGCCGTGCTCGGCGGAGAACATGTGCATGGAGCCGCCCTGGCCGCGGCAGCAGCCGGTGGCCTTGCCGAAGAGCTCGGCCATGACGCTGCGCGCGGGGACCCCTTTGCTGAGGGCGTGGACGTGGTCGCGGTAGGTGGAGACGACGGAGTCGGCGCGGCGCAGGAGGCGGATGAAGCCCGTGGAGACGGCCTCCTGGCCGTTGTAGAGGTGGACGAAGCCGAACATCTTGCCGCGGTAGTACATCTGGGCGCACATGTCCTCGAAGGACCGGCCGAGGACCATGTCCTCGTACAGATCCAGCCCTTCCTCGCGCCCCAGCAGCGTAGCCTGGTTCGAGCAAAACAAAAATCAAATTAAAATTTTGCTGTTAGATGATTATTTCTTATTATTTTTGTTCTGTTACATTTTGGTGAGCGGCGGAGGATGCGCTGCTGTTGAGGAGGTCAGAGGAGACGGCGGCGAGCTTGGTAGCGGGAGGAGCGGCGGTGGAGAGTTTGAAGGAGCGGCTGGGGATTCTGGGGAAAGGGGAGTGGGAGGAGAGGGGAGGGGTGAGGAGCTTCTCGGAGCGTAGGCAGGGGTGGAGCTTCGGAGTGGAGAAGGAAGAAGCTGCTATTGCTGCTGAACCCATTTTTTTTTTTTTTACTTCTTCTCTCTCTCGAGATGGAGAGAGGGAGAAATATAAGGGAGAGGCAGGTGATGGGAGGACGGATAGAACGAGAGAAGAAAACGTGGAAGGAACCGTCAAAGGGAGCTGGCTGCTTTGATTGTTGACGGTGATCAAGAAAAAGATGAGGGATGTGGATGGAGTCGCGAGAGGGCACCAACACTCCCTCCCGGGAACTGCTCTTTTAATCGTACACGTGTCGGTTGATGGAGTTTGTGCTGTCTGTCTCTTCGCGAGTTAAAAGAAAGAAATTGAGGGGTTGGGCGGATTCCTCAGAGAAGACCAGCTAGATATTGGAGTGAGGCTCACGTGCAGCACAAGGGTGATGGATCACATGGAGTAGTTTGTGCATCATGAGGGTATGGATCTAGTTAGTAGTTAGAGGGGGTCCAAATAAATTATGGGAACAACATTTTCAGATTATTATTTTTTGGTAAATATGAAAGGCACTGCAAAATTAATTTCACAACAGCCCTTATTTTACGACAGTCCGGCATGATACAATTTTTACTTAGAATAGTTCCAAATTATTTTAGGGCTGCCCACATCCCTTCACCCTCATGCCACACCGCACCTCTCGGCCGTCGCACGCTTCCGTCGCTCTCACCGGCGCTCTCCCGTCCGCTAGGGATGACAACGGGACGGGTAGGAACCGGGGACTATATCTCCCATCCCTATCTTCGAGTAGTATTTGAATCCCAATCTTCATCCCTGTTCCTCGTCGGGTTCGATTTTTTTACCCCATCCACGTCCCCGTTAAACAATGCATTTTCCGTCTCCGCTCCGTTAACACTTTCGAGACCGAATTTTTTCGTCTCCATTTCTCGTCCGTTAACAACTTTTTATGTACATTATAAGCTTAAAAAATTATTTTCATTCTAAAAAAGTACAAGGCATGTTAATAAAACATGGTTTTCATAAAATATACTACTAGATAGATCATAAATCGTACCATTTTTAATGGGTTGCACATATGGATAAGGGTATAAGTAACCGGGGTCGGAGATTTACCGGGGAGGGTAGTACTATACCCATACCTGTCCCAGAACCCGACCGGAGAATTATTTAATTCCCCATCCCCACCCAATCTCGTTTTTAAATCCCTAAACCCGCCCCCATCGGGTAAAAAAATGGGGTCCCCGTCAGGTTCGGGGGGACATTGTCATCCCTACCGCCCGCGCTCTCCCTTGTCCGACGCACGCCCTCTTCTCGGCCACCCTGACAGACTTGTCGAGGAGGTCGGCGGTGGGGACGATGGACAGCATGGGGAGGAACCTCGCGACGAGGGTGAGTAGCTGGGGGAGGGACCGATGTCATAGCCTTATATATATATATATATATATATATATATATATATATATATATATATATGTGGAAGCGGATCAAAAGTCCTCCTTAGAAAATCTCCTAAAAACCTTCCTCACTCTAATTCGTAATTTAATGTTAATATTAATGTTAATGTTAATATTAATGTTAATATTAATATTAAATACTAAAATTAACATTAAACTTAACATTAAAATTAATATTAACATTAACATTAATATTAACATTAACATTAACATTAATATAAAAATATAAAAAAATTAATATTAACATTAACATTAATATTGAAATTAATATTAACATTAATATTAACATTAACATTAATATTAATATTAAATTACGGATTAGAGTGAGGGGTTTTTTTTAGGAGGTTTTCTAAGGGAGGCTTTTGATCCGCTTCCTATATATATATATTATTAATGTTAATATTAATATTAATATTAATATTAACATTAAATACTAAAATTAACATTAAAATTAATATTAACATTAACATTAACATTAAAATTAATAAAAAAATAAAAAAAAATTAATATTAACATTTAAAATTAATATTAACATTAATATTAACATTAACATTAATATTACGAATTAGAGTGAGGGGGGTTTGTAGGGGGTTTTCTAAGAGGGGCTTTTGATCCGCTCCCATATATATATATATATATATATATATATATATATATATATATATATATATATATATATATAGTTTATTTATTTATTTTTAGCCTTCCAAAATTCCTCCTATATATTAATTTTTTCAAAAATTAAATTTTTTTTCACTTGGCTCCTCATGCAAATGCTAATTTTGCATTTTGCATGAACCACTTATGTGGCAATCATGCATGAAGAGGTGCCATGTGGCATTCTCCTCTCATGACAAAGTCCAAAGGACAATTTTGTCAATCCCTAATATTGTTCCATTTTATTTATATATGAGAGAGAAGAGAGAAAGAGAACTCAATTCTCCTCCCTCTCATGTACAGGTAACCCCTCCCCCCTTTCTCCTCCTTTCTTCTTCTTCTTCTTCTTCTTCTTCCTTTCTGTCACGACCCGCACCCTAGAATTTGGGCACGAGAACGTAACAACGTCCAGCCTACGCCGCAGTGTCGGCGGTAGAACGCTGTCCTAGGTCTCAATGCATCTAATAGTATAAGACTAACAGTTTATACTCCCCGAATGGGGGTGACATGGCAGAATGTAAACTCAATCACATCTAAGGTAGAGCATAAAGGAAGATAGATAAAACATAAAATCCAGAAGAGGTACAACAGAGAGAAATCTAAGTGTCTAAGATACAAACTCAGAAATACATCTCAAAACTCAAATACAGTAATCCACAAAATAAATACAACTCCAGACAACTGAGAAAAACTAACTAAACAACCTCTAATGTGTCTCCTCTAGGCTTAGCAGGCACCTCCAAACTATCTGTAAAATTTGTCAACGTATCCTGTCAGGAAAATGAGCAAGTACAAACACCAACAGCAGTTCCATATGAATTGAGAAATACTATAAGAGACAGTAATAATGAAATACAAGACAAAGATATTGGCGACTTGGGAACCATTTGAAAGCCGAGTTACAACCCTTAAACCAAACAAGGACCGGGGTTGTAACCCTTCTTTCAAACAGAACTTAGTCCCATAACTAAGGTACAGTATAAAAGACAGATAGAGCATATGAGAATGAATCATAGCATGGTGAAAGTACAGTAAGTAAAGCTGAAACTGGAATATAAGACATGACAAATAAAGTAAAAAGGTGTTTTGAATTATTAGAGCGATATGTGATCGGCTAGGTAAGCAAGAGCTGGTTATCCACTTGGCCCGACAATCCGCGGTGTACTCAACGGAGAATCATGCCGTCCAACCTGGATAACTGGTAATGGGGTATCTGCAACACCCTACGTGAGGCGAGGGTGATGCTAGCAATGTATAGTTACAGGAAGGCTTGATCACATAACCCCTAATAATTCCCCCATCCCCGAATAGTAAAAATGGATCCGGTCATAGCACGTCATGACGCGGGATTCCCTAAGAGGGGAGCAAGTCCTCTTCAGGAATCGGCGTCAATACAAGTACAAGAATCAAGACCAAGCAAGTACCAGTATCCCAAGAAACCCAGGAATGACATCTTATGACCGGAATCCGATAATACTAGTCCGTGAACTATCGTGTCGAGAATCTAGTAAGATACTACGACTGAATCGAATATAGTAGATATCAAGACAATGAAAACTATCAGTGAATGTACTCGCCTGCGGTCCTGAGCTGATAAGTATAGAGGGTCCAACTGAAGCCACAGAGTCCTATTTAAAGCAACATAGGTTACAAGGTGTTCAAGTTATATTAAAGAGTCTCTACAAGCAATCTATATTATTCTAGGTTCTTCTAAGTCAAATTAACTCTAGGTCAACTCCGGTCAATAATTTAGTCAAACTAGGTCAAGCGTTGACTCACAGTTGACTTTGGGTCAACTGGTCAACTTTGGTCAAACAGGGTCAATCTAGTCTAATTGTTGAAAATATAAAGTGTACTTCGTTATTCGTACGTCGAAACTTACGACACGTAAATCGAGATAAGAATATCAATGGTAAGGTTGATAATCTTATTACAGTGATCCACGTGCCCATCTTGTCAATTTCAGCGATGTGAGATCACTGGAATTGACTGAGCTCAGTTTCGTTGTACTAATCCCGAAATACGAACATTATAAGAATTAATTATTAATTAATTATAACAAGGCTAAACTTAGAGAAACTATCAACAAACATTGTCGGACGATGAAATGAACATCGCCAACGTGTCCAGAATAGTCAAATTAGCTAGAATAGCCTACCCATCGGTCCAATTTGGACACAAGGGCAAAAAGGTAATTTTGGATCAAAACGGTGTCCGTGTCGGAGCCGTTTTGCACCGAAAAACGTGCAAGAAAACAAGTCTATAAAATATAACAAATTATATGTCCACGAAACCAGAATGACGATACGAACCCAACGGTATCTCCAGAATTGGATTCCGTTGACCCGATCTCAATTTGGCCCGTTGACCCGAACTTGGAATTCCGGTTTGCACGGAAATGCGTGCCGGAGCCAAAGTTCTCAAAACTCAGCAAACTACATGTCAACGAGTCCAGAATGACGATACGAACTCAACGGTATATCCGAAATTGGATTCCGATGAGCCAATCTCAAAATGACCCGTTGGCCCGGATATTGGTATCCGACTTGCACCGAAATGCGTGCCGAACCCAATGTCCACCAAAACCTAGCAAATTATATGTCAACGAGTCCAGAATGACGATACGAACTCAACAGTATCTCCAAAATTGGATTCCGATGAGCCGATCTCAAAATGACCCGTTGGCCCGGATATTGGTATCCGACTTGCACCGAAATACGTGCCGGACCCAATATCCACCAAAACCTAGCAAATTATATGTCAACGAATCCAGAATGACGATACGAACTCAACGGTATCTCCAGAATTGGATTCCGTTGAGCCGGCGTCAAAAATTTTCGTTGGCCCAGAAAGTGGGACCCGCTTTGCACCGAAATGCGTGCCCGGGCCCACGTTCTCCAAATCTAACAAATTTTATATGAGAACATGCCAGAACGACGCCACGAATCTAATGGTGGTGTCAGAAATGAAATCTGGAGTTCCGTGTTCAAAAATGGAATTTTATAATTTGGAAATTACGAATTCGGACGGCCAACTTTGGCGTCGAATTCAACCAGTCAAACAAGCTCACAATGAAACGAAACTGGAGGGTAGTAAGAGGGTTATACCAGCTTCGCACAGAAACTAGTAGCACGCCAAACGGAGCTACGGTGGAGGAGATACAAGCTGACGAAGTTGGCCCCGCGAAACTGTCCAAATTTAATATAATTTAAACGGTCAACTTGGTGGCCTGTTTTCATGTATCAAACGATAAAATTAACGGATAAAAATTGACAGGGATGAAGGTGGATATACCGAGATTGCAACGGAGCGAAGAAATCGCCGATCCAACGGTCAGATCTCCGGAAAAATGCGCGCAAAGTTGCTGCGACGGGGCGCACTTTCTGAGTTCAAAACGCGCGCGTCACGACGGGATTTCGACGTAAACGCACGAATAGGCTATGAGTTGCGCCGGGGAGGATGGCGGTGGCCCATGGGGGTTCGCCGGAGTTCGTGCACCCACGGGGGTGCACGGCCAGGGGCCACGGCGGCCGGCGGCGGCGGCGGCGACGCCCGCACGCGCGCGCGCCGTGCGCCCATGCTGCCCGCTGCTGTTGTTTCGTGTGCGCTGCCGTGGCCGTGCGAGAGCTGTCCTGGCCGAGCACGGCGACGGCGACGGCAGGGCGTGGTCGGCCGGCGAGGGGGCGCGACCACGCGGCGGGGTGTCGGCGGAGGAGGAGGTAATGGCGGATTATGGGTGGATGAACGGATGGAGGAGGAGATGATAGAGGAGATCGGAAAAGGAGGAGGAGGAAGGAGAGGTTGCTCGGCCTGGCCGGGGGTGGTCCGGCCATGGTGGTCGAGGAGGTCGGGCTGGGTAGTCGGCCATAGGGTGCTATCGGGTTTGTGTAGAAGAAGATGGAGTGGGAGCATGCTGTGATAGTTGGAGTTATTGTTTGAATGTGTAGGAATATTAAAAAAGGAAGAGAGAGAATGTGAGAGGATAAGAGAGAGAGGAAAAGTGCTTTCTATATGAAATTTAGGGCCGGCTAGGTTATTGGCTGTGAGAGTGTGGAAAAAAATGGATGTAGGAAAAATTGATGGTGAGGATTAATTGAGGAAATCAACGGCTAGAAATGAATAGAGAAATAGGTTATTCTCATTGGAAAATTTCCCATTAAATATTAGAAACAGGTAAAATAAGAAATTGATATTTTTGGGCAAGAAAATTGAGGGAGGTCACGATGAAGAATAACATGGAGCTGGACTGGGCTCGGTGGAGCCGGATTGGACGAAAATCGGACATCGAGCAATAAATAAATTAAAAAATAGGCGTTAATGATCATGGGCAAATAAGTAGCACATGGGGATTCCAATAAATGGGACACAACTAACGGACGGATAGTAGGCTTAAAGTGGGCAATGTCCATAGTTGGGGCTGACATGTTTTGGTCGACAGGGGACCCACAAATCAAGTTGGAAAATAAATGTGACACCGTGGAGTAAAATAAAATCGGGTCACGTGTCGGAAAAGTTGTGCGAATCAAATGGAGCACAAAATGACGTGTCTGAGTGGGACACGAAGGACATGGGTGACGAACGTCTCGAGTAGATCATCAATGGGAAGTTGGTTTCAAGAAAATAACTGGTCTTGCGCTCCAAAATTAAAAGTCACGGTAACGTGCTAAAAATGATCAAGGAAAAGAGTGGGAAAATAATTAATAATCAACTGGTCTAATTTGACCCGAAGTTCAGCGAAGCAAAAGGAGTACAAGGGAACAAGTTTGGATGGGACACTATATACCATCATAGAGGTAATCATGTCCACTCCAAAACTCGTGAAGAAGATTTCTAGAATTGAACATCCCTGATACTCCAAATATCAATGGCACGGAAAAGTACACTTAAGGAAAATAACAAAATAAATTATTTATCAAAACCAATCAATCAGAAAATAAAATAAAATAAAAAAAATCATCCCAAAATTCAGGGTGCTCACACTTTCTTCTTCTTCTTCTCCTCTCCTTCACCTTAACCCTTCCTACTTCCTTAATGCAACTGCTGCTGCTGCATTTGCTGCGGCTGCCGCTGTTGCTGCATTTGCTGTGGCTGCCGCTGCTGCTAGCGCTGTGCTCCTGCCGCGGGCCGGGCCGACGCCGGTGCCGTCGGCCGACCACCACACACCCCCTCAACCTCTTCTTCCTCTTCACTCTTCCATATTCCTTTTCCCTCTTTCCCTTTCAAATTCTTTCAAATTTATTTTAAAATTCTTCTAGGTTATTGTTATAACCCAATTCCAAATTTTGTGTAAATAAGTTCTAAATTGGGGGAAAACTTCTCTCTTAGGGGCATCCAAGAATCAAGGGAAGCTCTCCCCTTTTTTTTTATCTTTCTAATTTTCTATCAAGAAAATGCATGATTAATTAATTATCTACTAATCAAGGATAGAATTACGTCTATATACTAATTGTTTGACCTTAAACTTTAGGGATGTAACATGATATAGAGTAGAGTTTCATTCCTATTCTTTTATATACACCTTACCTACACCTTAGTTCTTTATGACACATTAAGTTATTGCAACTTGTGTTTTTCCTTACTATTGAATGAAAATTTAGTACTTTGAGCTTCGATTTTTTATTAAAGGGTTTCACGATTGTTACGTAGATAATGAGTTATATGTTCATAAAGAGGGCTTGTATGAATTCTTGTTGGTATTATGGAATACATATGTTTAAAAGTTAATTTTTATGCAAGATTCATATTTATACACATGCATACTAAATTCAAGGAGAAATTGGCCCAACATGGTTGTTTTGCATGAAAGTGTATCTAAATATGTTCAAACTAAGTTTTATGAAATTATTTGATATTTATTTATATTAATTCAATTCTGTCCAGAAATTAATTAATGCTTAATTAGAGTAATTTTCACTTTATTAACCTAGAGAAACAATCATTTTGGCACCCGGATACGTACGTGACTTGGTGACATAACTTTTGGTTAATATGTTGCACTCTTGGATTGTAAATCAACCTTAGGAACGAGAGTAAGTTACACTACTACTTAGATATTTATTTTGACACACCAAATATCCTCTTTTCTTTAAAATTGAAGTTAAGACCAATTAGACATCCCTTGATTTAGTTGTAGTATTTCATTCCATTCTGCTTAATTACTTTATGTCTTTTCATAACTTAATTGAAGTTAAGATTTGATATCACGATATTACTAACAACCATTTTGTCTTTGAACTTGAATACCGTTTAGATAAAGCATTTGCAAAACCAAGAAAAAAATGCATGCTTGCTTGCTTACTAAGGTAAGAAAGCTATATTATTTTGCATAGATTTATTATAATACGTGGCCGGTGTTGAGAGTTGTTGTATAGCCCCGACCGCAAGATGTCTTATGATGGATGGTTGGTTCGATGAAGCCTTGTTGGACTTGGGATTATGCGAAGGATCGCTTGGAAGGCTATATGATCATGGCAGGAATCGTCTTATAAATGTGAGTAGTGTTGAATCCTTCGATGATCCTTTAGCTTCACGCTTAAAATAAAGGATAGTATGCTATGTTTCTTATTGAGTTGCTCAATAACACCTTGCATAGAATTCAGAAAGATAATGAAAGATAAATAATTACCTGAACGTAAACTGTTATTACTAGATGAATTGTATGCTTGTACGATGTTGCGAGGAAATACATGACAGGTGAAGCAAAGTCCCAAATACTTGGACGGTGAGTATATCGAGCCTTAGCTCGATGAATAGAAGGTAACACAGATGCTATGTCCCAATGGATTGGGGGTGAGTATATTGAGTTGGTTGGAAAGATGTATGGTATCAAAGATGTGGCAAAGGGATTGGGTAACAATATTCTATTATCCCGTCGCCGATGTAGAATGTTGATTACGCCAAGACCCTGGAAAGATGGCAATACGAATGAGAAAAGTGGCTGAATTACTTAGTTTTAATTATCATGCATTATATGTTTTCTTCTTAGACAAGTTGCATATACTTGTATGGTCATGGACAAACTTGTATATAAGGTAGTTCCTAGAACGGTAATTTGCGACCACGGACCCGGTTCATCCTAGGGGGAACAAGGATGGTGTCGACGTACTGACATCGAGATTTTGGGACTTGTAGTGGGGGCTTGCTACCGTCCACTGAAAGGACGCCGAAATCCTATGGTATTGAAGTAGTAGCACGGTGTTTCGAAAAATTCCCATGGATTCACATCCCATTCGGAGTTAGCCGTTCACCTGTAAGATGGTCCAAGATGGCGTGTCGCCAGTGACCTTCATATAGATAGGTCCAGTGCTAATGATGTCTTATGCAAGCAGAGTAAGTTATTACTCAAATACAGGAAAGGATGTCGGCTGTTGGTAAGAATCACCTGAACGGTGATAATTATATTGAATCTTGATATTATTTCTAACAATGTCTTGTGCAGCTAAGTAAGTATTATAAATGTACAGGATGGCTACACGACCGTGGGTAAGAATCACCAAAGGGTGATAACTGTATGCTTTAAATTATGTTGGCTATGAGATTTGCATGCTTTACTTCTTGTCGGCTATAAACATGAAATTGACCCTAAGGCAACGAAAAAGACCACTATTAATAATATTCTATAACATGATTACTTAGTGTTGTCTTCTTAGGTGAGTTGGGCCAGCACCGCTCGCCAGTATATTAATGACGTACAGACCCACGTTGTGGGTAATATTACAGGTGCTTGCGTATGGGGGAAAATCGTTTGATCAATGCTTGGCATCGATTATTCGGATGGGTGTTCAAGAAGCTCTTCTTTCAAGACGATCTCTTCTGCTATACATGACATAATGTATGGAACAGTGTAACTCAGTTGTACCAGTGAGATTGTAGCCAAATTGGCAAGTTCATTGTAAAGAAGTCGGTATATTCAGTTGTAGCCTAAAGGGCAAGTATATATATTCAGTTGGCTAATCAAAGTCTTGTAATCAGTTGTAAACTCTGTATTTCGCTACAAGTCTTGTAATCAATTGTAATTATCAATAAAGAGATACGTTTCTTCAATATCTTGTGTGACTTCAATTTATTTGCTTGGTTTTACTGCACTGTCGTTGTTTTCTGAGAAATACCAGGAACTGTAATAGTTTTGCCTTGTACAAGTGCAATCTAGACTTGTGCGGCATCATGCCCAGTGGCTAGATTTCGATCCTCCGGAATCGGAGCATGACATAATGGTATCAGAGCACAGCTTTACATCCTTGGATTCTTATTTGATTTGTTTCAAATCAATGTTGCTACTAAGATGATTCTAAGCTGCTTCCGCGATGATTCAAAGATTGCTTCCGCGATTATTCAAAAGTTGCTTCCGCGGTGAATCAAAGTTGCTTCTGCGAATACTCAAAGTTGCTTCCGCGATGAAATCAAAGTTGCCTCTATGATGACTCATAGTGCTTCTGCGATTATTCCGTGTTGCTTCCAAACTATTCTAAGTTGTTCCCTTAACTGAAAGTCCGTTGATCCTTCTAGCCGTTCACTGGGTGTTCCATACAATAAGTGTAAATATGTGGGCTGTGATATGTGTGCTTTGTTGAACTTCTAAAAGATACCAAAACGAATAACAATAATACGATACGTTAATAAGTTTGTGATGTATGCTGGATGACTTATGTGTGGGATTTATTGAAATCGATTGTTATGAAGCAATCGACTGTAGGTGATGGCATGGTATGTTGGAACATAATGTGCATATAATTCAGTGAATAGGAATCGACAGAATCTTGAGTCGGTATTTGTGGTCAGCATAACCACTACAGGATGGATAGTCCATATTGGACGTTGGTTTGATGCAAAGGGAATATTATGTCGAGTATGGCTTGAGCTCTGAGTGGTATATGGCTTTACCCTCTTAGCGATAAGATGACCCTTGACGTGTTCATAATTTAGTGATTGCTTTGCCTATAAGATATTGGATAGCATCGAATTGTAGCTGAGATTACGATTGATACATGACGGCTAAGCGTGTCCCTTGATAATTATGTTCGGATAAATTGTTGCAAGATTTTGATGTCTTCGGATGAACCATCGCTAGACCTTGACGGTTAGCATTATGTGGGATAATAAGAGAATTAAGAATATGAAATGAATGCCTTATTTGGGAAGAAAACGAATTACAGATTCAAGCGTTACTTGAATCTGTTGGGTAAAAAGATTGTAGGCTTGGTAACGATGGTGTGGTGTTGCTATCGAAAGATTTTGCGAGAACAACTACGGACAGAATATTGAACGATGTTGTAATTGAGTAAAAAAAATTGCATATTAGACGGAGACAAAATTGATGGTGATGTTAGACACTTATCGGGATGTTGTGAATGATTTAGAAGATGCAGAAAGTTGCATCAACGACCGAAAAGTAGAAAATTAGCTTGAGGAATAGATGATCTTAGCACGTTGTGCAGTTATGCTTGAAAGAATTTGATGTGTACCGAATTAACAAGTTATGATCCTTGACTATTTTGAGGCATAGAGAATAAGTACTTGTCCCTTGATGCGTTCCTTATGAGAGTCAAATGGCTGGGATACAAATAAGTATCGAGATGCAGCGATATGTAATAGACCATGTCGATAGGTGATGTAGTCGCATGAATAACGAGTTTGGATGGAATATAGAATTGTTGGATGATTACTTAGCGAATAAGTTATGTTATATCTATTAAGATGACCAATATACGGATGCTGGATGATTGATGCCACAGTGATTGGATCGATGCATGAATAGTAAATCTTCTTATGAAATCATAAGAAGATGATGCAAAACGAATGTTGATGGTTAACATAAATTGCTAAGAGATGTCCGTGTTTGTTGCTAAGAAAAATTCATAAAGGATGCTTTTGGAAGAAATACGATTATGTAGTTGCCTTATTTTATTGGTTAAAAGAGTACAGACCGTATTGATGATCTAAAAATGTGGGAAATAAATATCGCGAAGAGACCGTAGTAAAGAGATCGTAAGTGATAAACTATTAAGATAATAATGTTGGAATAAGACTTGAAATAGTTGGACTGATTGAATAGACGCAATTTGTATACGATGTAAGAATACAAGTCGGATTGAGTAGAGGATGTTGCGTCTATGCTAGTGAAAACTGAGATTGGATATTCGATTGAGAAGTTTTATATGATAGCTTCGGGAGTGACCCATAAGAATTGTTGGATAGAATTGTCAGATAGATTTTGTCGGTTGCGGGTAAGTCTAGAATGAGACTTCATTGGATATGGCCTGAGTATGAGTACGGGTAGAAAGACTTGACCCTAGAATATCGGTTGGGTTGCCTAGAATGTCGGTTGGCTGCCTAGAGTGTCAGTTGGTTGCCTAGAATGTTGGTTGGTTGCCTAAGTTTCAAATTGGTTGGCTATGTTATTTCAGTTGCCCGTGTTGGGAATAAGTTCATAATATTGGGAGGGTGTCCCATGTTCCTAAGTTGGTCAGATCATAGATTGTCCCTGAGATAACATAAAGTTGTCCCTATGATAAGAATTGGTTGCCTCTAAGATTAGAGATAAGTATGTCCCTGATAGCTATCCATCTTATATGAGTTAGCTGAATGTTTGGTTTAGCTTAGATTAGCTGACCATAGAGACTTGACCGAATGCTAAGTTGACTATTAGAAAACCATAGGATGTCCCTATTGATGTTGCGTGAGTATAGTTGGAATGAGTAAGATGTGTCGGAAGGTAAACTTCGGAATGGAATGGAGATTAGGAAATTTGGTGTTACAATGTTGGATGGGATGACGGATCATGTTGGTTTTGAAAACTTGGTTGTCTTTGTTGGAATGCCAGAAATTTTTAGAACTGGTTGGAATTGGTTGATTAATATTAAGCTGTATAAATTGATGGTAGTGCCTTGAGACAGTGGATAGTACATGTAGCCGAGATCGGCGAGAGCGAATGTGAATATGAATGACCCTCAGGATTAATATTACTGGAATATGAGAGTTGCTTATGCGAGAGGATAATATGTTGGCTTGATCAATACGAGAAAATGTTTGAGTACATCAAGAAATGTTACTAGAATGGAATGGTTAGATGAATCATGATCGAGAAATTTATGAGTCACAAACAAAGTATATGGATGCGAATAATGACGAGTACAAGATTTGATCGATGAGAATCGGGATATCGAAATAAAATGTGGCAATAGAATTTATCAACTTTGGTGGCATGAATGACAATAAACTTGAAAGGAATACTTGATACATCTAAGTCAGAATACTTTGGAAATTTTGGATCGATTGTGGAAAATATCTCGAGTTGGAATTGGTAACATCTATTGTGTTATTAGTTGGTTGGGATATTGAATAAACAAGTGGGATTATACGAGATGCACGAAAAGAATTACTGATGTTCAGAAAAGAAGTTACACCGTAGCTCGTTTATTTTCTCTATCACTGAACTTGGCTGAAGTGCATGTATTTCTAGGACGCCTAAAATATGTGTATGATTCCAACTAAGTAGTATGCTGAATTCAAACGAAGCCACGGAAAGGATTATCATGTGCTAAGAATTTGTACGAGTGTCGAGAGGAAAGATCAAAGATGGTAAACTATTTTGAATCAATTGGGATGCTGTATCAAGATGGTACATTACTTGAAATCAATTGAGAGATTGTGGAAAAATATTAAATAGTGCAAGTTGATCATTGAGAAGTTTTATAAAAAGTCGGTTGAAGTTTCGGGGATGAGTTTTGTTTTAAGTTTCGAGGACGAAACTTTTTCTGAGTGGTATATATTGTAGTACCCCGACCCGCAAGATGCCTTATGATAGATGGTTGGTTCGGCGAAGCCTTGTTGGACTTGGGATTATGCGAATGATCGCTTGGAAGGCTATGCGTGAATCGTAGCAGGAATCGTCTTATAAATATGAGTAGTGTTGAACCCTTCAAAGATCCTTTACTTCATGCTTAAAATAAAGGATAATATGCTATGTTTCTTATTGAGTTGCTCAATAACACCTTGCATAGAATTCAGAAAGATAATGAAAGATAAATAATCACCTGAACGTAAACTGTTATTGCTAGATAAATTGTATGCTTATACGATGTTGCGAGGAACTACATGACAGGTAAAGCAAAGTCCCAAATACTTGGGCGGTGAGTATATCGAGCCTTAGCTCGATGACTGGTAACACAGATGCTAAGTCCCAACAAATTAGGCGGTGAGTACATTGAGTTGGTTGAAAAGATGTATGGTATCAAAGATGTGGCAAAGGGATTGGGTAACAACATTTTATTATTCCGTCGTCAATGTAGAATGTTGATTACGCCAAGACCCTGGAAAGATGGCAATACGAATGGAAAAAGTAGCTGAATTACTTAGTTTTCCTTATCATGCATTATATGTTTTCTTCTTAGAGAAGTTGCATATACTTGTATGGTCATGGACAAACTTGTATATAAGGTAGTTCCCAGAACGGTAATCCGCAGCCACGGACCCGGTTAATCCTAGGGGGAACAAGGATGGTGTCGACGTATTGACATCGGGATTTCGGGACTTGTAGTGGGGGCTTGCTACCGTCCACTGAAAGGATGCCGAAATCCTATGGTACTGAAGTAGTAGCACGGTGTTTCGAAAAACTCCCATGGATTCACATCCCATTCGGAGTTAGCCGTTCACCTGTAAGATGGTCCAAGATAGCGTGTCGCCAGTGACCTTCATATAGATAGGTCCAGTGCTAATGATGTCTTATGCAAGCAGAGTAAGTTATTACTCAAATACAGGGAAGGATGTCGGCTATTGGTAAGAATCACCTGAACGGTGATAATTATATTGAATCATGATATTGTTTCTAACAATGTCTTGTGCAGCTAAGTAAGTATTATAAATGTACAGGATGGCTACACGACCGTGGGTAAGAATCACCAAAGGGTGATAACTGCATGCTTTAAATTATGTTAGCTATGAGATTTGCATGCTTTACTTCTTGTCGGCTATAAACATGAAATTGACCCTAAGGCAACGAGAAAGACCACTATTAATAATGTTCTATAACATGATTACTTAGTGTTGTCTTCTTAGGTGAGTTGGGCCAGCACCGCTCGCCAGTATATTAATGACGTACAGACCCACGTTGTGGGCAATATTACAGGTGCTTGCGTATGGAGGAAAATCGTTTGATCAGTTCTTGGCATCAATGATTCGGATGGGTGTGCAAGAAGCTCTTCTTTCAAGACGATGTCTTCTGCTATACAGGACATAATGTATGGAACAGTGTAAATTAGTTCTACCAGTGAGATTGTAGCCAAATTGGCAAGTTCATTGTAAAGACGTCGGTATATTCAGTTGTAGCCTAAAGGATAAGTGTATATGTTCAGTTGTCTAATCAAAGTCTTGTAATCAGTTGTAAACTCTGTATTCTGCTACAAGTCTTGCAATCCATTGCAATTATCAATAAAGAGATACGTTTCTTCAATATCTTGTGTGACTTCAATTTATCTGCTTGGTTTTGCTGCGCTGTCGTTATTTTCTGAGAAATACCAGGAACTGTAATAGTTTTGCCTTGTACAACTGCAATCTAGACTTATACGGCATCATGTCCAGTGGTTGGATTTCGATCTTCCGGGATCGGGGCGTGACAGTTGCTCCATCGAAGGGGTCTGCGTACCCAGATATTTTATAATACGTGGCCGGTGTTGAGAGTTGCTCCACCGAAGGGGTCGGCGTACCTAAATATTTTATATTACGTGGCCGGTGTTGAGAGTTGCTCTACCGAAGGGGTCGGCGTGCCCATATTTCTTTCTTTGTGTTTGCCTATATCGAAAATATTTTGGATCAGTAAGTACAAAGGAGACTCTGTCAAATTTTTTGAGAATTTTTAGAGTTAGTTACACTACCAAAATATAGTAAATTAGCGGCGGATAATTAGAGACGGAAATTTTCTGTCGGCGTTCGTGACGGCTTTGTGGCAGCTAGCCGACGGATTACCGACGACAAGCCGTTACATTTATTATTTTACATTTAGGGGGACGAAATGTCGTACATCCGTCGCTAGGGCATCGGAGATATAGCGACGGATAGTCAGCCGTCGCTATGCAGTCGATTATTTGGCGGGAATTATGTGGAGAATTGGCAGGACAATTTGTCGACGATGTAGCGATGGATATTCAGTCGGCAAGTATCAAACATAGCGACTAACGGGCGACGGATTATAGTTCGTCACTAATCCGTCGCTAAATATATGTTCCAGATTTAAAATGAAACAGCGGGAGAAACTTTTCGCATTCTTCCCAAATTCACTCTCTCTTTCCTCCCTCTCTCTCTCTCTCACCTGCGGCTTCGGTGATCGGCGTCGGCGTCCTCTCCTCTCTCTCTCTCGCGGTATCGTAGGGGCAGCGAGGACGATGGGCTGGGGCGGGGGCGTCGGGGGCTGGGCGGCGGGCTTGGGGCGACGGTGTCAGAGGCTGGGCGGCGGGCTTGGGGCGGGGTCGTCGGGGGCTAGGCGACTGGCTTGGGGCAGGGGCATCGGGGGCTGGGCGACGGGCTTGGGTCGGGGGCGTCGGGGGCTAGGCGGCGGGTTTGGGGTGGGGGCGTCGGTGGCTGGGCGGCTGGCTTGGGGCGGGGGCTGGACGGCGGGCTTGGGGCAGGGGCGTCGGGGGCTGGACGGCTGGCTTGGGGCGGGGGCGTCGGGGTCTGGGCAGCGGGCTTGGGACGGGGGCGTCGGGGGCTGGGCGGCGGGCTTGGGGCGGGGGCGTCGTGGGCTGGGCGGCGGGCTTGGGGCGAGTACGTCGGGGGCTGAGCGACTGGCTTGGTGCGGGGGCGTCGGGGGCTGGGCGGCGGGCTTGGGACGGGGGCTGGGCGGCGGGCTTGGGGCGGCGGGCTTTGGTCGGGGGCGGCGGGGGACTTTGCTTCTCAAATTTATCTGAGTTTATATATTGGCTAAATAATGTGTTATCCATATTGGGTGTTATCCATTAGTTTGGTGGTGTTTGGATTAGTAAATATGAATATGGGATTTGGGTTCATGGTGTATATGTTCACTGTCTCAAGGACAGTACGAGTTCTTCATCTGCCTTCTTTGTTAAGAATATCCTTGGGACATTTGCTTCACCAAAGTCACTGAATAAGTAAAATTTTTCTGAAAAACTGATCCTTAGAGTGTATCAGTTGTGTGCTTCCATATAGATGTATATATCTATATATCTAACTGTGATATACATATGTGTATGTGACAATCTCAGTTAGCGACGGAATAGTGACCGGTTAGCGACGGATATTTTCAGCTCCATTTGCATTAATCTACGGTACGACATGGTGATCAGGACATAGTCCCTGCAGCTATTCGACTGGCGAGGCAGAAACTATGTAGCCGTAGATAAAGTTGACTGTCCTCCGACCCTCATCCCTCGGCAATGATGATACGACAACCTATCACTATATTTTATATAGTAGTAGATGATGTCTTAGTATTACATTATGTGAGTTCATCTTGATTCTGTTATATCCTTCAGATACTAGATACGATAAGAACATATACTACACCATATGTATACAGAATATAGATAATTCACACTAATGTATGCTAGAATGAATTTTGGATTGTGTTCTGAGCCATCCGTTCTCACACTTAAAACACATAGAAATTAGTAGTGTGAGAGCGTCGGAGAGAGTGAGAGCGCCGGAGGGGAGGGAAGGAGAGAGAGAAAGAGTAAAATGGTAGGACATGGTGAAGTAGTACCGTATTTTGGCTCCAGTTCCTGCTCCATTTGCATTAATCTACGGTACGACATGGTGATCAGGATATAGTCCCTGCAGCCATTCGACTGGCGAGGCAAAAACTATGTAGCCGTAGATAAAGTTGACTGTCCTCCGACCCTCATCCCTCGGCAATGATGATACGACAACCTATCACTATATCTTATATAGTAGTAGATGATGTCTTAGTATTACATTATGTGAGTTCATCTTGATTCTGTTACATTCTTCAGATACTAGATACGATAAGAACATATACTACACCATATGTACAGAACATAGATGATTCACACTAATGTATGCTAGAATGAATCTTGGGTTGTATTCTGAGCCATATGTTCTCACACTTGGCAAAAAATTGAATTTTTTATACTTTATCTGCTTTCGAAAATGTACTCAAATTACATGATAGTTTCTTTAGTTAGCTTGCTTATGTTACAATTATATTATTTGTGAATATCGATCTTACCAGATGGCACCCATGACCCGAGGAGCGGCACGTCGTTTGAGGGAAACAGTGAATGCTGAGGTGGCTCCTCCTACAGTTAAGGAGGAAGTGGCACCGGTAGCTAGTGAGACCGGGAGTTCTATTCATCCAGCACCGGTACCTAGTGAGACCGGGAGTTCTATTCATGCAGCACTTGCAGGGGACTACATCTCTCCTCACGCCAAAGATCCCGCTTATTCGAGGTGGTTGCGTGATCATATCACTGAGCTTTTGCGTGAGCTGCGTGGTTCTCATTAGCTATTAGTACTTATTTGTATTGGACTATTTGTATTGGGTTGTTTTTGTATTAGACTATTTGTATTGGACTACATATATGAATTAGTACTGTGTTAATCTCTGGATTGTATTGGACTACGACATGGTGATCAGGACATAGTCCCTGCAGCCATTCGACTGGCGAGACAAAAACTATGTATCCGTAGATGAAGTTGACTGTCCTACGACCCTCATCTCTTGGCAATGATGATACGACAACCAACCAGAGAGGATACTCTGAGAGATCCATCTGAGTAGGACGTATACTCTGAGAGATCACCTTTACAAGAATGATATCAGTAGTGGGATTGAGTGTTGGAGGAGATATTATCAGAGTATACGTCCTACTCAGATGGGTCTCTCACCGTTACAATTTTTTTCTGACAGCATGGTGGATGTGCTCCGTCAACAGATTCTTGCTCCGAGCCAAAACTTTGCCCCGGAGGTCAAGTGGACATCCTTCGTATAGAGCTCGAGTGAGAGGTTCCTGACATCAAGGTGGTCTCCTTTGTCAAAGTATCCGTGCTCATCCCATATTGGTTCTGGGACGAGCATGGATACTTTAACAAAGGAGACCACCATGTTGTCAGAAATCTCTCATTCGAGCTCTACATGAAGGATGTCCACTTGAGCTCCGGGGCAAAGTTTTGGCTCGGAGCAAGAATCTGTTGACGGAGTACATCCACCATGCTGTCAGAAAAAATAGTAACAGTGAGAGACCCATCTGAGTAGTACGTATACTCTGATAATATCTCCTCCAACACTCAATCCCACTACTGATATCATTCTTGTAAAGGTGATCTCTCAGAGTATACGTCCTACTCAGATGGATCTCTCAGAGTATCCTCTCCAGTTGGGTTGTGTTCTGAGCCATCCGTTCTCACACTTAAAATACATATGAATTAGAACGGTGTTTTGTATTTTCGACGAACCCAGGGATTTGATTCTATATTTTGTATTTTGGTTTCTGTATTTTGGCTCCAGCTCTATTTGTATTAATCTACGGTACGACATGGTGATCAGGACAAAGTCCCTGCAGTCATTCGACTGGCGAGGCAGAAACTATGTAGCCGTAGATAAAGTTGACTGTCCTCTGACCCTCATCCCTCGGCAATGATGATACGACAACCTATCACTATATCTTATATAGTAGTAGATGATGTTTTAGTATTACATTATGTGAGTTCATCTTGATTCTGTTATATCCTTCAGATACTAGATACGATAAGAACATATACTACACCATATGTACAGAACATAGATGATTCACACTAATGTATGCTAGAATAAATTCTGGGTTGTATTCTGAGCCATCCGTTCTGATCAAGCATCTTCCTTCTCCTCTCCTCCACCATGGCTCTGGACCCATCTGTTTCTTTCTACTTCCCTTCTTCTTATTTGACTCTCTCAGCCACATATGATATCCACCTCAAGTGTAGAGTCGAAAGAGAAAAAATGGACAGGAAGAGGAGGGGGAAGCAGCACAGCCGGCGGCATGACCCGGTAGAAGTATAGATGTTTTCTTCAACATCCGTAGGAGAACTATAAGGATATATCTTTTCACAACATGTCACCTTGTCAAAGACCCTTAATGTGAATATCATGTTACCGCGGTGTCGGAAGACTAACATGTCATAATTTTTTAAGCCGCGTGTTTTGACATAATCCTCCAAACTCTTTCCTTCTATATAGTAATCTTGTATTACTACATAGCAGGAAAGAGTTTGGAGGATTATGTCAAGACACACGGCTTAGAAAATTATGACATGTTAGTCTTTCGACACTGCGGTAACATGGTTGTCACATTAAGAATCTTTGACAAGGTGATATGTTGTGAAAAGATATATCCTTATAGTTCTTCTACGGATGTTGAAGAAAACCTTTGTACTTCCTCCGGGTCATACCGCCGGCTG
The DNA here is from genome assembly GCA_029216955.1 of Iris pallida. Taxonomy (NCBI): domain Eukaryota; kingdom Viridiplantae; phylum Streptophyta; class Magnoliopsida; order Asparagales; family Iridaceae; genus Iris; species Iris pallida. Next base: position 13,045,833 of record JANAVB010022999.1, on the reverse strand, counting down.
TGCTGCTTCCTCCTCCTCTTCCTGCCCACTTCTTCTCCTCTGACTCTACACTTGAGGTGGATATCATATGTGGCTGAGAGAGTCAAATAAGAAGAAGGAAAGTAGAGAGGAGCAGATGGGTCCAGAGCCATGTTGGAGGAGAGGAGAAGGAAGATGCTTGATTAGAACTTGAGATGGAAAAGTTGTGACGTTGATAGCATGAGAGAGGGAGAGGGTGAATGGAGGGAGGGAAGTGGCTGCATGCCTTTGGCTCACTCGAGCGGTATTTGTCCTCCGACCCTCATTCCTCGGTAATGATGATATGACAACCTATCACTATATCTTATATAGTAGTAGATGATGTCTTAGTATTACATTATGTGAGTTCATCTTGATTCTGTTACATTCTTCAGATGCTAGATACGATAAGAATATATACTACACCATATGTACAGAACATAGATGATTCAGACTGATGTATGCTAGAATGAATTTTGGGTTGTGTTCTGAGCCATTCGTTCCCATACTTGGCAATTAAGCATGTGAAATAGAACTGATTATGTTTAGTTTGTCTTACGATACAGATTTTCATATCCAAATTGAAATGGATCGTTACTTCGTTGATCGTACATGGATGTACTAGCGGATCAACCTCCTGGACCATAGGTACTTATAAGTATTGACCGTATCGGATTAGTATCGATCTATCGTTTTGGTATGGACCGTATCGGTTGGTATTGGTCTTAGCGAATTGGTATCGTCCTATCCGATATGTATCGGCCGTATAGCTAGGATTCATACTGGCCCTATCGATTTGGTATCGGTCATATCCGATAGGTATCGGCCGTATTGGATTAGTATAGACCATTTCAGATTAGTATCGTGGAAGGTTTAGTAACAACTGTACTTGGATTTCTCTCTTCTACAGCTAGATTACTATTGCAAGAGAGTCACGAGAGCGTAGCTAGCCAGTTACAGAACATCCAAGTACAGTTGTTACTAAACCTTTCACGATACTAATCCGAAATGGTCTATACTAATCCAACACGGCCGATACCTATCGGATATGACCGATACCAAATCGATAAGGCTAATATGAATCCCAGCTATATAGCCGATACATGTACATATCGGATATAGGACGATACCAATTTGTTAAGGCCAATACCAATATAATACGTCCTATACCAAACTGATAGACCGATACTAATCTGATACACTAGATACTAAGTACATCCGGCCTATACCAGCGGATCCACCAATTACTGTACGATAGGCCCAACGACTCCAGTTATATCCGGTTATTGGTGAGTACATAATTACATAGTAATTCTGTTAGTCTTGTGATACAAATTTTTACTCTCTCATGCTACCAACGTAACAACTTTTCCAGTGCTGCTCCCTCTAATGATGATGAACGCAAAAAACCAACGTCACAACTTTTATAATTTGAGTAAATTTCTTTACCCTATATGAAAATTTCTGTTGTCAGAGAGATGGCTCCTAGGACTCGCCGAGGTGGTGCTGCTAGTCGAGGAAGGGGCCGAGACAAGAAACCCTTGGAGGTCGACACGGAGGAAGTCCCCGTCGTCAAACAAGAGCCGGTGACTGTTAAGGAGGAGGTGTTACCAAAGGTCGAGGTCAAGGAAGAACCGATGACCATCAGGGAAGAGATTGCTCCCAAGGTTGAAGTTAAGGAGGAGCCACCGTCAGAGAGTAGTAGCATCGGGACCGACCCTCCTGTCCCTACAGAAGACCTCAACCAGATTGAGCCTTCGTATGCAAAGTGGCTGATAGAATGGTACATGCCTCAACGCAACTATGATCCCTGGCTGTGAGAATTCATCGTCTGACTTGCGGTCTTTGCTGAGGCCAAAGTCGATTTTCCTATGTGTTTTGGAATTTTGGAATATTTGTGAAAATTTTAGAATATTTATGGGAATTTTGGAACATTTTGTGCTATGATCAGAATATAACGATGGATATTAGGTTACTCTTCAGGATAATTGATGTCTATTTTATATTAATTTGGTTTGGTCTATATGATTCTTGGATAATTGGTGTGCATTAAATTCGTATGTGCATATTTGGTCTATGTGATTCTTGGATAATTGGTGTGCATTATATATTTGGTCTATGTGATTGTTGGATAATTGGTGTGCATTATATATTGGTTTGGTTTATGCATATTTTTACGAACAGGGAAAGTGCTGCAATTTTTTTCAAAAAAATCTCATTTAGCGACGGACTAGTGACCGGTTAGCGACGGATATTTCCAGTTTCCGACTACTATTCGACGGCATATCCGTCGCTAACTGGAGATTTAAAAATGTTTGCAGGTAGCGACGGATGTTCGACGGAATATCCGTCGGAAATGATCTGGTGGTATATAGTTCGACGGCATGGCGACGACTTATCCGTCGCCATGGTTCTGGAAGTAGCAAGCATTTCCAGAACATGGTCGACGGATAATCCGTCCATATTTCGTCGCTAGTCCTTCCTTTGTTAGCGACGGTGATCGACGGTATAGCGACCACTCATCCGTCGCCATGGTTCTGGAAATGCAAAGCATTTCCAGAACATGGTCGACGGATAATCCGTCAGTTAGCCGTCGCTAATCCGTCCCTTGTTATCGACGGCGATCGACGGAATAGCGACGGAACGATACACTCTGATACGCTATTACGACGGTTTACCGATGGACTATTACGTCGCTATTGTCTACACAGTTCAATATTTAATACTTGTAATGGACGAAAGTCCGTCGGAAAGTAGTCGCTCATGCTTCGTATTGTGAAGTCGAAAAGCCGTCGCTATTCAGTCACTTGACGACTACGCTGCGACGGACCTTTATTAGCGACGAGTTGATTGCCGACGGATTATTTTGGCCAAGACCCGTCAGTGATCGGTCGCTAATACAAATTTTTGTCGGACTGGCGACGGATCTGGCCGTCGCTAAATCGACAAATTTTGGTAGTGTTATTTTTTGAAAATCTGGGCTATTCTAGAAATTTTGACTTAAGTTCTAGATCTTGGAACCATCCATCTCCGATCTATAACATCAGGAGGATTCTTGAAAATCATTTTCCAAATAGATACTTTAGAATTTTCCTTGGTTTCAATACTTTCTTGGACTTTATTAGTTTCAAAAAGGACAAAACTATTACTTGAATGCGACTTGACTTGTTAAAACTTCCGTTTAAGGATAAGTTTCTATGGAATTCGAATGTCTAGAATAGGTTGCATTGGGATGGGAGAGAAACCATTGGATCATACCCGGCTGACTTCTTTGCAATATGAATTTTGATTTTTCATACTGATCAGTCCCTGAATCGGTGTTCGTACGGCCGCACGAATATCCAGGATAAGGCTTAGCCCATCTTCTTGATTGCAATTGGACATCCAGGTCCTGAGTTTTAGCTCAGCTATCCATTGCACAATACCCTGAGTTTTAGCTCAAAATACTTGTTAATTCATTAGACATCCAGGCCCTGAGTTCAGCTCAGCTATCTAGTGAATGGATTCGATATTCTTGGAAAGGTTCAAGTCATACAAATTTTCTTTTATAGCTCATAATTCGATGATTCGACCCAGATGATTCGAAAACCAACTCATGATGCTATCTTGCTTGTAATCACATCAATATGTGATAGTACGAACGGATGGATAATCTAAGCACCACCCGTTTTATACGAGCCTGATCCCGAGTAAATGGGGTTATTGTTGAGATGCTAGGCGTGTGTGTGTGATCCAGAAAAGTTTCTCTAAATTGTATATAAGTATAGAAAGATCTTGTATGCGTCCTTTGTGACATTATTTTGAGAGCTACTTACTTCTTGACTGATATCACACGGTATGAGTTTAATTGTTCAAGTTACTCTATTTTGTTTTCATTTATCTTATCATCCTACATTCATAACTCTCTCCTTTGAACGAGGGCTTACTCGTCGTATTGACGAGCTAGTTTTGTTCACTAGGGATTGATAAAGACCAGGATGAAGGTCAGGCGTACACCGAGGATTAAGTCTATGAATGATGTGGAGTTGAAGGATTGTAGTTTCATTTTGGGAATACAGTTATGTAAATTATGTGTTTTGAAGAACCATGAGCAAAAATATGTATATTATGTGTTTTGAAGATACTTGATCAAGTATGTAATATTTTGGACAAATGAATGTTATATAAATTGTGGAAATTCTGTGGTTAAGCCTTATATCTATGCCCAGCCAGGACCTTACAGGCGACAATCGCAGGGTACAATACGGTATTCATTGTACAGGTGCGTAGCCTGGGAAGAAGTATCATATGCTCCGAGTTATCTTGGGAACCGGGGCGTGACACGTCTCTTTTGGTTGGTAGCCCATGCAGGTCCATTCCTTAAGGATATTGTATAGGTTAAGGAGATGGTATAGGTGGATATTGGATATTTTCCTAAGGACTTACTTAGACTACCTTAGGATAGAAATAGATGACAATTAATGATTGAACACAAAATTGAAGAATCGAGGATTTCACAAAGGTTTCAGGATATGAATCTTGATCAAACTTGATTAAATTTGATGATCATTATTTATATCAAAGATTTCTTATATGAGGATTTTTGGGTATAGGTGATGGCTCGATTTATGCCTAGCGTCTACTGGGATGGGAGTGACCGGACATTCTACGGGTATGAGCAGTTTGCACGGAGATCTTGGCTGGTGGTGAATGACGAAGAACTCCCGGTGTTTGGAGTATTTTTCGAGCTCCAGTGCTCCAGGATTCGGGATATTGAGGATGGAGCTGAAGTTTTCTTCAAGAAAGAAGTACGCCTTATGTTCTTCCTCGAGAAAAGCAGCCCATCTCTATTTACTTGGGGATACGACAGGACTATAAGTGAATGGGAGGAGGTTAACCCCTATGCTAGGATCCTCGAGATCGTCTTCCTAAAGCTGACGAGGGGTTAGTATGGACAACTGGGAATGGGGTAGTTTTGTCTGCTCACTGCACTTTGAAGGATCAGCAGATATGTATATATAGATATAATGTATGGATGTAAAGGGGAAACATTTTGTCTGTTGTACAACTTTTTGGATTCATAACAGATATAAATAGTTTGGTATAAGGTTTAGAAGATAGAACTTGTAAGGACTTCCCCTGAAGCATATTGTAATCATGTTTTGTGAAATGAATGAAGTATGCTTCTTTGGTTCTGTCTATCTATATTGCAATTGCTTTTGTTTACAAAATTCATCTCTATAGTAATTAAGTTCTTTTAAGATTCTTTACACCTTGTATTAAGAGTTTTCCAATCCTTAACATTTAGGAATATGTCTTCGCCACCGAACCCCAATGCATCACAAACGGAGACCTCTGAGACACGATCGACGGATGCCTTTGAAAGTTTTCAAAGAGTCTTGGAGGCTAACACCCAGCAGATCCAACTTTCTCGAGCCATGTCTGCAAAATTACTGGAACGGTTGGATGTTGCACCTACTCCGAAGGCTGGGACAATTTCGAATTTTAGGGCGATTAAACCCCCAGAGTTCAAAGGGACTGAGACTCCTATGGAAGCGGCGCAATGGATAAGAACTACAGAAGGATTACTGAAGGGTACCAAGATCGCACCAGATGATATAGTGTCACTAGTAAGAATTCAACTAAAGGATGTAGCAGATATTTGGTGGAGCTCCTTACACCCTGAAGAACCTAAGGAAGTTGTATCCTGGGAAAGGTTTAAGGAAGAATTTAAAAAAAGGTTCTTTCCCCAAGCGCCAAGTTAGAGCTAGAAAGGAGATTCCTACATTTGAAGGAAAATAAGACTTATGTCGATGAGTACTTGGCGGAATTTACAAGACTCAGCCGGTATGCTTCGAGCATGGTAACTACGGAGAAGGCGAAGGTAGTTCGGTTCAGTGAAGGACTGGACGATAAACTAAAGATAAAAGTTACACCTTATAAATGTCAGACTTATGCGGAGGTGGTCAAAGCAGCAAGAGACCAATAGAGGATGCAAAATGATAAGAATAACTCGAAGGCTGGAGGACAAAAGCGAAGTTTGGAGACCGGCGTACCCTAGGAAAAGACTTCGGGTCAAGGGCCACAGAGGCATGCTCAGCCAGAACAGAATAGAGCCGCGCTAAATTGTTCTTACTGTGGGAAGTCGGGACATACGAAGAATATTTGTAGAAGACTCCAATGAAGGTATCTGAAATATGGATCTTCCAATCATCGGTTGAATCAATGCCCCCAAAATAATAGAAGATCGGTAGTGCAGAATAATGCACAGGGGCCGAGAGCTGCAAATTAGGGATTTCAGTAAAAGACTACCTTCCAGAATAATGAGACCAGGTTTAATACTACTACGGGATATCAACAGAGACCAGCATTGGCATCTCAAGCACATCAATTTCATCTAGCTCAGAAGACTGGTCAGAACAACAACAAGAAGAGGTCAAACTTTTATGATAGATATCAATGAAGCAGAAATAGCAAGGGACGTGGTGACATGTACTATACTTGCTTCATCTAGTCCTGCATCGGTACTATTTGATTCTGGAGCTACTCATTCTTTTATATCTGTATCATTTATATCTGAGTATGATATAGAGACTCACCCTCTAGCTAGAAAATTGAAAATTCTTACGGGCAATGGTGTGGTAGAAGTAAGCCAAATCTGTAGAAACTGTCCAATAAAAATGGGAGGAGTAAGTTTTCGGGCTAGACTATTAGTTTTTCCCATGAATAACTATGATGTATTATTTGGAATGGATTGGTTAATATTAACATCGGCGATTATAGATTATGGACAAGGGAAAGTTCAATTTTCCTTACCCGGTAAGAAGTTGCATAAATTTGTTAGAGCTCAGAAGGAGTTTGATAAAGAGGAGTTAGAGAAGTTTGAATTAAGGAGTCTCCAAGACCAAATAATAGATAAATGGCCAGGGTTGTGGATAAATTTAAAGATGTATTTCCTGATGATTTACCCAGATTACCACCGGATAGGGCCGTTGAATTTAGTATTGATCTAATTCCTGGAGCTGCCCCTATTGCCAAGAAGATCTATCCAATGAACAAGGAGGAATTAGCAGAATTAAATAATCAAATCAAGGAGTTGCTGGCTAATGAGTTTATTAGACCTAGCGGTTCTCCATGGAGAGCACCTGTGCTATTTGTAAAGAAAAAGGATGGAAGCCTGATATTGGTGATAGATTATAGAGCACTGGATGAAGTAACCATCAAGAACAAATATCTATTACCTAGGATCGATGAATTATTCGACCAACTTGGAGGAGCAACGGTATTTTCCAAGATAGATCTCAGATCAGGCTATCATCAAGTAAGGATTAAGAAGGAAGATATACCAAAGACTGCTTTCAGAACCCGATATGGACAATATGAATTTCAAGTCATGCCTTTTGGATTGACTAATGCTCCGGCCATATTTATGGATTTGATGAATAGAATATTCTATCAATATTTGGACAAATTTGTGATCGTGTTCATTGACGACATATTGGTCTACTCAAAGAACGAGGAGGAACACGAAGAACATTTGAGGATAGTACTCGAAACTCTACGGCAGGAGAAGCTGTATGGAAAGTTGAGTAAATATGATTTTTGGCTAAAGGAAATTTCTTTCTTGGGACACATAGTAAGTGGAGAAGAAATAACAGTAGACCCTAAGAAAGTAGAAGCAGTCAAATCATGGCCAACTCCCAAGAATGTAGCATAGATTCAAAGTTTTGTTGACTTAGCTGGATATTATAGAAGATTTGTGGAGAATTTTTCTAGAATTGTTGAGCCGCTTACTCGGTTGACTCGGAAGAATGAGAAATTCATTTGGACTGATAAATGTCAAGCGGCATTTGAGGAATTGAAGGAAAGACGTGTCACAACACCAGTACTAGCATTACCATCAGGGTCAGGAGGTTACGAGATCTGTAAGCCCACTTTTCGATTTTTTATTTTTTATTTTATTTGATTATGATTTACTTTTATGGTCATTAGGAGTCGTACCTAAGCTCATAAGGGAGCTATAATCATATTATGGTCATTTGGACCTTAGTAAGCATTATTTAGCTATTTTATAGTTTGTCATAATTTTTAGATATTTTAGATAATTTTTAAATATCTATTTTGTGAAGATTTATATATTCTATTGAATTTCATGATTTACCATATGGCCATTCAGGGTTATTTTTGGGACCCAGTATTTTATTTAGGTTCTAGAACCTAAAATCTATTTTCTAAATTTTCTGGATTTTTTTGGTATTTTCTGAAATTACTTTGATAATTAAATATAGGAAAAAGCTATTTTCTAGGACCTCAAGAATTTATTATGCTAGAATATGAGCAAATATTGACCCCAAATATTTTTCTAGGGTTCAATATGTCATTTCATATTTTCTGGAATTTTTCCATATTTTTTGGCTATTTTTAATATTTATTATGAGTTTATGTAATTAAAACTGCTTTAAAAACTATTTTCCGGTTAATTAATTACACAGTCAGCGCTGCTGACCCACATGTCAGCCGCACAGCGCTGACAGTGGGGCCCGCCTGCCAGTCAGCGGGCGCTGACTGTAACCACCTTTATATATTGTTTTGTGGAAATTAGAAAATCCTAATTATTTTCTGGCCGACTTTGAGTTTTAGTCTCTTGGAGACCCCAGACTTCCCGAGGCGATTGCCGTCAACTCCAACCTCGGATTCGTGCACCATTTTTTTATTAGATTCGTCTTGAGGTAAACTTTCTTAATATGTAATTTATTTTCGTATATTTTGTTCCTAAATTCTGGAGAATTCGTAGAGTGTTGGTTGTTCGAAACTTGACACGTTTTGGTGTTTTCGAGATTCCGAGAGGAACGGAAATCGAAATCACGAACCGTCTAAAGTTTCGAAAAGCCAATACAGAGCTCTACGGCATATATTTTTCCAAGAAATTAATTCGTTCATCTAATATTTTAGTTATTCTGTTGAACTCAGAATTGATCGGTTAATCACCGTTTGGTCACGATTAGCCATAACGACGATATCTTTTGACCAAAGCATGATTTTGTGGCACGATTTATTCCAGCACATTCATGGTGCTGAAATCTACCAAGTTGCACTTTTAAATCTAGAGTTCATGACGTTTGACTAGATAGTCAACAACACGTCTCGATTTGCGTGCCATGGTTTCCAAAATTGGAAACATGACTTTTGATGATGAAACTTGCATGTTTAGATTATATTCAGATTGTTATTAGGTTAAATTAGGTTTTTAAGTAATTTATTCCAGAATTAACTATTATTCGATTAGTTAACCCATTAGCCACTTATTCCATGAATTTTGAACTAGAATCTTATAATTGACTTGTAGTTTTCGTGCATGGTTTGTGGTACGATGTATATTATAGGTTGAAAGCTTCTAGATTGGAAATTATAGCTCCCCTTCCCGAAAAATTTTGAAATATTTTTTTATTATTTATTTGATTTAAATGATGGTTTTTAGATTTTTATAAATGATTATTTAGTTAATTATTACGGTGGATGACTTTAGCCATGATGGAGTTTTGAAGTACAAGACGGCTAGGAATCATGGCACGGATAGTGCAGTAGCGTGCTTGAACTAGTGTTTAGCCATGGTAGGGGAAGGCCGAGCCATGGTGATGTCCCAACTAGGAAAACCAGGCCAAGTTACGACTTAACCACTAGATAATTAAATTGTTATTTATTTATGTTATTAAATATTAGGAGACCCGGTTGTACAAAACCAGCCCGGACTGGACTCGAACTGAGCACAAGCCCATGTGAGCATGTAGTGAGACCAATACACCCGTATTGACATATTTTGATAAGTGTAAATATTTTGTACTTATTTTGGGTTTAGCAGATAAATTCCTCAAAACTGATTATATGAATTATTGTGTTAATATTTAATGGTGATCGGATTATTGCTAGGTTTGTATTTAGAATTTTCTTAATATCTTTTATAGATATACATGTATATTATTTGTTATCATATAAGTGTGTACGTATATGTATATATAAATATATATAAAATATGTGTATATGTTACGTATATATAAAATATGTGTATATGTTACGTATATATATGTGTGTGTGTATATATATATATATATATATATATATATATATATATACATATATATATATATATATATATATATATATATATATATATATATATATTATATATATATAAATAGATATTGTATATGTGTGTATATATATATATTAATATATATATATATATATATATATATATAAAAAAAAAAAAAAAAAAAAAAAAATATATATATATATATATATATATATATATATATATATATATTATATATATATAAATAGATATTGTATATGTGTGTATATATATATATATATATATATATATATATATATATATATATATATATATATATATATAATATATATATATATATATATATATATATATATATATTATGTGTGTAAATATGTGTATATATGTATATATATATATATATATATATATATATATATATATATATATATATATATATATATATATATATATATAAATATATATATATATATATATATATATATATTTTTTTTTAAAAAAAAAAAAAAAAAAAATATATATATATATATATATATATAAGTGATTATATATATATAGATAGATATATTTGCTAATACAGAAATAGAAAAAGGAAATGCAAAAGAAATCAAAGCCAAGCCCGGCCAGGAAGCTAACATCCCAGCCCAGCCGGGTCCAAGCTAGATGGCCAGGCCCACAGGCCCATTCTCGGCTGAACCACAGCCGAGCGCCCCCCATATTAATGTATATACAGAGAACATAACGAGGGATCGGGAGAAGAAATTGTCGAAACCCTAAAACCATCAAGCCAACCCTCGACGCTGCAACCCCAGGCCACCTGCGTGCACTCCGCCACTGCGTGCGCCGCCGCGACACTCTGGAGAGCCGCCTGGACTCAGCCGCACGCGCACAAAGGAACACAGCAACAGCAGCAGTTGCAACAATGAAGGCAACTTCGCGACGAAATTTCTTCCTCCATACTCGCCCGTTTCACGAACGGATTGCTCTGGTATGTAGTCAACCTATACGAGTCTACATCCCTTCAATTAGTTTTTATTCGAAAGTCCTAGGTTGTTCGATAATCCGACACGAAGTTGTCAAAAAACTTGTCCAAAACAGGACAGGAACCCGTCCCAAAGACCCAACTTGGAAGCTGGATTTTGATCTATACTTTAATAGTTTTCAGAAACTAATTAAACACAATTGAAGTTAACATAACTAAGATCAAAACGCAACTTGTAGTTCTATTTTTCGATATGTGTGCATGAATTAAATCGTTAACGAAGTTTATCGAAAAACTGTTTTCAAAACTAGAAAATTCTCCGAAACCACGTACGTCCCGCCAATCCGGGTGACTTGGTCGCGAACCGAAAGTATCGAAAGGTGCGTAACGACGTCGTGGACGTGTGGGCTTTGACGGAATTTGTAACACCCAAATTTCTGAAATTGGGTTATTTTTGAAAATTTATTATTTTTATTATTTATTAGTGGTATTTTAGTCATGGTATGATTTTCTGGTGATTTTAGTTAAGTTAAACCATTTTCTAAGTCATGACTTATGACTTTGTGACTTTGTTAGTATAACTTAGTGTAAACCCTAGTTTTTCATAACCTAGAGACTAACCATGATCATGTGAGCCTAACCATAGGCTTAGAACACCAAATTAGTGATTTTGGCCAAAAAGAGTATTTTGGTAATTTTCTAGAATTTATTTAGAATTATTTGGATATATGTGTTTTTATTATTATTTAATTATTGATTAGTGTCATGTTAGTCCCTAACCTAGTTTAGCACTAATCTAGAGGTTAGCAACTAACCTAGAAGACTAATGTTAGATATTAGCTTTATGTATAAATATCTAGTTAGATAAATATCTAGATATTCCTTTTTTTTAGATATTTAGAACCTAAATATCTAACCCCTTAGTCAAAGACTTAGGGGCTAAGTTTGCAAGTGGTAGGACACCCTCCCCTACCCCCATGGCAGCCAAGGGCACCCCCCTACACTACCCCCCTTCCTATATAATCCCATTAATTTCATTCATGATAAATTTACATGAAATTTATACCTAGAAATCCTATTTCTTCACAAGGCCACAACTTGATCAATTTTGATCCAAATCACCTCTAGTTTCTTGCATTGGACTCCCCTATACTAGAGAGTACTAGTTAGGGCCTGCTATCAAGGAATTTGGAAGCTTTTGGCATCACCAAGTGGAAGGAATCACACCCCTCTTTATTGATTTTTTATTGGATTTGCACAAATAGGTAAATACCCTCAAACCATGTTAATTTTGTGTTTTCTCTTCATATTTGCATGCATCTAGGTATAAGGGAACTGTGGGTCAAGTTTGGTAGGATTTAGAGTTGGTTTGGTGTCCGTATCGGACACGTATCCTAGGCTAGGAAACTGTGTTTGTCGAAATGCCACAAAGAAATTAATTTCATTATTTTGTAAAACAAATTTCATAATCTTGTAGCCCTAGACTTATAGTTTACACCCACACTTGACTGAACACGACACGGTGTCATTTTCGTGTCGAAAATCGACTTGGACACGCTGCGAGGACACCGCACTGAGGTATACAGCCTCCCCTGCTACCACACCCTTCGTTCTCTCTGTACAGACCACTAGGACACACCAAAATTGGTGGACACGAGGGGGCAGTGTCTGCGTACATGTCCCCAAAGTTTCACGACGTATCGTTTTGTATCGGACACGAAATCGGGGCCGCACTGGCCATACACGCGCACAGTTTCAGTCGAAATCCGACTTGGACACGGCCTTCGTGTCGCATGGACACGAGTCGAGGACACCTCGTGTTTGCACGAGTGTGTAGCCCTACACGTGGGCTACACGTGAGCGTGTCCACGAGGCCCCATGTGGCTCATGTCGTGTCCACGAGGCACGTGAACACGTGCACGATGCGGTAACAAACACGCGTATCAGTCGTGTTTTCACGACTGATACGGGCTTCCCATTTAGACACGGCGACACGTGGGTGCGTGTCAGGGTCCTAGGTGTGTAGCCTGACCCTAGGCGAACCTAGGGACACGAGCACGACACTTCACGTGTCCTGTGTCATGAGCACGAGGCACGTGAACACGTACACGATGCTGTGACACTGCACAGTGTCAGGATTTACCCGAGTGAGTTTTTGGGTGTTTGGACACGCCGTGTCGTGTCGTGGTGGACTCTCATTGACACCCACGACACGTATACATATGGGGCACCAATTACCAACCACTAATTTCGAGTCTTAGCTCGTGTAGGTGCGTAAAATCGGATTACCTACCTGCCGAGTGCACAGTGCACATGTTCCAGGAACTGGGATATTTCCCAGATTTTAAAAGTGGATTTCAAATCTATTTGATTAAGATTTATACATGTACATGTGTATTTTCAGTGTATATATGTAGTATATATGTATGTGAGTGTGTGGGTGAGTTTTTAGGTTGTGTACATGTATATACTTATGTATATACATGTATTTGTATATTAGGTGCTTGTGTATATTAGGGGTGTGTGTGTTGGGGTTGTTCCTGTTCTCAGGAAACTGAGAACAGTCCCCACCCCTTGACTATCATCTCTCTCTCTCACTCTAACTCTCTCTCACTGTCATCCCTCTCTATATATATGTAATGTATATATAAGTTATATATATATATATATATATATATATATATATATATATATATATATTGTATTACATATACATAGTGTCTTTATATATATATATATATATATATATATATATATATATATATGAGTTTGATGTATATATATATGGGTTTGGTGTATATATATGGGTTTGGTATTATATATATAGAGTATTCCTATTTTGACATATAGGTATTAGATAGATGGGTATATCTATATATAGGTATATATATATCTATATATATGACTTTCTAAGTATAGGTTATATAGAAACCTATAACCACTAGCCTATGGAACTTGGTTATATGGCCTATGGCCAAGGTACTAGCCCATGGCTTTGGGGCTAACCCCAATGGCCTAATGACCCAAACACCACTAATTGACCCTTGTTGACTAAGTGTTGACCAAAGTCAACCTTAGGTCAAATTTGATCTAGTTAACCTAGAATTGACTAGGATTGACCTACAATGACTAGTTTAACTAGTTTGACTAAAACCCTAACTAGTTTAACTATGGTTGGCCTAACTTTGACTAGTTTGACTAGTCTGACCATGTTTGACTTAATTACCTTATTGACTAGTCTTTGTTTGACCTAATTACCTTGCTGACTAGTCTTGTTTGACCAATACCTTAGTTGGTCTAAGTTTGACTTAGACTTGACCCAGATTGATCATGTTGACTAGTTTGATTAGAATATTGATCAGGAGTTGACTTTAACCTAGATTAAACTTGTTTGACCTTGTTTGATCTTGTTTGACCTTATTTGACTTAGTATGACTTTCTGTGACCTAGTTTGACTATTAGAGTTGACTAAGAGTTGACTTTTGACCAGATTGACCTAGAATCATGTATTATGCATTGTACACTTTATTTTTTTCTATTGTGGATACATTGTGACTTGTATTGCTCTGATTAGGAGCCATACACCTCTCCTCAGACAGTATATCCTCTTCAGACATTCAGTTATCAGGCGAGTACATTCTCTGACCGTTTCATACTTGCCCGGATTTATATTCTTGCTCTAGATTACTTTACTTGATGCTGACACGATTGTTATCACGGATTGGCACTATATGGATCTTTTCATGAGATGTTATCCCTCTCGGGAGCATCAGATACAGCATGTTGTGCGTTTCACGAATCATCATGTATCTCATGCTTATATTATCATGAATCTTCATGTATCAGCTAGTGACTCATGTACTCTCATGATTACCGAGCCTTCATGAATCTTCATGAATCACTCATGTATCACCCAATTATGGGCTTATCACGAATCTTAACATAACTTGAACGGATCCTTGTGTATTGATTGGGGATGGGGGAGTGGAAATAGTCATGTGATATTATCCCTGTAGCTGTAGTCATGAATCACTTCTAGCTGTAGTCATGAATCTCCTATGCCATTCACATGTCTATATTTTACTCTGACTCACTAGTCACTGCTAGTTCTCTATATACAGTAGATATTTCCTTTACAGCTATCTCTTTTGCTACATGTATCTTCCTTCAGCAGTTCCTGTATTTTACTCTATTGCATGCTTTATATTTCCTATCATACTATGCACTGCGTGAGATGTATTGTGCTCGTTCCTGTCCTGACTGGACCTGTAGAAAATATTACAGAGGATGAGGATGAGGCCCTGGTGTCTACCTATTATGGAGCAGGACTAGATGATACTTATGTTGTGGAGCCTCAGCAGGATCCACCTTCAGCTGAGGATGTTGCCCTTGTAGTCTAGGCTAGTTTAGCTAGACAGTATTTTCTGTATTATCATTTTTGTCTCACATTTTGAGTTATATTTCGAGACGTTGAGATGTATAGACTCTTAGACTTATTCTGTATATTGGGTCGACATTCTGGATATTATGTTGTACTAGACACTTAGACTTATTCATCTATGTTACTGTTCTCTTGAGTTACTATCTATCTATCTGTCTTTCGTTCTTCTACCTTAGATGTGTTTGAGATGTATATTGTTATGTCACCTTCATTCGGAGAGTATAAACTGTACAGGTACTTTGGTATTGTTAGATGATTGACCTAGGACAGCGTTCTACCGCCGACACTGCGGCGTAGGCTGGGCGTTGTTACGTTCTCGTATCCTAACAGTGGGTGCGGGTCGTGACACGTTTTTAGTGGTGGCCCATGCAGGTCGAGTTTATGTAGTGGTATTCGAACTAGAGTATCACTACAGCCTGCGATAGGATTTGAGGAATAGGCTTAGAGAGAGTGGATACTCAATCATTGTTAGGATACCTTGAGAGATTCCTGGGATGACCCTTGAGAATCTTATTTGAAATTTCGATTTAAACTCCTTTTCCCTTGATTGAATTTGATTTTGGAGGATTCACTGTAGAACTTTGAATCCTGGTGTTAGTTGATGATTTTGAAATTTTTTTTTGTAGTTGTGATTTTAATTTCTTAGTGTTAGATTAATATCTTTTATTTTAAGGTACTCAATCACATTTATGAGAAAACTCTTATCTGTTTCTTGCCATCTAATCCTCTTGCTAATTGCTTTTCATTGAAATGAACTGTCCCATCTATTTTTGCATCTTGCTCAGCTTCTTCTACCAATCTATGTGATTGTATCCCAAAACCTGACTTACTCGACATTTTCTCAAATCAAGACTTATTGAGACCTTCTAACCTTGACCTATGATTTGATCGAACCCTAAACTATATTTATCTAGTAGCCTATCTATCCCTAGGACTGTGTTCCTAAATTATTTACTGGATTCCTGATTAATTTTTTTATGGGTTAAATTGATCTTCTTCAATTTTTGCATCAATTTGTCACGTCTTGAACTCCCACTTCCTATTCTAGATCATTGGACGTCCTTTACCGTGACTTAGATATTCAGAGTATAATACTAGCTGTTACCTCCCAACAAACTTCACATGTAAGACCTAGACTAGCCTACCTTCATGTAGGTATTCCATGTCCTACTAAAACCCGTCTCCTTGTACTCTATTTTCTTGATATAATTTTCTGGTCAAATGGCTAAACTATAACCTCTACCATGATACTAAATTGATTCTTATTTCAATTAGAGATCCACCTTGGCACAACTCTTCGACCTGGCATGTGATGGTGTTCTGCTTGAATCCTTAAATACTTAACCTTGTACCTTACCTTGGATGCTTGACCCGATTGGTTAAGGATCTTGGACTATGTATCTTCTTTCATCATTTCCACCCTTACTTATATCTTATGCTATAAATTTATCCTTGGTTTTACAAGCTTATCCTTTTCGAGCTTGGTCATGATATATTTTATTGGGTGTACACCCACTAACATATTATCTAATCAGAACCGGCGCATGATGGTCTGATCAACCTATTGTTTTGGTTCGCTTTTTCATATATTAATCTACGTGGATGGAGACACAGTTAAACTTACCCTAGAATCTTATCCACAACAGCCTTGACAATTCTCCTTGGAATTATTTTATCGCCTATGAACCTCGTATTCGTATCCAGTTGAATTAAAATTTATCATGACCTGGATCTTCATCATTGGATGCTCGTGCTCATACTTAATTTCATTGATTTCCCATCTTGCCCAAATCTCGATTTATCCTGAAATTGATCAACTTAGATCGTGTCAAGACTAAAATCTATTTGTGATTGTTTGTGCCTAAATTTTCAATTTTCTTTTACCATTTTATGGAATAGTAACTTTTAATGATTTCTCACTTACTTGTTAATAACCAATTTTCATATAGGATGGTAGACGCCTATAGCCTTGATGATTGTTGTTCCCTTACCTTCCCAATTAGGACACCTTAGATTGCTTGTACGTTTTGATACCATAGGACAGTATTGATCTAGAATGACTAGTGCACCTAGATGAGACCACAGACTGTTCCACTTAAACCTGTCCTTATACTATTTCATCACGATTTTTGGTTCAATTTAGGCCATAGACCTTTCCACTCTAAATTGATCATCGTAGGCATTACCGTGACTTTTAAATTTGGAGCACAAGACTAGTTGTTTTCTCAAAACTGACTCCACATACATGACCTAGACATGACATACTACACCCATGACCTTAGTGTCCCACTCAGGCATACCATGTGTGCTTCATTTCTTAGTACGATTTTTCTGACCCGAGGCTCCATCCTGATTACCCCATGGAGTTACTTTTGGCTTCGATTTGAATTAAGGACACCTTATGACCTAAAACTGTTAGCCAATTTTTGGACATGACCCAGTATAGGTCTACTACCCATATTTTGCTTGTTGACCTTGTATGTTGCCTAGGTAGTGGCTTCGTCCCTGATTGTTGGAGGTTTGACCTAGGAGGAGTACGACCATCTAAATTTCGAGGACGAAATTATTTTAAGGTGGGTAGACTTGTAACACCCAGTTTTCTGAAATTGGGGTATTTTTAAAAATTTATTATTTTTATTATTTATTAGTGGTATTTTAGTCATGGTATGATTTTCTGGTGATTTTAGTTAAGTTAAACCATTTTCTAAGTCATGACTTATGACTTTGTGACTTACTAGCACAACCTTAGTGTAAACCCTAGTTTTTCATAACCTAGAGACTAACCATGATCATGTGAGCCTAGCCATAGGCTTAGAACATCAATTAGGGTTTTAGCCTAAAGGGTATTTTGGTAATTTTCTAGAAATTATTTAGAATTATTTGGATTATGTGTTTTTATTATTATTTAATTATTGATTAGTGTCATGTTAGTCCCTAACCTAGTTTAGCACTAATCTAGAGGTTAGCAACTAACCTAGAAGACTAATGTTAGATATTAGCTTTATGTATAAATATCTAGTTAGATAAATATCTAGATATTCCTTTTTTTAGATATTTAGAACCTAAATATCTAACCCCTTAGTCAAAGACTTAGGGGCTAAGTTTGCAAGTGGTAGGACACCCTCCCCTACCCCCATGGCAGCCAAGGGCACCCCCCACTACCCCCTTCCTATAAATCCCATTAATTTCATTCATGATAAATTTACATGAAATTTATACCTAGAAATCCATTTCTTCACAAGGCCACAACTTGATCAATTTTGATCCAAATCACCTCTAGTTTCTTGCATTGGACTCCCTACACTAGAGGGTACTAGTTAGGGCCTGCTATCAAGGAATTTGGAAGCTTTTGGCATCACCAAGTGGAAGGAATCACACCCTCTTTATTGATTTTTCATTGGATTTGCACAAATAGGTAAATACCCTCAAACCATGTTAATTTTGTGTTTTCTCTTCATATTTGCATGCATCTAGGTATAAGGGAACTGTGGGTCAAGTTTGGTAGGATTTAGAGTTGGTTTGGTGTCCGTATCGGACACGTATCCTAGGCTAGGAAACTGTGTTTGTCGAAATGCCACAAAGAAATTAATTTCATTTTTTTGTAAAACAAATTTCATAATCTTGTAGCCCTAGACTTATAGTTTACACCCACACTTGACTGAACACGACACGGTGTCATTTTCGTGTCGAAAATCGACTTGGACACGCTGCCAGGACACCGCACTGAGGTATACAGCCTCCCTGCTACCACACCCTTCGTTCTCTCTGTACAGACCACTAGGACACACCAAAATTGGTGGACACGAGGGGGCAGTGTCTGCGCACATGCCCCAAAGTTTACGACGTATCGTTTTGTATCGGACACGAAATCGGGGCCGCACTGGCCATACACGCGCACAGTTTCAGTCGAAATCCGACTTGGACACGGCCTTCGTGTCGCATGGACACGAGTCGAGGACACCTCGTGTTTGCACGAGTGTGTAGCCCTACACGTGGGCTACACGTGGGCGTGTCCACGAGGCCCCACGTGGCTCGTGTCGTCCACGAGGCGCGTGAACACGTGCACGACGGTGCCAAACACGCGTATCAGTCGTTTTTCACGACTGATACGGGCTTCCCATTTAGACACGGCGACACGTGGGTGCGTGTCAGGGTCCTAGGTGTGTAGCCTGACCCTAGGCGAACCTAGGGACACGAGCACGACACTTCACGTGTCCTGTGTCGTGAGCACGAGGCACGTGAACACGTGCACGATGCTGTGACACTGCACAGTGTCAGGATTTACCCGAGTGAGTTTTTGGGTGTTTGGACACGCCGTGTCGTGTCGTGGTGGACTCTCATTGACACCCACGACACGTATACATATGGGGCACCAATTACCAACCACTAATTTCGAGTCTTAGCTCGTGTAGGTGCGTGAAATCGGATTACCTACCTGTCGAGTGCACAGTGCACATGTTCCAGGAACTGGGATATTTCCCAGATTTTAAAAGTGGATTTCAAATCTATTTTGATTAAGATTTATACATGTACATGTGTATTTTCAGTGTATATATATGTAGTATATATGTATGTGAGTGTGTGGTGAGTTTTTAGGTTGTGTACATGTATATACTTATGTATATACATGTATGTGTATATTAGGTGCTTGTGTATATTAGGGGTGTGTGTTGGGGTTGTTCCTTTCTCAGGAAACTGAGAACAGTCCCCCCCTTGACTGTCATCTCTCTCTCTCACTCTAACTCTCTCTCACTGTCATCCCTCTCTCTTCCCTCTCTATATATGTAATGTATATAGATATATATATATATATATATATTATATATATATATATATATATATATATATATATATATATATATATATATATATAATATATATATATATATATATATATATATATATATATATATATATATTATATATATATATATATATATATTGTATTCATATACATAGTGTCTTTATATATATATATATATATATATTATATATATATAATATATATATATATATATTATATATATATAATATATATATATATATGAGTTTGATGTATATATATATATGGGTTTGGTATTATATATATAGATATCCTATATTGACATATAGGTTTAGATAGATGGGTTATCTATATTATGTATATATATATAATATATATATATATATATATATATATATTATATATATATATATATGACTTTCTAAGTATAGGTTATATAGAAACCTATAACCACTAGCCTATGGAACTTGGTTATATGGCCTATGGCCAAGGTACTAGCCCTTGGCTTTGGGGCTAACCCCAATGGCCTAATGACCCAAACATCACTAATTGACCCTTGTTGACTAAGTGTTGACCAAAGTCAACCTTAGGTCAAATTTGATCTAGTTAACCTAGAATTGACTAGGATTGACCTACAATGACTAGTTTAACTAGTTTGACTAAAACCCTAACTAGTTTGACTATGGTTGGCCTAACTTTGACTAGTTTGACTAGTCTGACCATGTTTGACTTAATTACCTTATTGACTAGTCTTTGTTTGACCTAATTACCTTGCTGACTAGTCTTGTTTGACCAATACCTTAGTTGGTCTAAGTTTGACATAGACTTGACCCAGATTGATCATGTTGACTAGTTTGATTAGAATGTTGACCAGGAGTTGACTTTAACCTAGATTAAACTTGTTTGACCTTGTTTGATCTTGTTTGACCTTATTTGACTTAGTATGACTTTCTGTGACCTAGTTTGACTATAGAGTTGACCAAGAGTTGACTTTTGACCAGATTGACCTAGAATTATGTATATACATTGTATACTTATTTTTACCATTGTGGATACATTGTGACTTGTATTGCTCTGATTAGGAGCCATACACCTCTCCTCAGACAATATATCCTCTTCAGACATTCAGTTACCAGGCTAGTACATTCTCTGACCGTTTCATACTTGCCAGGATTTATATTCTTGCTCTAGATACTTTACTTGATGCTGACACGATTGTTATCACGGATTGGTACTATATGGATCTTTTTATGAGATGTTATCCCCCTCGGGAGCATCAGATACTTTTGTCACGTGTGTTTCACTTACATCATGTATCTCATGCTTCTATTTTCATGTATCTTCATGTATCAGCTAGTGACTCATGTACTCTCATGATCACCGAGCCTCCATGAATCTTTATGAATCACTCACGTATCACCCAATTATGGGCTTATCACGAATCTTAACGTAACCTGAATGGATCCTTGTGTATTGATTGGGAAAACGGGGAAGTAGAAGTGGACATGTGAATAATTCCAAAGTAGTATAATTATGTGCAAACTCTGTAGTGTAATCATGTATAAATTCTAGCCATTCACATGCCTATCTTGTGCTCTACATCTCTAGACACTTACAGTTCTCTATATACAGTATATTTCCTTTACAGCTATCTCTTTTGCTACATGTATCTTCCTTCAGCATTCCTGTATTTTACTCTATTGCATGCTTTATATTTCCTATCATACTATGCACTGCGTGAGATGTATTGTGCTCGTTCCTGTCCTGACTGGACCTGTTGAAACTATTACAGAGGATGAGGATGAGGCCCTGGTGTCTACCTATTATGGAGCAGGACTAGATGATACTTATGTTGTGGACCCTCAGCAGGATCCACCTTCAGCTGAGGATGTTGCCCCTGTAGTCTAGGCTAGTTTAGCTAGACAGTATTTTCTGTATTATCATTTTTGTCTCATATTTTGAGTTATATTTCGAGACGTTGAGATGTATAGACTCTTAGACTTATTCTGTATATTGGGTCGACATTCTGGATATTATGTTGTACTAGACACTTAGACTTATTCATCTATGATACTGTTCTCTTGAGTTACTATCTATCTATCTGTCTTTCGTTCTTCTACCCTAAATGTATTTGAGATGTATATTGTTATGTCACCTCCATTCGGAGAGTATAAACTGTACAGGTACTTTGGTATTGTTAGATGATTGACCTAGGACAGCGTTCTACCGCCGACACTGCTGCGGCGTAGGCTGGACGTTGTTACGTTCTCGTACCCTAACAGTGGTGCGGGTCGTGACATCCCGGTATTGCTATGACGTTTTTGGTTGAATTCGGACTTCCGAAATTGTTTCGGGTCGTTCTGAATTAATTTGTGGATTGGTTGTGAATTATTTTTATATATATTTTGGGATTCCCTGGTTTGGGATTTGCAGGAAATTATCGGCGTATTTTCCAGTTTTTGGGTTGACCAAAAATAGGAAATGCTGCCGGATTTTTCCGTAAATTTAAAGTATATTTTAAAATAAATTTAAAATGGATTTCGGAAATACTATATTAAATTTTTGGGCGCCGACCGTATCGGTCAATGGGTCCCGGCTAAGTGCAAACGAAACCGGCTTCGCCCGGACGTTGAGGCATTAGCCTAGTTGACGATTGGACCATATCTGAGACTCGATAAATATTTACTTTATTTTTATCATTTATTTTATTAATTATAGAAAGTTTAGAACTAACGACCGTTTCTGTCTTATTTCAATTTATGTAAATAAATTATAATGGGCATAAGCCCAACTGGTTGTTGGTTCTGTAACTGTAATTTGTTAGTGTAGGATTTTTGGTTATTTGCTAATTTTGCGAGTTTTTGTAGCATACGAATAAATCTAATAAATTTTTCGTATAAAAAATAAAGATTTCTCACCTAAAATCTACAAGTTTTAATATTAATTAACGATCATGTATTTCTCACTAAAATAAGAAATTTAGTTTTATATTTATAGTTACTAAAATACAAAATTTTAATCAATTAATCTGGTATCGACGAGTTTTCTAAAATACAAAGTTTGAAACGATCTTTCCCTCGTTATAAATTCAACGCACCGATAATTGTAATCATGTTTGTGTTTTGTTAAATAATGATTAAAATGGATTAGTACACAAATAGAGATTTCAACTAGCGTAGCTAGATTGGTAACCCTGGAATCTGAGTCAATTTTTCGAATATAGGAATTCGAGGACGATTCTGAATTTTTCGTCTCGAAGTCTTCATCCTCTCCAGTCAAGTCCATTTTGAGGCAAGTATAGTTTGTGTTAGTTTTACAGTTATTTTAATAATCGCTTTACTGCAAGTTTAAACCTCGATGCAAACACTAAACTCTCTATGAGAGTACTGATTGTGACTACTGTACTGATTGGGGACTGGAGGAATAGAGTAATATTTATGACCACATCCAACTGTAATTTAGAACTGTGTGAGCTTACCCCTCTTACACTCGGGAATAAGCCGTACCGTATCAATAGGATACTACTGAATCATCCCAAGCCGGTCATATTCATTGCCTATTCACATCACACTGTTTTACTGCTAGAAAACTGTTCAATTTCTAAACTGTTTAAAAGTGCATGATTCTATTATTCATTTTAACTGTTTTAAATTAGCATGAATTGTACTTTGCTCCCTCCTGACTGGAGATACATTTTTAGGGGACATTGAGGATGCTGAGCTGTTATACAGCAGTTACTACGACCCTGTTCTGTACCCTGTAGTGCTGCCAGAGTCCCCATTGGAGGACGTTGGGACTGAGGCCGATGAGCCGGCTGATAGATAGATTTTCTTTTTCAGCATTGTTGTTTATTTCAAACACTGTTATTTATTTCAGTACATTTTTCAGTTGTATTTCATTTCAAAGTTTAATAAAGTTTCATTTCCCGAATTTGAGTTGTGACAAATATAGATGTTGTTGTATGGTTACCTGCTAATGGAACAGCTTACTGCCGCCGTCTCAACAACGGTGAAGGCTGGGCATGATCCGGTTCGACCCAATTATTTGGGATCGGGTCGTGACATATTTTTAGTGGTGGCCCATGCTGGTCATCAGAACAACAACTTAGAAAAACATAGGTCCGAATTATAATAAATAAATATTTTTGTTTGATTATAGACTGGTAGGCTACCTTGATTATGTTTGCACCCTAAACCTTCCAGAATCTAACCAAGGATAAGACCAATCCTATTGGCGATGAGGTGTCATCTACGGATCATACCCCATCTCCTCAACCAAGTCCAGGATTTATTCCCTCGCGGCTGATTGACCGTCCCCATGATGCATCCAGTAAAGTTTTCACTACACTGGCGAATCCTATCTCTTCTCAAACTGAGTTGCATTTCCTTGGTGGAGTATCCATTCCTGTTGCTCCACCAGTACCAGCAAACACCTCCCAAATGGTTGCCCTATTCCAAGAAATTCTGGAGTTCCAGAAAGCTCAAGTTGAAGCCCAGCAGGAACAGATGAATATCACGAGAGAAGACATGAAGAACGTCAATGTAGTCTTAGCTATCTTAAACCAAGTTGGAGCGGAACCTCGTCCTAGGAGGGATACCCCTGAACCTAGAAGATATTTGAGCCCTATTCGGCAGTCATATCGTAAGGAGCTATTGGTTTGTGACTACTGTAAAAGGCTTGGTCACCAAGCCAATATTTGTTGCAAGAGATTGGAGAAATGTTTGGCATGTGGATCTGCTGAATATCGGATAAAGGACTGCCCCTTATCTTTCCATCAAACCAGGTACATATTCCAAACACCTGTTAGGCCACAACCTAGGGGCTCTTCCTATCCAGCAGACCTTGCCTCCTACTATAAGGCATGATGCAGACTCAAGGTTCATAGAAGATGAAGCAGTTGGAGACTGCTCATGCAAGAGCCAGAGCCATGAGGATTAATACCTAAACTGCTGAGTAGTAATATCTTTTGTTTTAAGAAGTTGTAACAGGATGTCCTTAGAATATCATGAGTCTTGCTATAATTTTCCTTCATGAATAAAATTCTTAGTTACACCTTTATGGCAGATGTTTTCCCTGATAGTCTTCACGGATTACCCCAGATCTAGACATAGAGTTCACTATTGACCTAGTCCCGGGCTCTTCCCTATTCCTAAGGGATGCTACAGAGTCAACCTGAAGGAGGCCAAGAATGAAGGACCAGATCAATGAAGGCTCTAGGATTTATCCAAGATGGAACTTCATCCTAGGGAGCATCTGTCTTGTTAGTGCACAAGAAGGACGGAACAGTATGATGTGCATCGACTACCGGGCTGAACAATATCACCATCAAGAACAAGTACCCTTTGCCCCGGATCGATGACCTATATGATCAATTGAGCGGAGCCAAGGTGTTTTCGAAGATTGATCTTAGATCTGGCTACCATCAGATCATGGTCAAAGGAAGATATTCCAAGACGGCATTCAACACCAAGTATGGGCAGTTTGAATTTTGGTCATGCCGTTTGGACTGACGAATGCTTCTGCGATGTTCATGAACCTTATGAACAAGGTTTTCCATAATACCTAGATCAAATTATCGTTGTCTTCATCAATGACATTCTGATCTATTCAAAGACGGAAGAGGAGCACGAAGAGCACCTCAGAAAAGTTCTGGAAACTTTGAGGAAGGAGAAGCTGTATGGTAAGCTTTCCAAATGTGAATTCTTTCTAGTCAAGGTGGATTTTCTTGGCCATGTTGTCACAGGAGAAGAATTTCGGTGATCCGAAGTAGATAGCCGCTGTTGAGAAATGGTCTATCCCGAGCTCAATAGCTGAAATTAGAAGATTCTTGGGCTTGGCTGGCTACTACCGGAAGTTCGCGAAGGGTTTTGCCAGAATTGCTGAGCCGATGACGAAGCTCACTCGGAAGAATGAAGAGTTCATCTGGACGGAAGATTGCCAGGCATCATCCGAGGAGCTGAAGAAGAGACTTACCACTGCACCAATCCTTGCGCTACCCGCAGGAACTGGTGGTTTCTTAATCTACAGTGATGCCTCAGGTAAAGGACTGGGTTGCGTTCTTCAACAACATGAAAAGTGATTGCTTATGCATCTAGGCAATTACGGAGTCATGAGAAGAACTATCCCACACATGATTTGGAGCTTGCAGCGATGATATTTGCATTGAAGTTATGGAAGCATTACCTTTATGGAGAGAGAGTGAAAATATACAGACCACAAAAGTCTGAAGTATGTTTTCACTCAGAAGGAGCTGAACATGAGGCAAAGAAGATGGCTGGAACTGATGAAGGATTTTGACATCGATCTACAGTACCACCCGGATAAGGCTAATGTGGTTGCAGATGCACTTAGTCGATACCCTATGGCGATGTTTTTGACCAAGGAGCGGCACCTATAGAGGACATCGAGAAGCTTGGACTAGAGATTTTACTGCCTGGAAGGAAGGAGCTGGATGCTGATCCATTGTTGATGAAGTTGTAAGTAGGTCGAGTCTGATGGACAAAATCAAGGAGACGCAGTTTCAAGACGAGACACTTTGCAAACTTAGAGATCAAGTGCTGGCAGGAACACTTGAAGGATTCTCAATCGCCAGTGACGGAGCGCTGAAGAATGGTACGAGGCTTTGTGTACAACTGGCAAACTGAGGAACGAGCTGATGCAAGAAGCGCACCAGTCGCAGTATTCCATACATCCTGGAGCCAACAAAATGTACCGAGATATGCGAACATAGTATGGTGGTACGAAATGAAGAAGGACGTATCCAGGTATGTGGCTAGATGTTTAATTTGTCAGCAAGTTAAAGCTAACAGACAGAGACCAGCAGGATTATTGTAGCCGCTTGACATCCCAGAGTGGAAATAGGAGCACATAACGATAGATTTTGTATCGGGACTGCCTCGATCCCAAGGAGGGAGGGATGCCATTTGGGTTATTGTGGACCGACTGACGAAGTCAGCTCACTTTATCCCCTTCAAAGTTGGTTTATCCACCGAGAAGTTGGCAGCACTGTACATGCGGCACATCTACCGGATTCATGGAGTTCCGGTAAGTATCGTATCTGACAGAGATACTAGATTTATCTCTCACTTTTGGAAGAGTTTGCATGACAGTTTGGGAACCCAACTGAAGTTCAGCACCGCCTACCACCCCAGACTGACGGCAATCAGAGAGAACAATCCAGACGCTAGAAGACATGCTGAGATCTTGCATCCTGGAATTTAGGGTCTTAGGAAGACCATTTGCACTTGGTAGAGTTCTCTTACAACAACAGCTACCAAGCTAGCATGGTATGACACCGTTCGAGGCACTCTATGGACGTCGTTGTCGCACTCCACTTGCTTGGGACGACGTCGAGAACGAGCGATGCTTGGACCTGAGATGGTGACCGATGCAGCAGAGAAGGTGAGAATGATCAGAGAAGCTCAGGATTGCCCAAGACAGACAGAAGCATTGGGTTGATAGTAGTCGTCGACCATTGAAGTTTGAGGAAGAAGATAGCATTTCTGTGAAGTTTTCTCCTACCAGAGGAATAATCAGTTTTGACGGAGCTAGGAATTGAGGCCAGGTACATCAGGCCATTTGAAGTTTCAAGACGAGTTGGAAGTAGCGTACCGTTAGCTCTACCAGCTAATCTTGAGAGTGTGCAACGTCCTCTACGTATCACAGCTCAGACGCTACATTCCGAATCTGAGTCATATTGGATAATTTAGAGCTGAAGATTGGACTCAACCTTTCAGAGCCAGAGAAACCAGTTGAAAGCGTAGTCAGAGGTGAGAAGAAGATCAGAATTTGAGCCATCGCATAAATTCCTATTTCTTATCTTTTCGTTCTAAACTTGACTGATGCTGCTAAGTTAGCCTAGTTTTACAAGCTATCTCTTTATAAACTTGATCATGACAGTATTTTATTGGGTGCACCCACTAATATTTGTCTAATCAGGACCGGTGCATGATGGTCTGATCAACCTCATGTACTTTGGTTCGCTTTTGTATTTTTCTGCATGGATGATATCATAAATGAAACTTGTCCCTAAACCGTCTCATCCACGACTGCCTTGAAAATTCTTATTTTGGACCTGAGTTACGGGCATAGTACCCGTACCTGTTTGATTTGAGTTTATCCTACCCCCTAACCCTGTTTAATTTCGAGGACAAAATTTTCTAAGGAGGGAAGATTGTAAAACCAAATTTTGTAAAGTAAATTAATATTAATATTATAATATTATTGCTATTATTATTATTACTTTGAGTTAAAATAAACTTCAAAAATTAAATATGGATTTTTGAGTGCTGACCAGACCCGAGCCCAGACCCGATCCCCGAAATCCAGATCCGGTCCTGACCCAAATCCATTCTTTTAATATCTGTTAAAAAAAATATGTTTCTTAACCTATTGGCCTGGTCACCCACGACCAGGCCAAACTACCCACTCTCTGCCCTCTCCTTATTTTACTCCCCATTGTTTCACTCCTCTCACATGTTGCTCACAACTCCTCTCCTTAAGACCACACCTTTCTTTTCCCCCACAAAACAAACTCTAGCCCCTCTCTTCCTCTCATTCCCCAACCCCAGAACCCCTCCCCCTCAACTCCATAAGCACCCTATCCCCTTTCTATTTCCTCCAGGAGCAAACCCTTCTCTCTCTCCACCAAGCTCCTTTCCCCAACCGGCCAGAATCTCCGCGCCCGACCCGAGCACCCTGACCCCCATCGTCGGAGCCGTCCGCGCCCCTGCCCTAGCTCCGGCGCGCCCGCCCCGGCGACCTCACCTCCGGCCGTCCAGCTCGGGCCGCCCGCCGCCGGCCTGTCCAACCCACGGCCCCGTCTTCCAAGGACACCGAGCCCCGAGCAAGAGCCCGAGAGCCCGCGCCCGACGCTGGACCCGCGGCCAACTCCGCCCCGCCGCCCCGGTGACCCTCCCGAGGCCCGGCACCGCCCTCCCGCGCGCGTCCTTGCCACGCCAGTCGGCCGTCCGTCCTCCGCCGGCCGTCTCCAGCGCTCCGGCGTTCCCCCATGGCCGCTACCCTCTCGCGCCTCCCCGGAAATCTCTTTCCTGCTGTTCTGACGTTCCGTCGGCGCTGTTCAACGCCTCGGCCCGATCGTCGGTCCAGATCGGTGCTCCTCCCCGAGCCCTACGGTCGCTGCCTCCAGTCGGGCTCGTGCGGACCGCTGACTACTGTCCGTGCTTCCGCGACCCGTCAGCTTCCCGTACCGTTGTCCAGAATTCCCGCTGTTCGGTGGTTTCGATCCGCTGTTCCCGTGGCCGATCCTTGCTGTTCGTGTAATTTGGGGTTTTTTTGATTTCGCGGGAACTGGGTTTTCTTCTTTAATTTGCATCTGAGAGCTCTAGCCGAGCAACCCAAGGTATAACTCCTGTCCCGTCCCATTTTCTTTTGGTCTGTGATGAGATTGGTCCCCGATTCCCTCCCGGGAATTCGGTTTTTAGCGACGTCGTATTTTTCGGAACCTTCGGAAAGGTTCTGTTGATTGTTTGGATTTTCCGGAACTTTTCGGAAAATGGATTTCGATATATTTTGGCTTCCGGATATTCTCGGTATTGTGCTATGACGTTTTTGGTTGAAATCGGACTTCCGAAATTGTTTCGGGTCGTTCCGAATTAATCTGTGGATTGGTTGTGAATTATTTTTATATATATTTGGGATTCCCTGGTTTTGGATTTGTAGGAAATTATCGGCGTATTTCCCAATTTTTGGGTTGACAAAAATAGAAGAAATACTGCCAAATTTTTCCGTAAATTTAAAGTATATTTTAAAAATAAATTTAAAATGGATTTCGGAAATACTATATTAAATATTTTGGGCGACGACCGCATCGGTCAATGGGCCCCGACTAAGTGCAAACGAAACCGGCTTCGCCCGGACGTTGAGGCATTAGCCTAGTTGACGATTGGACCATATCTGAGACTCGATAAATATTTACTTTATTTTTATCATTTATTTTATTAATTATAGAAAGTTTAGAACTAACGGCCGTTTCTGTCTTATTTAATTTATGTAAATAAATTGTAATGGACATAAGCCCAGCTGGTTGTTGGTTCTGTAACTGTAATTTAGTAGTGTAGGATTTTTGGTTATTTGCTGATTTTGTGAGTTTTTGTAGCATACGAATAAATCTAATAAAAGTATTTTCGTATAAAATTAATAAAGATTTTCTCACCTAAATTCTACAAGTTTTAATATTAATTAACGATCATGTATTTCTCACTAAAATAAGAAATTTAGTTTTATATTTATAGTTACTAAAATACAAAGTTTTAATTAATTAATCTGGTATCGACGAGTTTTCTAAAATACAAAGTTTAAAACGATCTTTCCCTCGTTATAAATTCAACGCACCGATAATCGTAATCATGTTTGTGTTTTGTTAAATAAAGATTAAAATGGATTAGGACACAAAGAAATTTCAACTAGCGTAGCTAGATTGGTAACCCTGGAATCTGAGTCAATTTCTCGAATGCAGGAATTCGAGGACGATTTGAATTTTCCGTCTCGAAGTCTTCATCCTCTCCAGTCAAGTCCATTTTGAGGCAAGTATAGTTTGTGTTAGTTTTACAGTTATTTTAATAATTGCTTTACTGCAAGTTTAAACCACGATGCAAACACAAAACTCTCTATGACAGTACTGATTATGACTATTGTACTGATTGGGGACTGGGGGAATAGAGTAATGTTTATGACCACATCCAACTGTAATTTAGAACTGTGTGAGCTTACCCCTCTTACACACGGGGATAAGCCGTACCGTATCAATAGGATACTACTGAATCATCCCAAGCAGGTCATATTCATTGCCTATTCACTTCACACTATTTTACTGCTAGAAAACTAATCAATTTTTAAACTGTTTAAAAGTGTATGATTCTATTATTCATTTAACTGTTTTAAATTAGCATGAATTGTACTTTGCTCCCTCCTGACTGGAGATACATTTTTAGGGGACATTGAGGATACTGAGCTGTTATACAGCAGTTACTATGACCCTGTTCTGTACCCTGTAGTGCTGCCAGAGTCCCCATTGGAGGACGTTGGGACTGAGGCCGATGAGCCGGCTGATAGATAGATTTTCTTTTTCAGCATTGTTGTTTATTTCAAACTCTGTTATTTATTTCAGTACATTTTTCAGTTGTATTTCATTTCAAAGTTTAATAAAGTTTCATTTTCCGAATTTGAGTTGTGACAATATAGATGTTTTTGTATGGTTACCTGCTAATGGAACAGCTTACTGCCGCCGTCTCAACACCGGTGCAGG
>JANAVB010022999.1:12922585-13014282 GCA_029216955.1 Iris pallida | reverse complement strand
CAAAGGGTGATTTTGTGCACGGCCCACCGAAATCCAAACTGGACATACCGTTGGGTTCGTATCATCAAAACGAATCTATAGACATATAATTTGACGACTTTAGAGACCATTGACTCTGGCACGCTTTCGGTGCAAAGTGGGTCCAACGGGGATATCGTTTTTGTCCGAAATTACCGTTTACTCCTGGGTCCAGAATTGGACTTAAGGACAGCCAAGCCTAGCTAATTGGACTATTCTGAGAATGTTGGCAATGTTTGTTTCAGCTTTCGGAGACATTTGTGGATTTTGGACTATTTGGCTTACCGGTTGACGGTTTATGTTGGCTCTTCGTGCAACCTCCAGGCAAGTATACCTTGCCAAATTGTACAATATAAATACATGTTCATTATCTCTTTCTGTTCTTTTTTTTACATTCGTGATTGCTTTATCCCATGTCCAGTACACTCATCCTGTTATAGTTTTACTTTACAAGTTTCTAGTTGTCTGCACATTCTTGTTCCTTTCTGTTATAATATTTCTATTTGTTACACTGTGTTAGTTTCATATGTATTCCTTGAAAGAGTCGTCTAGTCCTACACCACGATTCCCTCGACTTGAATATAAATTGACTTGACTTGACATGACTTGAGTAGGACTTGACTTTGATATTCTATAGATTGTGAGTACTTAGCTTGACTACGGTCTATAGGATTTTTATACTAGGATTGTGTCACGACCCGGTCCCAATTTCTTGGGTCGAATCGGATCATGCCCAGCCTGCACCGTTGTTGAGACGACGGCAGTAAGCTGTATCACTCTTGCAGGTAATCAACAACACAAATTCTAATTGCCACAACTTTTAATATTTCGATAATTAAAACTTGTCCAAACACAAAGTTTTCAAATACAACCCACAACTGAAATAAAATAATTGTCTTTCACAATATCATAAACTGGAAATAAAACTAATTGGCAGTCTCCTCAACATCATCCTCTGGTAGAACAGCCGGGTACAGCTCAGGATCATAGTAACTACTAATCAGTAGCTCTGCATCATCAATAGGACCTAAAAATATAGTCTCCAGTCAGGAGGGAGCAAAGTACAATTCATGATATTTTAACAATTGAAATAATAATGGAGTTATGCATTTTTAAACATTTGAAGTAAATAGTTTTTCCAGCAGTTAAAATATCGTGATGTGAATAGGCAATGAATATGACCGGATTGGGTTGTACAGTTGTATCCTATTGATACGATATGGCTTATCCCCGTGTGTATGAGGGGTAAGCTAACACAGTCATTATACTATTTTGGATGTGGTCATACTCATCACACTACTACCCCAGTACCCAACAGTTAAACAGTCAATGCTCTCAGAGAGAGTTCCGTGTTTGCATCGTGGTTTAAACTTGCAATAAAACGATTATTAAATAATTGTAAACTACCACAAAATATACTTGCCTTTGTTTGACTGGAATAAGGGTAATCTCCGAGATTGAATTCAGACTTGTCCTCGAAATCCTACAATCGAGAAGTCTGTCTTAGATTTCCAAAATTGCCATGTTAGATGTGCTAGTTACAATCTCTAAATTTGTCCTAGTCAATTTTTAATCTTTATTATACTAACACAAATAAAACTTGATTATCTAATGCGTTATATTTAATTATGATGGAAAGATCATTTTATATTTAATTTCGGAAAAACTTTGTATTTATCGGTTTATTGGCAAAACTTGATATTTTATAATTTATATAGTAAAACTACATTTTTCTTTAAATGAGAAAAAATGTGAAACTTGTTTAAATAATAACTTGTAATTTTTTCTAATTTATTTAATGTGAGAAAACAATATTGATTTTCTATAAAATATTATTTTACGTGTTTACGTCAACCATAACCAGAAAAGAATAAAAATTTAACTAACTTATTACAAAACCACAGGAAACAATAAAACTGGGCTTATGCCCTTTACAGACCATTTTACATAAATTTAAATAAGAAGAAAACTCTGGTTATAGTCTCTAAAAATTATCCTACAATTTAATTATAAAATAAAATAATAATTTAAATTAAATTAAATTAATTTATGAGTCTCAGATATTGGTCCAATCGTCAAAAATAGCTAATGCCTCAACGTCCGGTGAAACCCGGTTTCGTTTGCATTTCGCTAGGGCCCATGGACCGATACGGTCGTCGCCCAAAAATCTAATTTATAAATATTTTCGAAAACCGATTTGAAATCCATTTATATAACTTTATAAAAATTTTGGCAGCATTCCCTCTATTTTCAGGATAACCCAAAACTGGGAAAATGTGCCACAAACACCAAACACAAGTCCCATACCAGGGAAACCCAATTTCCAACCAGCAAATAATAATATCCAGAACCCGAAAATAATATCCACAGTACGTTTTCGAAATTTGGAAAACCGAAATGAAACTCGGAAAACCGAAAGTGAACTTCGGAAAACCGAAAACCAACAGAACACTCAAAGAAAATAAGCCACAGAACCAATTCCGAAATGGAATTGGAAAACCTAAACCAATGAAATTCCTAGAACTCTATTCCGAGAGATTCTCGAAAAAATCCGAACCAACAGAAAACTCAAAAACCAATCCGAAACCAACAGAACCTATCCGAAAGGGTTTCGAAAAGCCCAAAAATTGTCTCGTCTATAATTTACCGAATTCCCGGAGGAAATTCGTGGACCAAAATTCATCATAGACTGAAAAATGGAAACGGGGCAACGGAAATATACTAGAAATTGCTCGGCTAGAGCTCTCAGGTGAATTTTAGAGAAAAAGAACTCCGCGGACAGCGTCTCGGGCTGTGGCCAGCACCTCGCCGGGGTTCGGCTGCATGTACAGCACCTGAGCTCGGAAAAGACAGCGGCGGGGTGTCACGGAACAGCACCGGAGAACGGGAAGGCCGCCCGGCTCAGGCTGGCGCACACAAACGCGGGGAGGCGACGGCCGGGGTTGGTCGCCGGTAGGGCGCGACCTGGGAAAAGTGGCGCCGGGCAGAGGAGGCGGCGGATCCGGCCTGGGGTCGGCCTGGAAGCGACGACGGGGCCGGGGTTCGCCGGAAAAGTGCGGGTCGGATTTTAGGGCACAGGGGTTAGGGAAAGAGGGTTTTTGAGTGATGGTGAATGGAGGGATGGAGAAGAGGGGTATATATATGAGAAGTGAGCGGGGGTTACCGGAAACCAAGGGTCGCCGGCCGGTCGGAAGTCGGAACGGAGGGGTCGCGGCGGTTTCGAAACGAAAAGGTCATCGGTTTTGAACGTTTGGAGAAGGAAATTTTTTTTTAGAGAACAAAGTGTTCTCAACAGAACACTTAATAGAAAGGGGTTGATGGAGGTGGAGTTAAAAAGAAATTAATTGAGTTTAAGAGAGAAATGAGAGTTAAGAATTTAAGTGGGTTTTAAGAAGTTTGCTGAGAGAAAAGGAATTCGTTCCTTTAATAAATTATATATAATATATATATATTAATTTGTGATTTACACACGAAATCGATATCAGTTTCAGAATTGATCCCGAGTCGGGTTTTGGGAATGGGAATGGGTTCGGGTCTGGCTAGACAATCAAAAGTCCAGGAATATTTTTGAAAAATAATAATAATTTTTTTAATCTAACTAAAACATAATATTTAATTAATAAAGATTACGGGTTTCACAACCTTCCATCCTTAAGAAATTTCGTCCTCGAAATTAAAAGATAGGTTCGGAATTACCTCAGGTCTCAAATAGATACGGATACTGCTCCCGCATCTCATCTTCTCGCTCCCAGGTAGACTCTCCTGGGGAATTGTGCCTCCACATAACTCTAACTATGGGAGTCATTGAAGTCCTGGTCCTCTTCTCGCCTCTGTCCAAAATCGCCACTGGATTCTCTGGTACTGTAAGGCTGGGTCCAATCTCCAGCTCTGAATGGTCCAAGATGTGACTTGGATCCGGGATGTAGCGTCTGAGCTGCGAAACGTGAAAGACGTTGTGTACGCCCTCAAGATTAGCTGGTAGAGCTAACCTATACGCTACTTCACCAATTCGGCTCAAAATCTCAAATGGTCCGATATATCTGGGACTCAGCTTCCCAGCTCTGCCAAATCGGATAGTTCCTCTGGTAGGTGAAATCTTCACAAAGATACTATCTCCTTCTTCAAACTCCAGTGGTCGACGACTGCTATCTGCCCAATGCTTCTGTCTGTCTTGGGCAATCTTGAGCTTGTCCCTGATCACCTTCACCTTCTCTGCTGCATCAGTCACCATCTCCGGCCCCAGCAGTACTCTTTCTTCTATGTCGTCCTATGCAAGTGGAGTGCGGCAACGACGTCCATAAAGAGCTTCAAATGGTGTCATTCCAATGCTAGCTTGGTATCTGTTGTTGTAGGAGAATTCTACTAAATGCAAGTGGTCTTTCTAAGACCCTCCAAATTCCAAGACACAAGATCTTAGCATATCTTCTAACGTCTGGATGGTCCTCTCCGATTGTTCGTCAGTTTGGGGATGGTAGGCTGTGCTGAACTTCAGTTTTGTTCCCAAGCTGTCATGCAAACTCTTCCAAAAATGAGAGGTAAATTTAGTGTCTCGGTCAGATACAATACTTACCGGAACTCCATAAATCCGGTAGATGTGCCGCATGTATAGTGCTGCCAACTTTTCGGTGGATAGACCAACCTTGAAGGGGATAAAGTGGGCTGACTTAGTCAGTCGGTCCACAATAACCCAAATGGCGTCCTTTCCTCCTTGGGATCGAGGCAATCCTGACACAAAGTCCATCGTTATATGCTCCCACTTCCACTCCGGAATGTCCAGCGGCTGTAGAAGTCCTGCGGGTCTCTGTCTGCTAGCCTTCACTTGTTGACAAATCAAGCATCTAGCCACAAATCTGGATACATCCTTCTTCATTCCATACCACCAAACAATGGTACGCATATCCCGATACATCTTATTAGCTCCAAGATGTATGGAATACTACGACTGGTGCGCTTCTTGCATCAGCTCATTCCTCAGTTCGCCAGATGGTACACACAGCCTCGTACCATTCTTCAATGCTCCATCACTGGCGATAGAGAATCCTTCAAGTATTCCTGCCAGCACTTGATCTCTGAGTTTGCAAAGCGTCTCGTCTTGGAATTGTGTCTCCTTGACTTTGTCCATCAGACTTGAATGCAATTGCAACTGCATCATGGTTGAGTCAGCTCCAGGTACAATAGCTTCTCGCCCCAGTTTCTTCATCTTTTCCTCAGGCAGTACAATCTCCAGACCAAGCTTCTCTATGTCCTCCAACAAGTGCCGCTCGTTGGTTAAAAATATCGCCACTGGGTATCAACTAAGTGCATCTGCAACCACATTAGCCTTACCCGGATGGTACTGTAAGTCGATGTCAAAATCCTTCATCAGCTCCAGCCATCTTTTTTGTCTCATGTTCAGCTCCTTCCGAGTGAAAACATATTTCAGACTTTTGTGGTCTGTATATATTTCTACTCTCTCTCCATAGAGATAATGCTTCCATAGCTTCAAACCAAAAATGACTGCATCAAGCTCCAGATCATGTGTGGGATAGTTCTTCTCATGAGTCCGTAATTGCCTAGATGCGTAAGCAATTACTTTTCCATGTTGTTGAAGAATGCAACCCAGTCCTTTTCCAGAGACATCGCTGTAGATTAAGAAATCGCCGGTACCTGCGGGTAGCGCAAGTATCGGTGCTGTTGTAAGTCTCTTCTTCAGTTCCTTAAATGATGCCTGGCAATCTTCTGTCCAGATGAACTCTTTATTCTTCCGAGTGAGCTTCGTCATTGGTTCAGTAATCTTGGCAAAATCCTTCACAAACTTCCGATAGTAGCCAGCTAAGCCCAAGAAACTTCTGATTTCAGCAACTGAGCTTGGGGTAGACCACTTCTCAACAGCAGCTATCTTCTTAGGGTCCATCGAAATTCTTTCTCCTGTCACAACATGGCCAAGAAAATCCACCTTGTCTAGAAAGAATTTACATTTGCATAGCTTACCATATAACTTCTCTTTCCTCAAAGTTCCCAGAACTTTTCTAAGGTGCTCTTCATGCTCCTCTTCAGTCTTCGAGTAGATCAGGATGTCATCGATAAAGACAACGACAAACTGATCTAGGTATTCATGAAAAATCTTGTTCATAAGGTTCATGAACACAGCAGGAGCATTCGTCAGTCCAAACGGTATGACCAAGAATTCAAACTGCCCATACTTGGTGTTGAACGCCGTCTTGGGAATGTCCTCCTTCCTGACCTTGATCTGATGGTAGTCGGATCTGAGATCTATCTTCGAGAACACCTTGGCTCCACTGAGTTGGTCAAACAGGTCATCGATCCGGGATAAAGGGTACTTGTTCTTGATGGTGATATTGTTCAGCGCCAGGTAGTCGATGCACATTCGCACAGTTCTGTCCTTCTTGGGAACAAACAAGACATGTGCTCCCCAGGATGAAGCTCCGTCTCGGATAAATCCTAAAGCCTTCAGTTCATTGATCTGATCCTTCATCTCCTTGGCCTCCTTCGGGTTGACTCTGTAGCATCCCTTAGAAATAGGGGAAGAGCCGGAGACTAGGTCAATGGTGAACTCTATGTCTCGATCTGGGGGTAACCCGGGAAAACTATCAGGGAAGACGTCCATAAATTCTGCTATGATAGGATAGGGAGGTCCGGGTTCTTCTGTGATAGAGGTGTAGATAACACACTCCATATCCTCCGGAGTTCGAGAGATTTCAAACTCCGGCTCTCCAGGTGGGCTGAAGACTACACATCCTCTGTGACAATCTATCAGCGCATGCTGTTTACTCAACCAGTCCATCCCTAGGACTACATCATAGTTGGGTAAGGGCATCACAAGCAAAGGTGCTATGAACTGGTGGCCTGATATGGTGATAGGGCAGTTACAGGTCTCAGTGATGGGTAAGGGTCCTCCACCGATCATGACTCTACATATCTTCTTGCTAAAGCCCGTAACTATGTGGTGTGCAGAGATGAATTTTGTGGATATGAAACTATGTGATGCACCCGAATCAAATAAAGCTAAGGCAGGATAGGAATGCACATAAATGAAACCTGCGATGACATCAGCTGTAGGTTCCTGCTTTGGCTCTTGTTCCTCTGCTGTTAGGGCAAAAGCTCGCCCAGTCTTCTGTTGATGCTGCCCAAATTGTTGTTGCTGAGAGGCAGAGGACCTTTTTGTTGAGTTGCTCCAGTCCGATGGATCGACGAGGGGCAATCCTTCACTTGGTGGGTGGCAGACCCACAGACTAGGCAGTGTCCTAGCCTCTTCCTGCAGATGTTTGACTGATGCCCTGGCCTCTTACAAAAATCACAGACAGGGATCTGCCTCTGAGGTGCTCTATCATTATTCCTCGCCTGTTGGTTCTGCTGCTGATGGTGAGGAGGCCGGTTGTTGTTATTGTTAGGCTTCTTCTGATTACCCTGGAAGTTGTTAGTTCCAGGATAATCCCTCTTTGAGCGAGCGGGTTGACTCTTCTCTATATCCTGAGCTCGCTCCAGGATCCTTTCATAAGTCTTAGCACCGCCTGAGATCACATGGGTACGGATCTCCTCTCTCAGCCCATATCTGAACCTTTTAGCACGATCATCAGGGTCAGCTACCAAGTTCTTGGCAAAATGGCTGAGTTGGCCGAATTCTGCCGTATATTCTCTAACAGTCATATTTCCTTGCTTCAGGTTCTGAAATTGTCTCTCCATCTCCCGCAACTCTGATGTTGGAAAGAACTTCCTCTAGAACAACCTCTTGAAGGTGTCCTAGTCAAGCTGCTTGTCCTGGAGTCGGGGTTCATTCCGATACCAGTGCTTGCTACACTTTGCAGTTGGAGTCCCACTGCTTCGGCCTTGAGGTCTTCTGGAATTTGAGCAACACTTAGGAGACGCTCCATGCTATCGAGCCATTCATCAGCATAGACGATTTCCTCGGTTCCCTTGAAGGGTCGAGGGTTCTGCTTCTTGAAACTCTCAATATCGCCCACCTTGGCAATATGATCCTCATTAATTTAAATGGCCTTAATGTTTCATAAATTAATCCCTTAGAAATATGTTTACCTTGGCAGGCCTTGGTTCAAGTTGAGCTGCTTCTTGTCTTCCCAGAGCATTCATAGCCACGTTATGAGCATTCTCCATGCTTTCCCTCATAATCATGGTTTGCTCTTGATGAGCTTCCGTTTGAGCTCTCTGGGCTTCTAGCACTCCTCGTAGCAGACCTATGAGGTCGGTGGGGTCCACAGGCATCGGTAGGGCAGCTGGAGGGGGTACTACCACAGGGGGCTGCATCTTCGTCTGAAAAGATGATGGATCCATTGTTGTAGCAGCATACATCCTACGGGGTGCAGTATGGAGACGGTTGGCCAGCTGCCGAGGTGTAGGATCCGGACTCGATTGAGGAGGTGGGGTGTGATCAGGTGAAGATACCCCATCGCCAGCAGGATTTGTGGCCATATTCTGGAAGGTTTAGGATATAAACATAAGCAAGGTAGCCTACCAGTCTATAATCAAACAAAATATTTATTTATAATATATAACGGTCCTACGTTGTGACAAATTAATGTTCTAGTGTTCTAAATGTCTCTAGATAAATTTTTCCTAAGTTGTTGATTGTTTCGACCTGCATGGGCCACCACTAAAAATATGTCACGACCCGGTCCCAATTTCTTAGGTCGAATCGGATCATGCTCAGCCTGCACCATTGTTGAGACGGCGGCAGTAAGCTGTATCACTCTTGCAGGTAATCAACAACACAAATTCTAATTGCCACAACTTTTAATATTTCGATAATTAAAACTTGTCCAAACACAAAGTTTTTAAATACAACCCACAACTGAAATAAAATAATTGTCTTTCACAATATCATAAACTGGAAATAAAACTAATTGGCAGTCTCCTCAACATCATCCTCTGGTAGAATAGCCGGGTACAACTCAGGATCCTAGTAACTACTAATCAGTAGCTCTGCATCATCAATAGGACCTAAAAATATAGTCTCCAGTTAGGAGGGAGCAAAGTACAATTCATGATATTTTAACAATTGAAATAATAATAGAGTTATGCATTTTTAAACAATTTGAAGTAAATAGTTTTTCCAGCAGTTAAAATATCGTGATGTGAATAGGCAATGAATATGACCGGATTGGGTTGTACAGTTGTATCCTATTGATACGATATGGCTTATCCCCGTGTGTATGAGGGGTAAGCTAACACAGTCATTATACTATTTGGATGTGGTCATACTCATCACACTACTACCCCAGTACCCAACAGTTAAACAGTCAATGCTCTCAGAGAGAGTTCCGTGTTTGCATCGTGGTTTAAACTTGCAATAAAACGATTATTAAATAATTGTAAACTACCACAAAATATACTTGCCTTTGTTTGACTGGAATGAGGGTAATCTCCGAGATTGAATTCAGACTTGTCCTCGAAATCCTACAATCGAGAAGTCTGTCTTAGATTTTCAAAATTGTCATGCTAGATGTGCTAGTTACAATCTCTAAATTTGTCCTAGTCAATTTTTAATCTTTATTATACTAACACAAACAAAACTCGATTATCTAATGCGTTATATTTAATTATGATAGAAAGATCATTTTATATTTAATTCGAAAAAACTTTGTATTTATCGGTTTATTGGCAAAACTTGGTATTTTATAATTTATATAGTAAAACTACATTTTTCTTTAAATAAGAAAAAACGTGAAACTTGTTTAAATAATAACTTGTAATTTTTCCTAATTTATTTAATGTGAGAAAATAATATTGATTTTCTATAAAATAATTATTTTACTATTTTACGTGTTTACGTCAACCATAACCAGAAAAGAATAAAAGTTTAACTAACTTATTACAAAACCACATGAAACAATAAAACTGGGCTTATGCCCTTTACAGACCATTTTACATGAATTTAAATAAGAAGAAAACTCTGGTTAGTCTCTAAAAATTATCCTACAATTTAATTACAAAATAAAATAATAATTTAAATTAAATTGAATTAATTTACGAGTCTCAGATATTGGTCCAATCGTCAAAAATAGCTAAGGCCTCAATGTCCGGTAAAACCCGGTTTCGTTTGCATTTCACTAGGGCCCATGGACCGATACGGTCGTCGCCCAAAAATCCAATTTATAAATATTTTCGAAAACCGATTTGAAATCCATTTATATAACTTTATAAAAATTTCGGCAGCTTTTCCTCTATTTTTGGGATAACCCAAAACTGGAAAAATGTGCCACAAACACCAAACACAAGTCCCATACTAGGGAAACCCAATTTCCAACCAGCAAATAATAATATCCAGAACCCGAAAATAATATCCACAGTACGTTTCCAAAATTCGGAAAACCGAAATGAAACTCGGAAAACCCGAAGTGAACTTCGAAAAACCGAAAACCAACAGAACACTCAAAGAAAATAAGCCACAGAACCAATTCCGAAATGGAATTGGAAAACCTAAACCAATGAAATTCCCAGAACTCTATTCCGAGAGATTCTCGGAAAAATCCGGACCAACATAAAACTCAAAAACCAATCCGAAACCAACAGAACCTATCCGAAAGGGTTTCGGAAAGCCCAAAAATTATCTCATCTATAATTTACCGAATTCTCGGGGGAAATTCGTGGACCAAAATTCATCATAGACTGAAAAATGGAAACGGGGCAACGAAAATATACCAGAAATTGCTCGGCTAGAGCTCTCAGGTGAGTTTTAGAGAAAAAGAACTCCGCGGACAGCGTCTCGGGCTCGAGTTAGTGCCTCGCCGGGGTTCGACTACGTGTACAACACCTGAGCTCGGAAAAGACAGCGGCGGGGTGTCACGGAACAGCACCGGAGAACGGGGAGGCCGCCCGGGTCAGGCTGGCGCACACAAACGCGGGGAGGCGACGGTCGGGGTTTGTCGCCGGTGGGGTACGGCCTGGGGAAAGTGGCGTCGGACAGAGGAGGCGGCGAATCTGGCCTGGGGTCGGCCTGGAAGC
This sequence comes from Iris pallida, assembly GCA_029216955.1. Classification (NCBI taxonomy): domain Eukaryota; kingdom Viridiplantae; phylum Streptophyta; class Magnoliopsida; order Asparagales; family Iridaceae; genus Iris; species Iris pallida. Next base: position 13,003,305 of record JANAVB010022999.1, on the reverse strand, counting down.
GACGACGGGGCCGGGGTTCGCCAGAAAAGTGCAGGTCGAATTTTAGGGCACAGGGGTTAGAGAAAGAGGGTTTTTGAGTGATGGTGAATGGAGGGATGGGGAAGAGGGGTATATATATGAGAAGTGAGCGGGGGTTACCGAAAACCAAGGGTCGTCGGCCGGTCGAAAGTCGGAACGGAGGGGTCGCGGCGGTTTCGGAACGGAAAGGTCATCGGTTTTGAACGTTTGGAGAAGGAAATTTTTTTTAGAGAACAAAGTGTTCTCAACAGAACACTTAATAGAAAGGGGTTGGTGGAGGTGGAGCTAAAAAGAAATTAATTGAGTTTAAGAGAAAAATGAGAGTTAAGAATTTAAGTGAGTTTTAAGAAGTTTGCTGAGAGAAAAGGAATTCGTTCCTTTAATAAATTATATATATAATATATATATTAATTTATGATTTACACACGAAACCGATCTCGGTTTCGGAATTGATCCCGAATCGGGTTTTGGGAATGGGAATGGGTTCGGGTCTGGCCAGACAATCAAAAGTCCAGGAATATTTTGAAAAATAATAATAATTTTTTTAATCTAACTAAAACACAATATTTAATTAATAAAGATTATGGGTTTCACAGATTGGCTACCGTCTTGGTTGTGAGTACTTGCCTTGGCTGCGATTGAGACACTATAGATTGTGAGTACTTGCCTTGACTGCAGTCTATAGCTTTGACCTATTAGCCATTTCTAGTATGGCATGCCAGTATCTTAGGATCCTTGTGTTTAGATCTTGTGTCTTGGTTCATTTTTCTTGTTGGATGTCCTTGATTATTCCTTACTTCTTTGTATATTTGTACTGTTATATGTTGGCTTGTATATTATGTATCTTGCTAGTCATCTGAGGACTTGATGATCTCTTCAGGTTTAGCGACTGCGTGGAGTTAGTTAGTAGAGCGGGATGGTAGGGGATTGCGATGCATAATACAGGTATTTGCTTGTGATATTTCTTTATTATCCTTTCCTGCTTTATATTCAGTACCATGATATACTCTGCTTATTTATAGACTCATATCATTCTTGGAGTCTAATCGAACAATATGCTAATGGGCTGCAGACCATGACCCATAATTGTTCATTCTTGTTTTATTTGATTCTTTTGGATTGAGATATAGTTTAGATTAGACATGATACCATGATCTTGACAGCTTATACGTACTCGAGTCGGGCTGGAGTCCTCTCGATACATATAGCTGGCTTGCTCACGAGCTCACATCCGAAATACAGGTGCGGGTCGTGACAGAAATCCCCTCATTCTTGACTTATGACTATGGTTTGTACAAGGATTCAGGCAAGTACAGTATTGTATTTATGTTTTAGTTCGTTATAACATTTTCTCTATCGTTTCCTTGTTTGATATCCCGTTGAGACATTGCTTGATATTTCGTTGAAACACGATTGTGATACCGTAGTTTTTGTACCCTTCATAGTGTATCATTGATCGTTATTGATTGTTAGAGAGTCAGGAGGTAATATACCCGGTAAGTACGTGAACAAACCCAACTATTTTGATTATGGATAGCTAAGTTATACACCCCATGTATGAGTTAGCCATACCCTATTATTGTGGATAGCCATCGTATGTTGTGTCGTATTAGCCCAGCCGTTCATGTATTAAAGGTATTTTACACACACATAGTTGTTCCTATTTTTTCTTTATTTAGTCCATTATCTTGCTAGTTCATATCTTGTTAGTTGACATCTTGCTAGTTTACATTTTGCCAGTTCGTATCTCGTTAGTTCATACCTTGCTAGTTTCATTCTGCTAGTTCATATCTTGCTAGTGCTAGTTCATATCATGTTAGTTCATCTCTTGCTAGTTCTTTATATACTCTTTGCCATCATGGTTTCTCGTTGTTCTAACTTATTTTGGACTAACAACATTAATTACAATATGGTTGTACTCTTCTCCTTTTCTGACTGGATCATTGTTATAGTTGAGGTTGACGTGCCTACTCTTGCGCTATGGACCATACGAGGGGAAGATAGAGACTCGAAGGCCAAACCATAGAAGACTAGTTAGTTGTGTGGTAGTTTTCTATAAATGTAAAAGCTTACATTCTTCAAATGTAAAACTTTTATATTTTGTAAAGTTGATTTAGTTGTTGTGAATGAGCAGTTAGAATTTATGAGCACTTTATTTATTGCGGGCTAGACAACGTACTACCGTCGATCGCGTAGGCTAGGCTTGGACACGCACTCGTATCCCCAAAAGTGGGTACGGGTCGTGACAAGATCTATAGTAATGCTTCTGGCAAAGGTTTGGGCTGTGTGCTGATGCAGCACATAAGAGTTATTGCTTATGCTTTTCGACTGTTGAAGGTTCATGTAAGAAATTATCCAACACATGATCTGGAATTAGTAGCTGTTGTATTTGCACTAAAATTGTGGGGACATTACTTGTATGGTGAACAGATCAAAATCTATACAGATCATAAAAGCCTGAAATACGTGTTCACCAAAAGGAGCTAAATATGAGACAACACAGATGGCTGGAGTTGCTTAAAGATTTTGATATGGAACTAGAGTATCATCCAGACAAGGCGAATAGAGTGGCAAATGCTCTGAGTAGGAGGCCTGAAGGTTTCTTTTTGAATACACCCAAGGAGATACTAGAAGATCTCAGAAAGATGGGGATTGAAGTAATATGCCCAGTGGCAGATGGAATTTGGGAAAGTTTACAAATACAATCATCTTTAGTAGAGAGAATTAAGGGGGCACATAAGATGGATGTAAAGTTGTAAAAACTGTGGAATCAAACTGAAGCTGGGATACAAACTGGGTTGATTAAGCATTCCGATGGATCCTTGAGGTTCGGGAGTCGTTTGTGTGTGCCATATGGTAAACTCGGGACCGAAATTATGTCTGAAGCACATAATTCACAATACTCTATTCATCCCGGGAGTACAAGGATGTACAAGGATCCGAGGCAAAAGTTTTGGTGGCATAGAATGAAGCGGAATATAGCTAAATTTGTCTCGAAATGCTTAGTGTGCCAACAAGTAAAAGTCGAGCATCAATGGACTGTTGGACTACTGCAACCACTACCAGTACCTAAGTGGAAGCGGGAGCATATTGCAATGGATTTTGTATCGGGACTTCCAAGGACACAAAGGGGTAACAATGCTATCTGGGTGATAGTAGATAGACTTACAAAGTCAGCAAGATTTCCACCGTTTCGAGTTGGACAATCTACGGAGCTTCTAGCGGAGATGTATATGAAGAACATTGTTAGTCACTATAGAGTACTGATAAGTATCGTCTCAGACAGGGATACTCGGTTTATCTCCAAGTTTTAGAAAAGCTTACAAGATAGTCTTGGCACTCATCTAAAGTTTAGTTCAGCATATCACCCACAGATAGATGGACAGTCAGAAAGGATGATACAAATTTTAGAAGATATGCTGAAAGCGTGCTCCCTAAATTTCAAAGGGTCATGGAATGATCATCTGCATTTGGTAGAATTCTCATATAATAACAGTTATCAGGCTAGTATCAAGATGGCACCATTTGAAGCATTGTATGTGAGGAAGTGCAGGTCACCAATATGTTAGGGCGACGTCGGAGAATGTCAACTCTTAGGACCAGAGTTGCTTACGCAAACTGTAGAATTGGTCAAGGCAATCCGAAGTCATCTTCAAGCTGCACAAAACATGCACAAGATGTGGGCAGATAAGCATCGAAGGATCTTGAATTTCGAACCTGGTGATAATATATTCTTGAAGATCTTGCCAACCAAGGGAACTATCAGATTTGGAACAAGAGGAAAGTTTAGTCCAAGGTATATAGGCCCATTCGACATCTTGGATCGAGTCGGTGACGTATCTTATCGACTGGCCTTGCCACCTTCTTTAGAAGGAGTTCATGATATTTTCCATGTATCTCAACTACGGAAGTATGTGCCAGATCCTAGTCACATACTTGATCATTCTAAAATTACAGTTGGCCCAACTCTCCGCATTGAGTAGAAGACAGTAGAAATCTTGGATCGGAGATAGAAAGTTCTTAAGAACAAGACCATCTCATTGGTTCGGGTATCTTGGAATAAGGACTTGATGGAGAATCTACTTTGGAAAGAGAAGATAAGGTGCGGCAACTTTACCCCTACCTATTCGATGATTAAGGTACTTAGCACCTTTCCTTTCCATTTCTAGTTTCTTAAATTCTGAGGACGAAATTTAGTTAAGGTGGGTAGAGTGTCATAGCCTTTATATATATATATATATATATATATATATATATATATATATATATTGTTTATTTAATTATTTTTAGCCTTCCAAAATTCTTCCTATATATTAATTTTTTCAAAAATCAAATTTCTTTTCACTTGGATCCTCATGCAAATGCTAATTTTGTATTTTGCATGAACCACTTATGTGGCAATCATGCATGAAGAGGTGCCATGTGGCATCCTCCTCTCATGACAAAGTCCAAAGTACAATTTTGTCAATCCCTAATATTGTTCCATTTTATTTATATGAGAGAGAAGAGAGAAAGAGAACTCAATTCTCCTTCCTCTCATGTACATGTAACCCCTCCCCCCTTTCTTCTCATTTCTTCTTCTTCTTCTTCTTCTTCCTTTCTTCTTCTTCTTCTTCTCCTCCTCTCCTTCACCTTAACCCTTCCCCCTCCTTAATGCAACTGCTGCTGCTGCTGCATTTGCTGCAGCTGCCGCTGTGCTGCTGCTGCTACTGCTACGACTGCTGCCGCAGGCTGCGCCGACGCCGGTGCCCGTCGGTCGAATACCACACCCCCTCAACCTCTTCTTCCTTTTCACTCTTCCATATTCCTTTTCCCTCTTTCCCTTTCAAATTCTTTCAAATTTATCTCAAAATTGTTCTAGGTTATTGTTATAACCCAATTCCAAATTTTGTATAAATTGGTTCTTAATTGGGGGAAACTTCTCTCCTAGGGGCATCCAAGAATCAAGGCTAGCTCTTCCCTTCTTTTTTTTATCTTTCTAATTTCCTATCAAGAAAATGCATGATTAATTAATTATCTACTAATCAAGGATAGAATTACGTCTATATACTAATTGTTTGACCTTGAACTTTAGGGATGCAGCATGATATTGAGTAGATTTTCATCCCTATTCTTTTATATACACCTTACCTACACCTTAGTTCTTTATGACACATTAAGTTATTGCAACTTGTGTTTTTGCTTACTATTGAATGAAAATTTAGTACTTTGAGCTTTGATTTTTTTTAAAGGGTTTCACGATTGTTACGTAGATAATGAGTTATATGTTCATAAAGAGGGCTTGTATGAATTCTTGTTGGTATTATGGAATACATATGTTTAAAAGTTAATTTTTATGCAAGATTCATATATATACACATGCATACTAAATTCAAGGAGAAATTGGCCCAACATGGTTGTTTTGCATGAAAGTGTATCTAAATATCTTCAAACTAAGTTTTATGAAATTATTTGATATTTATTTATATTAAATCAATTCTGCCCAGAAATTAATTAATGCTTAATTAGAGTAATTTTCACTTTATTAACCTAGAAAAATAATCATTTTGGCACCCGGATACGTACGTGACTTGGTGACATAACTTTTGGTTAATATGTTGCACTCTTGGATTGTAAATCAACCTTAGGAATGAGAGTAAGTTACACTACTACTTAGATATTTATTTTGACACACCAAATATCCTCTTTCCTTTGAAATTGAAGTTAAGACCAATTAGCCATCCCTTGATCTACTTGTAGTATTTCATTCCATTCCGCTTAGTTACTTTATTTCTTTTCATAACTTAATTGAAGTTAAGATTTGATATCATGATATTACTAACAACCATTTTGTCTTTGAACTTGAATAGCGTTTAGATAAAGCATTTGCAAAACCAAGAATAAAATGCATGCTTGCTTGCTTACTAAGGTAAGAAAGCTATATTATTTTGCATAGATTTATTATAATGCGTGGCCGGTGTTGAGATTTGCTCCACCGAAGGGGTCGACGTACCCGGATATTTTATAATACGTGGCTTGTATTGAGAATTGCTCCACCGAAGAGGTCGTCGTACCCGGATATTTTTTATTGTGTGGCCGGTGTTGAGAGTTGCTCCACCCAAGGGGTCGGCGTGCCCATATTTCTTTCTTTGTGTTTGCCTGTATCAGAAATATTCAAGATCAGTAAATACAAAGGAGACTCTGCCAAAATTTTTGAGAATTTCCAGAGTTAGTTATTTTTTCGAAAATTCGGGCTCTTCTAGAAATTTTGACTTAAGTTCTAGATCTTGGAACCAACCATCTCTGATCTATAACATCGGGAGGATTCTTGAAAATCATTGTCCAAATAGATAATTTGAAATTTTCCTTAGTTTTAATACTTTCTTGGACTTTATTAGTTTCGGAAAGGACGAAACTATTACTTGAATGCGACTTGACTTGTTAAAACTTCCGTTTATGGATAAGTTTCTACAGAATTCGAATGTCTAGAATAGGTTGCATTGGGATGGGAGAGAAACCATTGGATCACACCCGGCTGACTTCTTTGCTATATGAATTTTGATTTTTCGTACTGATCAGTCCCTGAATAGGTGTTTGTGCGGCTGCGCGAATATCTGGGGTGAGGCTTAGCTCATCTTCTTGATTGCAATTGGACATCCAGGCCTTGAGTTTCAGCTCAGCTATCCATTGCACAATACCTTGAGTTTCAGCTCAGAATACTTGTTAATTCATTAGACATCCAGGCCCTGAGTTCAGCTCAGCTATCTAATGAATGGATTCGATATTCTTGGAAAGGTTCAAGTCATACAAATTTTCTTTTATAGCTCATGATTCGATGATTCAACCCAGATGATTCGGAAACCAACTCATGACGTTATCTTGCTTGTAATCACATCAATATGTGATAGTACAAACGGATGGATAATCTAAGCACCACCCATTTTATACGAGCCTGATCCCGAGTAAATGGGGTTATTGTTGAGATGCTAGGCGTGTGTGTGTGATCCAGAAAAGTTTCTCTAAATTGTATATAAGTATAGAAAGATCTTGTATGCGTCCTTTGTGACATTGTTTTGAGAGCTACTTACTTCTTGACTGATATCACACGGTATGAGTTTAATTGTTCAAGTTACTCTATTTTGTTTTCATTTATCTTATCATCCTACATTCATAACTCTCTCCTTTGACCGAGGGCTTACTCGTCGTATTGACGAGCTAGTTTTGTTCACTAGGGATTGATGAAGACCAGGATGAAGGTCAGGCGTACACCGAGGATTAAGTCTATGAATGATGTAGAGTTGAAGGATTGTAGTTTCATTTTGGGAATACAGTTATGTAAATTATGTGTTTTGAAGAACCATGAGCAAAAATATGTATATTATGTGTTTTGAAGATACTTGATCAAGTATGTAATATTTTGGACAAATGAATGTTATATAAATTGTGGAAATTCTGTGGTTAAGCCTTATATCTATGCCCAGCCAGGACCTTACAGGCGACAATCGTAGGGTACAATACGGTATTCATTGTACAGGTGCGTAGCCTGGGAAGAAGTATCATATGCTCCGAGTTATCTTGGGAACCGGGGCGTGACACGTCTCTTTTGGTTGGTAGCCCATGCAGGTCCATTCCTTAAGGATATTGTATAGGTTAAGGAGATGGTATAGGTGGATATTGGATATTTTCCTAAGGACTTATATAGACTACCTTAGGATAGAAATAGATGACAATTAATGATTGAACACAAAATTGAAGAATCGAGGATTTCACAAAGGTTTCAGGATATGAATCTTGATCAAACTTGATTAAATTTGATGATCATTATTTATATCAAAGATTTCTTATATGAGGATTTTTGGGTATAGGTGATGGCTCGATTTATGCCTAGCGTCTACTGGGATGGGAGTGACCGGACATTCTACGGGTATGAGCAGTTTGCACGGAGATCTTGGCTGGTGGTGAATGACGAAGAACTCCCGATGTTTGGAGTATTTTTCGAGCTCCAGTGCTCCAGGATTCGGGATATTAAGGATGGAGCTGAAGTTTTCTTCAAGAAAGAAGTACGCCTTATGTTCTTCCTCGAGAAAAGCGGCCCATCTCTATTTACTTGGGGATACGACAGGACTATAAGTGAATGGGAGGAGGTTAACCCCTATACTAGGATCCTCGAGATCGTCTTCCTAAAGCTGACGAGGGGTTAGTATGGACAGCTGAAGTAAAAGTTGAGGTTCCTTTAGAAAAGCCTTTTTTTGTATGTCTGCCTCAATAAAAGTAGCTTTAGCTTTTAGTTGCATGGAATGTAAAAAGAAATAGCATTAGTTTTTAGTTGCATGGATGCAGGGTTGAGTGTTCAATTTATTCGGTTTCAGTCTAACCGAAATATAGTAAAAATCGAATAAATTAAAATTATAAAAATTTAAAATTAAAATTAGACAAAACCAAAATCGCAACTGAACCGAACTGAATAGTCAATTCGGTTTATGCGGTTTGTTCGGTTGGAATTTTTCTATTTTTTTAATGGATTGGATCCAAAGTTAAAATCATGGTATATTAAAATTATAATTTTTATGCACAAATTTGTTGTATTTTTTAGTTGCATCCAAAGTTGAACTAGTTAAATTATTAAAGTTAGACTTCAAAATATGTACATAGAATTATTGTTTTCAAAATATACACATTTTTAGTCACAAAATATGTATAAAATTAAGAATATCTACATAATTTTGTAAGCCTTATTCGATTTTCAGTTTTGGATCGAAAACCAAATCCAAACCTGAAATCAAATAAGAAATTTTAGTATTTTCAAAACCGAAACCGAATCGAATTTTTTTCCAACCGAAACAAATCTCTTATTCAGTTTGTTCGATTATGTTCGCTTTTCGGTCCAAAATCAAATAATGCTCACCCCTAATGGGAAGAAGAGTACCAACAACAAAATTATGTCCATGTTGACATGATTATCTATGGGTTATTATACACAAAGATATAATCCAAAAATACAGTTTGAAATTAACGGTTTGGAACCGAAAGTCGAACTGAACCGGACCGAAATGAGAATTCAGTTCGATTTTTATCAATCGGTTCGGTCCTCGATTTTTATTTATATGAATTCGATTTACGGGTTGGCTTTCGGATTTGATTTCGGTTATCGATCAGAACCGAAAATTGAATTCATATATGAAATTACATGCATGCCCCTCCACCAAATATATATATACAAAAAATTCTAACCATAACCGTTAGTTTCTCTCTCCATTTTGTTTCTGTCGCCACTCTTTGTCCCTCATTTCTTTTGGAGGCTGGAGATAAAGAATTTTGGGGAGTTTTGGAAAGTTGAGTTAGATCAATGTCTTCTAATATCTCTCTCTCTCTCTCTCTCTCTCTCTCTCTCTCTCTCTCTCTAAAGCGACAAAGCCCTCACTTTATCTCTCGACTTCAAGAGTCCTCTCTTTTTATATCTAGATCTGCTTCAGATATATGATTTCTTTTCGGATTTTGAGTTTCTAGAGTATTTCAATCGTTAAAATTGTTTGTTCCATGAATTATTTTGGATGCTAATGCATGATTTGCTTATCATATGATTTATTTGATCTCCAACCCCCTCTTGATTTATTTGCTAATGCATGAATTGTTTGTTCCAGACAGGTATGATGTTGCAACTTGCTTTGCGAAGATTGGCTATCCAGAGTGGTGGGAGACTCGTCCTCGGCGTGAGGGCGGACATGGTGCTGGTGGTGGCAGAGGCCCGGCACCACAGCAGAGACGTGATGAGGGACGTGGTGCTGGTAGCGCAGGGGTTGTTCATCATGTCGCCGCTGTTGGTCATGGTGTCCTGCTGGTCTTGCTGGGAGTTCGGCGAATATGATGCATGGAGGGTATCCTTCACCACTCTCAGGTGAACAATGGCAGAAACTGATAAGCTTGCTGGGTAACGACAATCCTTCCAACCCTGGTACTTCAAACTCTGATCGTATGATGGGTAAGAATTCTTCTGTCACTTGGATATTCGATACTGGGGCTACTCTTCATGCGACAGGTTCTCGTGATTGTTTAGTTGATTGCGTTGAGGGCCCTGTCTGTCCTGTGACTTTGCCTGATGGGAGCACTATTGAGGCTATTCTAAGAGGTAAAGTATTTTTGACTGGTTCATTGGTGTTGACGGATGTTCTTTACGTTCCGATATTGACTTGCAACTTGATCTCTGTCTCACAATTGATTGGTGCCAGAAATTGTGATATATATGTTATTTACTCCTGATTTGTGTTTTGTTCAGGACCGAAGTATGAGGATGGTAATTGGAGCAGGTGAACAAAGGGGTGGACTTTACTTCGTGGGGGAGGTTCCAGCTTCTTTGGCTTCGGTGATCCTGGCATGCAGAGAGAGTGACTCCGAGGTTTAGCATAGTAGACTGGGGCATCCTTCAGATAAAGTAGTGCAGACTTTACCTTTTCTCTCTGGTAGTAGTGTGTTTTCTCATAAGGCTTGTGATATTTGTCATCAAGCTAAACAGACTCGTGATGCTTTTCTTGATAGTAGTAGTCGTGCTTTGAGATGCTTTGAACTTATCTACTGTGATCTGTGGGGACCATATAGTGTTCCGTCATCTAATAGGGCACGATATTTTTTGACTTTGGTGGATGATTTTTCTAGAGCTGTTTGGGTTATTTTGTTGAAGGATAAGTGTGAAATTTATTCTATGTTTCTTAAATTCATTGCTATGGTGAAGCGTCAGTTTGGGGCCGATGTACGTCGTGTGCTGAGTGACAATGGCACTAAATTTAATTGTTTACGAGATTATTTTTCATCTCAAGGTATATTGTTCCAAACATCCTGTGTTGGGACACCTCAACATGCACCGGGACAGGGTATTCTTTTGAAAGCTGATTGTGATCTCCGTCTTTCTGGTTGGTGTGATTCCGACTGGGCAAGTTGTCCCTTGACTCGCCGCTCTGTTACGGGCTGGTTGGTGTTTCTGGAGGAGTCACCTATTTCTTGGAAGATCAAGAAGCAATCAAGTGTTTTCCGATCTTCCGCTGAAGCAGAATACCGTTCTCTTGCTGCACTTGTTTGTGAGTTGAAATGGTTGAAGGAGTTATTGGTGTGTTTGGGCGTTCGCCAGGAGTCTGCTATGTCGGTGTATTGTGACAATCAGTCTGCCATGCACCTGGCTCAGAACCCGGTATTTCATGAGCCTAGTAAGCATAATGAGGTAGATTTGTATTTTGTTCGCGATGTTATTCGAGATGGCACCGTAATAGCCTCGCATGTTCCTACTTCTTCTCAACTGGCTGACATCTTCACCAAGCCCCTTGGAAAGCATGTGTTTGATTCTTTCCTTCCCAAGTTGCGCATTTGTGACTTGCATGCTCCAACTTGAGGGGGGGTGTTAGATTATATTTGTAAATGTAAATATGGTCCATAAGCCCAAGCCCAAATGTAGACACTATATATATTGTAACAAACCCTAGCAATGAGAACAAGGCATTATTATTTCCTAGAAAATTTGAGCCCTCCCTTGCACACTATAAATCATACTCTTCTGAAGGATGTATAAAATAGCTACTGATTACACACTATAATTGGCTAATATTTATTTTTTTAGTACCCTTAATTGACTAATATTTTTTTGTAGGTATTGTTGGATTGTTCTATAACTTTATGTGATAAGGCGAAGGAGATTTTCAGTAGCAGACTTGGTTGCATATTATCATACATGGAAAAATAAATAATTGCACATTTCATGGCTTTAACACAATTCTCAGTGACGACATGTTGTTAATGTAAATTATAAAGGAGTAATATTCTTTGTATTAAATTTTATTGGAGGTAGAAACTTATTATCTGGGACTTGGCTGTAATATTTTGCTGGATGTGCAAACTTATTATCAGGGACTTACTATCATGCTGTAAAAGTTTGGTGGAAGTGCAAACTTATTCTTTGTAAAAGTTTATTTGTGTAAGATGTGCAAACTTATTCATTGTTTGTCAAATTTTGCTGGATTTGCAAATTTTGCTGGACGTGCAAACATACTTTCTAAAATTTTTTTATTGAAACTTCTTTTATAAAAATTTGGTAAGTGAAGGCCCGATCCATTAATTGGCCCATAAAATCGGCCCATAAAATTGACCTGACTGAAACCAAACTGTTTTACTTCTGTTCAGTCTCGTTCGGTTTTATGAAAACGGTTCGATTTTCGGTTTACAAAAATAAGATTTTCAGTTCGGTCGATTTTTCGAAAATCAGTACCGAACAGTTTCTCACCCCTATCTAAAAGAGTCTACTTTTTACTTAAATATTTTGAACTTTTATAAAAATAGAAGAAAAAGAGAATATTATAGTCTAATAGAATATCCAACAAACTTCTCTTTAGAGAGGGAATAAGATAAAAAATTGTTATAGAAAATATAAGGACATCCATCATTTGGATTTATCCACTTATCATAACACTCTGCCTTGGATGTCCACTTTAATTATTGTCTCATTGAATTTTTTTTAAAAATAAATCTATCTTTGAAAAAAAATCTATAGTATGAAAAGAGCACAATAATATTCTTCAGGAATGTGATTTTTCAGGAATTCAAGTGGTTGCGACTTACACTGCCTCGTTAAAAAAATTCGAGAAAAAATCCAGTAGAAAAAAACTCATCGTAGAAAAATAATACAATGTGCAAAGACATGTTTCAAGATGTCTCCATTAGCATCTTCATAATGCTTTCATCTACATGATGCTCCCCCTTAAAAAAATATTATATTTAGTTCTTACATTAATTCAAATAAAAAATCAACCACAAATAGTATATTTGGATATTACATCTCAACCCAATATTCATATACATTTATATGCATTATCTTCATATCTTCATGAAGTATTAGGATGATAGGTCAAGGTTTCCGCTGTGATATGCTTGACTGATATCCAAAATACTTGCAACACTGTTTATAAAACATATCTCGTATTCCCTTATAAGAATCATATAAATAACCTTCATCTACATATCTCATGATATTAGCACATTCATATGAATTTAACTCAAGAATGATTTCTTTGATATATCTAAAATTGTGTTTTATGTCATTTCAGTGTCTATGCGTAGGTGCATATCAGTAGGTTCACACAAAAATATTGTGCTGAGTGAATAAAAAAAATTATACTTATTTTATTTAAATAGGGTACTGTTGGACCTAGAACATAGTTTTTATTTTCTTCCGGTCGAATTGGATCCCATTTACCTGACCATTATAGGTATATTAAGTAAATGATAACTACTCATATTAAATCTATTTATAAGATCTTTTCTTCAGGAAATCTCTTCAAGAGATGTCATGCCCCAGTACCAAAATACGGAGATGGACATGGCCAGCTACCCTGTATAAGGTACGAAGACGTCATACGACGATCACGGCTGTCACTAGACTTGGGGGTGCATGCTACAATCAAATCTCCTAGGGTCATACAAAACAACTATGTCTCAATCATTCAATCTAGAATCAACATGTAATGAGCATGTAAGATAAAACAGTAAGGCATCCCCGACGCTTCATCAAAATGATCATAAGGACTAGTCATACAAAATACCAGCTAGCACAGAGAGTCAATAGTACATAACCATAGTCAGATGCAGTCTGATTAATTACAATTATGTAAAGGAACTAAAAGTCCAGAACTGCCGGCTACACAGGTGCCGGTGGCTAAATGTTATAGTACAAAATGATGATATCAGAGTGGCGAAGAAGAAACCCACTCCTGTCCTCCGACGACCATGCTTCTAGTATGCACCATCTTCAGGAAAGAAAGCTGAATCCTCAAGCGCTGCTACAAGATCTGGCCAAACAAAACCGGTGGAGTCAGCCCCGAATAGCAAGTACCACAAGTGAGCATATATGATTGAGAGAAAACCCAAGCAATTAAGTAGGACCTGGCCCATTATTATCGGCTTATAACTTATCATCGAGGCAATACGACACCCTTACAACCAAACAAATACAAAGGGTGCCGAACTGCTCGGGATATGATACATCCTATAACTATGGTCAAATTAAGGGCTTCTGTGTCACAACTTTTGTCCGTAGCCTGTCATATCACAATAGCCTAACCCAACAACCAAACAAGGACATGGGTTGGACTACGTACCATGACAGTCCATGTTCCTCGGCTAGGAACAGATCACAAGCAAGTCAATTTACAGGCGGCCAATCATCCCTACGACTTTCTATGATTTGTCTAGGTTATTCCAGTAATGCTTATACATTAGAATTCTCATATCGTGTCAGTCCCAACAGGGGTAGCCGGTCCAATAATAACGCTTAGCACATAAAATACACATAGGTCCCCTACAAGGCCACCGTGTAGAACATATAACACATAGCACATAGTAGTCAGATATCGCCATCCCCTACAGGAGGATGTTAAACCATATCTGTGGCGGCCAGCCTGCACGTCATGACTGATGTCTGGGAGGTGGCTAGTATAATACGATCTCAAGATTCTGTTCCCACCCAATGCTTCTATCAATTTAAGTTACTTAGTTTAACCCTAAGTTGGTCTTGAAATCACATGCCGTGTGTTGGTACAGTTTATTTTGATAACATTAACAGCATCTTCGTAGTCTAGTTTTTTTTGGATTTCAGCTAACAGATAATATTTCAAAGCTCTCCTGCAAAAAGTTCTGTCCATTCAAGCCGAGTCATCAAAGCTTTATTGACGTTCCTAAAACAAGACTGAAGAAAAGGCCAGCGCTCGTTAAAGACGGCACTCAAAAGATTCAAGTTTTCGAGTCTGTACAAGGTCTAGGTCTTTCTGTATAAACACCTAACGTTAGATGACAAACATAAAGTTCTTCTATTTTTCAGTAAAAAATCAATGTCTAAAGAAACGACATACCGATGGTATACCGCTGTGTACCGACGGTATACCGTTTCTGAGCCACAAAATGTTCTGTGACAAACTTCGGCATACCTACGACATACAATAGTATACCAACGGCATACCATTTTGAGAACCATAAAATGTTCTGTGACGAACCTCGGCATACCGACGACATACTACAGTATACCGATGGTATAACATTTTGTGAGCCACAAAAATGTTCTGTGACGACCTTCGGCATACCGACGACATACAATAGTATATCGACGGTATACCGGTTTGTAAGCCACAAAATATTTTGTGATGAATATTGGTATACCGATGGCATACCGCTGCATATCGACGGTATACCGCTTCATCTGATTTGATTTTTGAATGGACAAATACTAGCATTAAATGCTCTCCAACGGATATAATTATTATCGTTACTGTTCCGAACGAAATATCGGTCCATACCGACGGCATGCTGTCTGGGTTATGTTCAGGAGCATTAAATGCTACCCACTCTTGGTACTCTATATATATGGATTCCTTTCTTCCATTGAAGGCCATCCACTTAAGCCATAAATTTCTCAATAACCAAGAGCTCCACCATTACTACTCTACCCAAGCTTTTAATTGTCATCTAATCCAAAAGTGCTAGAGTATTCAAGAGTTGTACTTTTCGATCTTTAAGTGTTAGAAGATCAACAGTTTCTTTTCCTTTCCTTTTGAAGTTGACGAGCCTTCGTAAGAAAACTCGTGTGTAAGAAGTTGGCGAGTTCTTCGGATCCAAACTCGTATTGAAGTTAGCGAGTTCTTCGGATCCAAACTCGTGTATACTATTTACTCAATGGTGGATTTAAGCCGGAGAGAGTTCCGGGACTGGATTGCCTCTAGGAAGGAGACAAGGATACATCGAGTGTTTGATTTTCTCACTCTTTCTTATTTTATTTCAGTGATATAGCTTACTTGTGTTTAGTTTTACTTTATTTCCCTATTCACCCCCTCTAGGGTTCTACAATTGGTATCAGAGCTTTGTTATCTTGATTTGGATTTACACCCTTAGAGTGATCCATAGCCACTAACCCTAGTGTCAACACATTCCACAATGAGGGACACTCCACAAATAGACCTCCTCTATTTGATGGTACCAACTATAACTATTAGAAGATTAGGATGAGCATTTATCTGAAGTCCATAGATTTCGATTTATGGGACTGTGTGATAAATGGTCTCCCTACTCCTTTCGGAGTTATTGAGGATGTTGTATCTAACACCCTTAGGGATAAACTCACTGAGAATGTCCAAAAGCTTACTAGTCGAGATGCTAAGGCTATGAACGCTCTTTACTGTGCTCTCGATAGCAGTGAATTCAATAGAATTTCTACTTGTAAGACTTCAAATAAAATTTAGAAGTTGCTAGAAGTCACTCACGAGGGAACATCGCAAGTAAATAAATTAAAGATTAGTAGACTCACACAAGAATATGAATCTTTTAAAATGAAACAAGATGAGTCTATTACTAGCATGTTTACTTATTTCGGTGATATCATTAACCCTCTTTATTCTTTTCGTAAGGAATATCCTGCTCATAAAAAGATCAGGAAAATTTTCAGGGGATTGACTAAAGGATGGAGTCCTAAAGCTACCGCCATCATTGAAGGGAACGACTTGACAATCATGAACCTTGAGACCCTCATGGAGAAGCTTATGACTCATGAACTCGACATGAAAGATCAAGAGGAATCATCCATACAAGTAAAGGAGAAAGAGAAGGCCAAAAAAAAGAAGAAGTCTCTGGCTCTCAAGGTTACAAAATCCTACTCAAAGGATAGCTCTGACGATAACGAGTCGGATGATGATGACGAAATAGCTCTTACCGCAAAGCATTTCCAAAAGTTTCTCAAGTTCAACAAAGCCAACCGATTTAGGTGGGACAAAGATGAAGATCCTGCGTGCTACCAATACAGGAGAATCGGTCACATCAAGAGAGATTGCCCTATGACAAGAAAAGACTCCAGTAAGTATGAGAAGCCTAACAAAGGAAGCTCTTCCTCCAGAAAATACGCCAATACCAGCATCTGGTATGAAAGTGATGCTAGCAATTCAGACAACGACAAAGAATACAAACACAATGCAAATGTTTGCCTCATGGCAACTGATGAGGTACTCAATAATCTCTCTTTGAATACTCTCTCTTATGATGACTTAGAAAATGTCATTCTTGAACTACACGAGGAACACAAAGGTGTTAGAAATAAATACAAGAAATCTCTAAATGAGGTTGAGGCACTCAAACTAGAAGTAGAAAGACTCTCCAACATCATTATTGATATAAAAAGGGAATCTCCTGTCTCTGACACGGATGAGATAGAATCTTTGTGACTCAAGTTACAAGAATCTCGAGTCATCATTGAGAAAAAGGATGATGAGATTCAATCCCACAGAAGGGCTTATGATTTTGCTATGCATAAAGTTTAAGCTGCAAATAGAAAAGAATATGATACCTCTACTAAGTATAATGATCTTCTTGTGTAGGGTAAGAAACTAGTTGATAAAAACACTGCTCGCACACATGCTCCAAGACATGCCTACACTCATCACAATACTAGTCACAATTCTTTCATGAACAAGAACACTACACATAGGTCCTATCCTAACATGAGGAAAGGATCCTTTGTTAAGAAGAATACCTCATATCATGCTTTCTACTATCATCACCATAACACTCATGTTAGAACTCCTTGCATTAAAGCTCCACATGTGCATAACACTCACACATTCTTTTCAAAATCTTCCATAATGTAAAACTATTGTGGTCTACTTGGACATACTTCTAATTATTGTCAAACAAGGAAACAAATTGATATAAAAGTTTTTAAATGGGTTCCTAAGACTAACAATCAAGGACCCAAACAATCTTGGGTACCAAAATGTTTATCTTCAACTTATGTTATAGGTGAAGAATCTTTCTCATGCTAGAAGTAAGTGGATCCTCGATAGCGGTTGCTCACGGCACATGACCGGTGATGCTTCACTTTTTACAACGCTATCGATGAAGAAAGAAGGACATGTATCCTTTGGTAACAATCTAAAAGGCCACATCATAGGAAATGGTAATATCGGTTCCCCTCCTTATCCTTGTATTAAGAATGTTTGTCTTGTTACAAATCTCAAACACAACCTTCTCAGTATCAGTCATCTTACAGATAATGATTATGATATTAAGTTTGTTAAACTCAAATGCTTCATTACCGATGGCACTAGTGGATCTACAGTGTATGAAGGCATTAGAGAAAACAATATCTATGTTCTCTATCTTGTTGAAGGTACTAACAATGACATGTGCTTAGTCGCAAAGAACGATGAAAGTTGGCTTTAGCACATGAGGCTCAGACATGCCAACATGGATATTATCTCCCGTCTTGCAACCAAGAAGCTTGTAAGAGGACTTCCAAGTATCTCCTTCAAAAAGGATATGGTATGCGAAGAATGTGAGAAAAGTAAGTTGACCAAATCATCCTTCAAATCCATCAACTCTGTGAGTACCACTAGACCACTACAACTTATTCATATGGATTTATTTGGACCTAGTAGAGTAGCTAGTCTTGGAGGCAAACTTTACACTTTTATTTTGGTTGATAATTTTTTGAGATTTACTTGGGTCATTTTTCTTGCTAGTAAAAGTGACACTTTTCGTGAATTTGTTGCCTTTTGTAAACGTGTTCAAAATGAGAAAAACATTTCTATTAACAAGATTAGAAGTGATCATGGAGGAGAATTTGATAATGCCGATTTTAAAAGATTTTGCTAAAAGAATGGTTTTGGTCATGATTTTGCTTGCCCTCGAACTCCTTAACAAAATGGTGTTGTGGAAAGAAAGAATAGAACCCTTATGAGCTTTGGTTTGACAAAATTCCCTCTATTGAGTATTTTAAAGTTTTTGGATGCAAATGTTTTATTTTGAATACCAAGGACAACCTAGGCAAGTTTGAAGAAAAAGCTTATGAAGGTATTTTCCTTGGCTACTCAATATATAGTAAAGATTTTCGTGTCTTTAACAAAAGAAGTCTCGTTGTCGAAGAGTCAATAGATGTCTCTTTTGATGAACTTAACTCTTCTACATCCTCCTCATCCGATGATATTAATGACATCTCTTTTGGTTTGGAGAACTCTTCTATTGGAGATCCTCGTCCTTCTTCATCTAATGATGAAATTGTGACCTCTCCAACCAAAGATTCTCCACCACTCGAGCCTTCTCAAGAGGAACTCCCAAAGGAATGGAGGTTTGTCTCTAATCATCCTAAGGAGCTCATCATTGGTGATCCTTCATCTCGTATAAGTACTAGATTCTCCACTCGTGATCTTTATGCAAACATGGCTTTTATTTCTCAAATAGAGCCTAAAAATATTAATGATGCTTTTTATGATGAATTTTGGATGATAGCAATGCAAAAAGAGCTAAATCAATTTGAGCGAAACAAGGTTTGGGAACTTGTCCCTAACCCTATCAACCACCCCATTATTGGAACTAAATGGGTGTTTCGTAATAAACTTAATAAAGATGGGTTAGTGACTTGTAACAAAGCCCGATTGGTTGCTCAAGGCTATAACCAAGAGGAAGGCATTGACTACAATGAAACCTATGCTCCGGTTGCTCGTCTTGAATCCATTCGCATGATATGTGCTTTTGCTTGCTTTAATAATTTCAAACTTTTTCAAATGGATGTTAAAAGTGCTTTTCTAAATGACATTATTAAAGAGGAAGTTTATGTTAAGCAACCTTCTGGCTTTGAAGATTTTCAATTCCTTCATCACGTCTTCAAACTACATAAAGCCCTTTATGGCCTCAAACAAGCTCCTCATGCTTGGTATGAGCGCCTTAGTTCCTTTCTTATCTCTCACAACTTTTCTAAGGGCAAAGTCGACACACACTTTTTATCAAATCCCTTAATGGGACACTTTTGTTAATTCAAATTTATGCCGATGACATTATCTTTGGTTCCACTAACAATACACTTTGTGTAGAATTTGCTAAAGTAATGCATGATGAATTTGAAATGAGCATGATGGGAGAACTATCATTCTTTTTAGGCTTGCAAATCAAACAAGGACCCAAAGGAACCTTCATCAATCAAGCCAAATATACAAAGGATCTCCTCAAACGTTTCGAACTTGACTTATCCAAATCAATGAGAACCCCAATGGCTACAACGACAAAACTTGACAATGATGAAGATGGTATCTCGGTCGACATTCATAAGTATAGAGGTATGATCGAAAGCTTACTCTATTTAACTGCTAGCCGGCCTGATATTATGTTTAGTGTTTGTCTTTGTTCACGATACTAAGAAAATCCAAAGGAATCGTACTTATGTGCTGTAAAGCATATTTTTTGATATCTCAAAGGTACCATTAATATGGGACTTTGGTATCCGAAATCTTCATCCTTTGAGCTTCACGGCTTCTCAGATACAGATTTTGTCGGATGCAAAATTGACCGAAAAAACACTAGCGGTACATGTCAATTCCTTAGAAAATCCTTGGTATCGTGGTTTAGTAAGAAACAAAACTTTGTTGCTCTTTCAACCACTAAGACCGAGTATATAGCGGCCGGATGCTGTTGTGCACAAATTCTTTGGATGTCACAAACACTTGTAGACTATGGTATCACTTCTACTTGTACTTCCATTAAATGTGATAATACTAGCTCGATAAATCTCACGAAAAATCTGATTTGTCACTCCTGCACGAAGGACATTGAGATTAGAAACCATTTTCTTCATGACCATCAACAAAAGAAGGATATTCGGCTTGATTTTATTGACACTACTTATCAATTGGCCGACATTTCTACCAAACTACTTCCGGAGGATCGTTTCGTCTTTCTTTTCCAAGAATTAGGCATCATTCATCTTGACCCTTAGCTCCCCTCAAACGGCACACCACCGGCATATGGCGGCATACCGACGACAGGCCGATTTGTGTTCAGAACTATCTTCTATACACATAATCGGTATACCGTCGGCATACACCGGTATGCCGACGGCATGCCGTTTGACGCGGACGCAGCCAGTCAACTCTGCCTCGGGCCCCACCAAATCTTCCACCTTCCTTTATATCTTTTTTACACTCTTTTATTAACTACCCATCATATCATATCCTATCCCCCATTAATTTCCATCCCATCTCTTCATCTTCCTTCATTAATTATATTCATCATTTCTATTTTCAAAACTCCCCTCATTCATTACATTTATTACTTCATTCATATTTTCAAAACTCCCCAACTCCTTAAAATTCCTCTTTCTCCTTTAAAAACCCATACTTCTTCTTCTTCCTCCTCCATCACTTCTCCCACATCCTTCTACCATCACCCATAATGGCCACTCACAAACATCCTCGCTCCACCATAGTTTCGAACCACTTTACTCCGGTGCCCCTTCCAAATGGGGCCTATGATTCGAAAGTTTTTACCTCCGCCCAAGCTGCCGATGCCTGGTTCTACCATTTCGTCAACCACGCCGTCTTCAAAGGCAAGGCCATCAACTGGAATGTTTTCTCTGGCCATCTCTCACTCTTTGAGACAGTCGACCTCTCATCTCTTTTGCGTCGACAAGTACCAGTCTACTCGGTAGCGGTGCGCCTTTTCTACTGCAACCTCATTCCCGATCTGCAAAACAACTCCATCGAGACCATGGTCAATGATCGCCACTTTTGCCTCACGGGTCGCGATATTGCAGAAATTCTTGAAGTACCAAATCGAGGAGATGCTCTACCGACCTTGGCCGATATCTATCCTACTGTCGAAGTCTCCTTTGACGAGTTCTGCAGCATCATCTGCAAGGGACTCAATCCTCCGGCCATTCCGGCCCTCTCCAAACAGTTGGAGCCTTTTTTCTATGAGCTCCATCGGATCATCTGCCACACTCTCTACCCCAAGGCCGGAAACTACGATGCGATCACCAATGACGCACTCGTCTGCATGTATCTCCTGTTGGTGGTGGTCGAATAATATTGGTGTCGTTTTAGTGTTTGTCTTTTGAGGTCCTTCGGGGACCATTAGTTATGGTTTTATGTCTTGTGTGGTCCTGCGGGGTCCGGTTTCTGTTTCACTATGTCTTGCGTCACTCTCATTAAGGAGAGTTTATCAATTTTTTTATGGTGTATCCGATATGTACCCTGCTATTTTCAACTCTAATATATGCATATTTTGCTGTCTTTAAAGCTTTCATTATTTATCGCTGTTTTTCTTTATTTCCCGTCTTTGATTAAGTGACAAAGGGGGAGAAAACGTATTTAGGGGGAGTTGTCTACCTACGGGGGAGTCACTCCCTGAAGATGCTATCTCTCTGTTTTGTCAATTATCAAAATGGAGGAGATTATTGGCACAGTTTATTTTGATAACATTAACAGCATCTTCGTAGTCTAGTTTTCTCTGGATTTCAGCTAACAGATAATCTTTCAAAGCTCTCCTACAAAAATTTCTGTCCATTCAAGCCGAGTCATCAAAGCCTTATGGACGTTCCTAAAAGAAGACTGAAGAAAAGACTAGCGCTCCTTAAAGACGGCTCTCAAAAGATTCAAGATTTCAAGTCTGTACAAGGTCTAGGTCTTTCTGTATAAACACCTAAGGTTGGATGACAAACATAAAGTGCTTCTATTTTTCAGTCAAAAATCAATGTCTAAAGTAACGACATACCGACGGTATACCGCTGTGTACCGACGGTATACCGTTTCTGAGCCACAAAATGTTCTGTGACAAACTTCGGCATACCGACGACATACAACAGTATACCGACGGTATACCATTTTGAGAACCACAAAATATTCTGTGACGAACCTCAGTATACCGACGACTTACTACAGTATACCGACGGTATACCATTTTGTGAGCCACAAAAATATTCTGTGACGAACTTCAGCATACCGACGGTATACAACAGTATACCGACGGTATACCGGTTTATAAGCCACAGAATGTTCTGTGACGAACATCGGTATACCGACGGCATACCGCTGCATACCGACGGCATACCGCTGCATATCGACGGTATACCGCTTCATCTGATTTGATTTTTGAATGGACAAATACTAGCATTAAATGCTCCCCAACAGATATAATTATTACCGTTACTGTTCCGAACGGAATGCCGGTCTATACCGACGGCATACCGTCTGGGTTATGTTCAGGAGCATTAAATGCTACCCGCTCTTGGTTTTATATATATATAGATTCCTTTCTTCCATTGAAGGCCATCCACTTAAGCCATAAATTTCTCAACAACCAAGAGCTCCACCATTACTACTCTACCCAAGCTTTTAATTGTCATCCAATCCAAAAGTGCTAGAGTATTCAAGACTTGTACTTTTCGATCTTCAAGTGTTAGAAGATCAACAGTTTCTTTTCCTTTCCTTTTGAAGTTGACGAGCCTTCGTAAGAAAACACATGTGTAAAAAGTTGGCGAGTTCTTCGGATCTAAACTCGTGTGTACTATTTACTCAATAGTGGATTTAAGCCGGAGAGAGTTCCGGGACTGGATTGCCTCTAGGGAGGAGACCAGGATACATCGAGTGTTTGATTTTCTCACTCTCTCTTATTTTATTTCAGTGATATAGCTTACTTGTGTTTAGTTTTACTTTATTTCTCTATTCACCCCCTCTAGGGTTCTACACCGTGGTCATATGGTCATCCTCCTAAATGTCGTATCTTGGTACGGATACCCTAAGTATGAATCCATATTGGCTCATAGAGTTTCGAATCCGAATCCATCCTTAGTGTAATGCGTCAATCAAGCAATCATCGTACCATGCCAATATTACTGAATGATTATCAGGACTGTGCTGGAAACATGAATGTACTGACGTTTAACACGTAGGACCGCTTAGCACATAGATTAGCACCACAACGCACACATAGAATTGTACCTCAGTACACACATAGAATATGCCATCACTTATACAGGTAATCATGTCAGGAACATGGTCAAGCCAAGTAGGCGCATAAAAATCTCTTGGCACATAGGTCACATAGGCGCATAAGAATGCGTAGGCGCATGAAACACATAGGCGTATAAGAATACGTAGGTGTATGGGACACATAGGCTAAGCTACTCATCATAACTAAGGTCAGGACAAGTAATCTAATCATTTAAAATATAAATTCAACAAAGCAGACGCATAGGGCAGTATACGCATAGGGTGGTCGGGTTCGGACAGAAAGCTAACGCATGACATAGCCAGACGTCCAGCCATTAGCAGACGCATAGAAACCCTAGGCACATAGCGACCACAGACGCATAGCAATCATGGACGCATAGCGACATAGACGCATAGAAATCATAGATGCACAGCGATCATAGACGCACAACGATCGTGGACACATAGCGACCATAGACGTATATCAATCAAGCATGCACTTAAAGCACATGCTGACAGGGTTCATACGTCTAATTTTTATGACCACTTGGAATTTCTGCCGCATGGCCTACTAGGCGCATGGAGGGTCGTCATCCCCATACAACAAGTCTGCCATGGAAGTTCTGAAAACTTCCAATGGCCATAATTTGTGTTCTAGGACTCGAAACCTGACGAAATATAAGCCAAAATTGCATAAAATCAAATTTTCTACAGCATGGTGTAAGTAGTTTTAAAAAATAAGCACTTTTAATTGATATTTTCCATAGAAAATCCATAAAACCCTAACTTTTAAACTTAGATCTATACTAAACTAGTCATCAAATCCAAAAACTCCAAGAACTAAACATGTAAAGAGGGTTTAGATATATAATATAGACTAATGAAATTTAAAAAAATCACATAAAATAAAATAGCAAGTAGTCTCTCCATTAGTGCAAGATATACTTGTCTATGGGTTGGTTGGAAGGAGTAAATGATAGTGAATGATGAGAGAGAAGGGAAGATATTATTTTTATGGAGGTGGGGGTGGTTTCACTAAACCCTAACCCTAACCATACTATTCTATTTTACATGTCATGCTATATTATAAGAATAATGCGGATCCCAACACGGTCAACTATTTTCCCATCGAGGCAGTGAACCACACCTACAACCAGACAAGGACTAGGGGTGGCACACTACTCTATGACAAGATACTATTCTATGCTATGATCAGGCATAAATATAGGGTATAGGTTCTCATGTTACAGATAGCATATAATATGTACATAAGTATTACAAGAAAATACATATACCGGGAACGGGAAGTGACATATCTACCCTCCTTAGAAAATTTTTGTCCTCGAAATTTCAACCAAGGCTAGATAAAGAAATCAGGGCAAGCAAGCAAGAGATTATCTATAAGCCTAAATACACATACAATCATATCATTCAACCAGGCAATTATGAAAACTATTATCTGTTGCATGGTGCTACTAGGCACATAAATCAAGGCACGAATGCATAAGAATTGAATATACCTACCGAGTCGAATAAGTGCAGATATCGAGATCTAATTTTATCATCGCGCTCCTATGTCGACTCTTCCGGGGAGTAATGGCTCCAAGCGACACGGACAAGCTTAATTGTTCGGTTTTTGAGCACCTTCTCTCTCCGATCCAAAATGGATACAGGTTGTTCCTCGTAAGTGAAGTCGGTACCAACGACTAGCTCAGAATGGTCGAAGATGTGACACAGATCCGGAACATACCTACGCAACTGAGATACATGAAAAACATCATGTACATCACGTAGCGAAGGCG
Organism: Iris pallida; assembly: GCA_029216955.1. Lineage (NCBI taxonomy): Eukaryota > Viridiplantae > Streptophyta > Magnoliopsida > Asparagales > Iridaceae > Iris > Iris pallida. The sequence continues at coordinate 12,977,738 of JANAVB010022999.1, read as the reverse complement.
GAAGGGCAAAACGATAAGCAATATTGCCCACCCATGCGAGAGTATCGAAAGGACCAATGTATCGTGGACTAAGCTTTCTTCGGCTCCAAATCTAATGATACCCGAGTAGGCAAAATACGCAAAACACTTGGTCACCGACACCAAATTCTAGGGATCTCTGGTGCTGGTCAGCCCAATGACGATTTCTATTTTGCGTAACTCGAAGCCGCTCTCGGATCAGCTTAACTATTTCTACTGTCTGCATGATCATCTATGGCCCTAACAATTTTTGCTCACCCACATCGTTCCATGCTAGAGCAGATCTGCACTTCCTTCCATATGACGCTTCAAACGAGGCCATTTGAATGCTTTCCTAATAACTATTGTTGTATGAGAACTTGACCAGATGAAGGTGGTCCTCCAATAAATCGCTAAAATCTAATATACAAGGTTGTAACATATCTTCCAAGGTTAGGATGGTCCTCTCTAACTGCCCATCTGTCTACGGATGGTAAGCTGTACTAAATCCCAGTCTGGTGCCCAAGCTCCGATGTAAGGTCTGCCAAAAATGAGAGGTGAATCGGGTGTCTTGATCTGATACTATGCTCACTGGAATACCAAGCTACCTTATGATCTGCTTCATATTCATATCTTCCAACTGCTTAGTAGTCTGCCCCACTCTGAAAGGAAGAAAATAGGCTACCTTCGTGAGCCGATCCACTGTCACCCAGACCGTATTTCTACCAATCGGGGATCTAAATAAACCGGTCATAAAATCTATCGTAATGTGCTCCAACTTCTACTCCAGAATATGAAGCGATTGCAATAATCCTGCTGGTCTCTGCTGCTCTGCCTTCACTTGCTGACATATCAAGTAACGGGAAACGAACCTCACTATCTCTCTCTTCATGCCATTCTACCAGAAGTACTGCTTTATATCTTGAGACATCTTTGTTCCGCCAGGATGGATGGAAGAAGGAGAACTATGAGCTTTCGCCATGACTTTCTGTTGAAGGTCTCCACTTGGCACACAAAGACGGCTTCCAAATCTAAGTATCCCATCTTCATGAATTACAAACTCCTTTGTGAGACCTGATTCGCATTTGGATCGAAGTTTCTTGAACTGTGGGTCCTTTGTCTGAGCTGCTCTAATCCGTTCCACCAATGTTGACTGAATATGCAAACTAGCTATCTATCCTATGTCCTACAATAAAATTACCTCAATTTCCATCTCATAAAGATCTTCTAAAATATGCCTCTGTGATGTCAAGGAGAATGCACTACACCTCTTGCTCAAAGCATGTAATGTCCCATCCCACTTAGCTCAACCGGATGAATCAAAATGCAATGATGTTGGTCTTAGCCATGTAACAGCTTGCTCGAAGTCCCGTACGGACGAGGTGACTCCTCGTTCAGGTGGACGGCTTCGATGAACTTGTCTTTGCTTGGCCTTCACACTAATAAAATATTATTTTCATGCACTGGGTAGGCTTAATAACAAAAGAGATGATCCACATAGCTAAGGGAATAATTTCATGGTCTCAGTCGGTGACAGAACTTGAAATGGTTAAGTTAATACTTAGAATTCACTCCACGATGGCTTTCAAAGTTAGCACTGGGTCTTTTGACCAAACACAAATTAGATTAAGTTGAGTTATGCCACGGGCTATCGACTCGATGTCATAGCAGGCACGTCCCAAGATCCCACTGCTTGTCATAGCAAAAAATTCCATGGTCTCACAGTTAGTCCCATAGAAGATGTCACGGGTTAAGGCACTCAACGAACATGGTTGTTCAAGTTGAGCACGTGCACGGTACCATAGTTCTACGGCTTTTATAGCCATATGTTTTCCACAGTTTTAATGTTCGTCATATAGAATATGACTTAGGTGGCACTGTCGTACGAAACACAATGGATTTAAGACACAAAACACGGTCATTTCAATGATAAGTATGCCACGGTCTATAGCACGTAATGGAATACGTTTTGTTCAAGTTAAGTAGGAAAGCTATGCAGTAGCCATTCCCTGGGTTTCAAAGAATGGAAAGTTCATGCGACCGATTGTTGACGAGGCAGTCCCTTGGTTGGGAGTCTCCATCGATGCACGTTTTGTACGATATGGTTCCAATACACATTTTACAAAGTATCATTCCAAGCACGTTTTGCTAAAGTATGGTTCGAGTCGTACAACAAATTAGGCCATACATTTACGTGAGTCAAGATGCTCTCGTAGGTGCATGGTCATGGACAACTTGTGTACAAGAATTTCTTCCTCGACTAATTTATTCCGGGGCACCGGGGTCAGTTCGACCTAGGGAAAAGATGTTATAGTAGTGTTGGATTGTACCACACCAGGATAGTCAGGGACTTTTATTGGGGATCACTACCTGTATTGAAGGACCCACCATCTATGCCGAGCTATATCCATGATGTGTTGTCATGTTAGTGACCTTTCATACAGATAAGTGGTGTGCTGAGCGGCAATCCGTATGCACGGTGTCAGTTGAGTCGTAATGAGTACAACCAACGCACGAATGAGTCAAAAGATATGTGCACATTCTGTACCATAAGTTTTATGAAGCCTAAGATTTGACTATAGATAAAGACACATACTTCGACATGAAATGTGGTATCATTTTTGAGTCGTCAACACAAGTTCCACAAGTTTAGGATAGTCATTTTGAGTTATGTCTGGAAGGACTGTAAGACAAAGATTGGTTAAGTCACATTGAGTTGTGAGGCACGACCTCGATATTGAAATATGATTTACTTATGGCACGACCACGTTGTTGCGATACAAAAATTGGGCAAGTTACTCAGTTGTAAGGCACTATCTCGATAATGTCGCACAAAGGGACTTTACAACATGGCTGTAACATTGATGCACTAAATAGGCCAGTCATTTATGTCCTTAAACTGATCCTAAGGCAAGATTAGAAAGACAGTCGAAGAAATAAATTTGCACACATTAAATGAACGTGTTGGTTTTTGTATAGGTTTGCGAGATGCTAGTCCACCAGTACGGTTGTGTACTGAAAACCCACCAATTTTCATGTGTAGGTGACATGTACCTGCTCGTTCGAGGCGGAGCTCGCTTGGACGTGCTGAGGCATGGAGTTCCTTAGCGTTTAGAGGCGTACGGCCGTATTGAAGTCTTTACCTATACGGGACATAATGTATGGACGTCGCCTTCCGAAGCACCTTCAAGTTGCAAGCCGAAGGGGCACCTATGTTTCATTATAATTAAAAGATGAGAGAGAGGTGAACGATTGTAATATAAGAAAGAGTGAAATTGAGTGTCATAATCTTGGCCTCGTGCCACATTTGTAATCCTTGTTTTAATATCAATAAAGAGCTACTTGTATGACTTGTGTTTGTTTCAACTTTCCACTGACGACATACCATTTCTATGTTCTACTTCGGGACTTCTGTGCGATGACCCCGTCGCTTAGCCTGTAATCGACCATTAAGGAATTACCTTACGTGGGTGCAACCTAGGCTCGTGCAGCATCACGCCCTAGCGAGGAAGAATGGTCCTTTGGGACCGAGGCGTGACATAGTGGTATTAGAGCACGTCCTTGGACTTTCGATTGAATTCTTTAACTCTGATGGCTTCGTCCTAAATGTTGTTTTCGCAATCGATATTGTTGGTGCACTCTCTCTCAATGTTTTGTGGGATGTTCCATACAATATGTCTATATATTTTGAAAAATCTCACGAAGGAAAAATTGATTGAACAAGATGGTTTCACGTAAGGCACGGTTGGCTAAGTCTGACTAGGCATATATACTAAGATTTTGATCGATAATAGCAAGTTGTGTGCGGGATCAAAATGCTTTCGGTTGGGATTGAGTTGGACTTGATTTGAATATGTGGGATAATTATCGATTAAGGAACTATTGGAAATGATGATATCGCTGATGCGATACAAATGAATCGTGCATGGATTTTGAGGAACGAGTCGAACGCATATTCGAATGTATCGATTTGTGAATCGAATGATCAGAGTTCATTGAGAGAGCCTCAGGAAAATCGATCGATTGAGGATACGGGGTGCCACGAGTCTATTAACAAGTATGATGATAAACGCAAAGCCTTAAAAAGAGTGTTTCAAAGTTAGTCATGACTGGATAGCTAGTACAAGTTTGATTCGAACGAACGAGTAAAACGATGCGCATCAGATTGGGATTGTGCCGAGTGTGAAATACAAAGTGATAAGAAAAGATAGATTGAATCGAGAAAAAGTTAAGGTATAACGAATGGATGACTCAGTCGATGAATCGATATGAATCATATACGAAAAGTTAGTACGATTGGAAGTTAGCGTACATGAAAATGATTTAAATATATTAAAACGACACTAAGGATTTGAGAAATATGTTTGCCGATGACTTAAGATAGATAAATGATCATACGTGATTTGGTTTTGAACGAATTGATCATGTACTAGTCCGAGGGATAACGGTCGAATTTGATCTTGGATGTCGAGAAGATTGTAGTATATCCAGTTCGGACGATAGCATCAGTTGCATGACTCAGAGTTCGTTATAAAGGAAGGTCGTCAGGTTATGTATATTAGCGATGGTATTGAGACATATCAAAGATCGATATGCAATAAATCGGGGGTATTCTAATTCAAGGAATGATGATCGTATATAGTGTTATTGACCAGATGGATGTGACATTTGGGATTTGGTAGTGTTGAATGTTTGGATTACTTGATAAGATGAACTTAAAGTTTGTGTGAATCGATACTACTTGGACTATGCAAAATAAAAACGTTAATGGATTTGTCGAATCGATGATATATATAAAGATTGTAATGATTTGGGGAGTTTATAAGTAGGCGATCATTGTGATTTTATGATAGAAAATGTTGACGTTCTTGTCTTGTGCCAGCACAACTCCAGCCTCGCACATGCGTCATGCCGGATTAGGGCGATCATTCTACGGGAGCGCTGGTGTCACGCCCCGATTCGTAGAGTCATTTATTCACATATTTATCTCTTGGAATCGATCGTCCTCGCTTGGACGTGATGCCGTACAAGTCTATTATTGCACTTATACAAGGCAAAGATGGTATATAATTGATTTTCTTCGAATATTAGCACATCGCAGCGGCAGAAACAGACAAATTGAAGTTAATGAGGACAATCTTTCTTATTTAATAAAAATACATCACTTTTTTATAGCAGCGGAGATAAAAGGATAACTTGAAGTCGCACATAGATGTATAGAACTTTATTCTCTTTATTGATAATTGAAGAGGAGTACAAGACTCGTATTGGAATACAATGATTATGACACTTCTTACTTTACATTGATAGCCAACTGGACAAATGCTAGAAGACTTACATTTGATACTTTGATACATTGGATTACAACTCAATATACCGACTTGGCTTACAACTCAATGGTACAACTGATTATAATGTTCCATACATTATGCCTTTATAAACATAAGATATCATATTGTAAAAGGAGAGCTTCTGTATGCCCAACAAATCTTCAATGCTGCAGGACCGATCAAGCAATCTTCGTGTGTGGAACATTCCAAGCACGAGCACCTGCCCACAAAACGTGGGTCAGTACATCATCTATGTACTGACGAGCAGAATATAACCCACTCGTCTTAACCAACACTAAGTGGTCATTTAAGCAAGCTTTTGTTAGAATGATCTTTCTACTTGGGGCCTAGCATCAGTTTACAATTCATGAGCAGAAACATTGAATATGTACATGTTATATCCTTTCTTAGGTACATGCAACAATGAAACATACTTAGTGTTATCAAGTTCTAACAGTGTACATTTAGAGACATCTTTTAAGCGTCGTTGAATTAACATTAGCCAAACATGTTATAGGTATTCTTTTACCAAGGCAACACTCTAGCATATTGCATGTTAAAGAGTTCTCATTTAAAGGCAACATCATAACATCGTCTTATTTAGCATAATTAAGCAGACAATTCAACCAACATATATTGCATATATCATATTTAAGTGATTTCTTACCGATATCCGACTCCGCGTACCTGCATAAAAATACAAGATAATATGATATACTTACTCTGTCTGCACAAAATATTTATTAGCATGCATCCTGACTACATGACCACTGGTGCTACGCACCATTTAAGGACTTTTCCATATAGGACTTCATAGGGTATGGGATGTGCCCTTCACCAGGTTGCGAGCCCGAATGAAGGTCCAAATACCGCGTGCCACCAAAGCACGCCGATTCCCTCCTAGGCCGACTCGATCCCACCTCCGCGGGTACCGTTCGAAGAAATAATACCTTGTATAAAAGTTTGCCCATGGTCATGCGAATGCGTGTCCGACTCGATCGTGATCGAAGTCGCATGATAAATTATTAAGATAAGTAAAGGCAATATTTTATTATCTCATCTTTCCAATATTACCACATGTTAACTTGGTGATCTCAATTGTAATGTCCCAAATTCGTGATACGTATTTAGTATACGTATACGTGTTTTGGACCCATATTTTATTTATTCATGATTAATTATCTTGGTTTATTTTGTATTGGCTTGGTTTTATTGGCATTGATAGTTTAAATAGTTTTAATGGTTCATTGGTTTATTTTTGGATTAGTGAGGCTTGGTTTATTTCATGATTCAATTGGTTTAAATTGCTAGAGAGAGAGAGTTTATTGGCCTTGACTTGGTTCACCTTGGTTTATCTTGGCTTGGTTTATTCCTTGGTTGGTTCGGCTTGGCTTAGTTTTGCCTTGGTTCATCATGAACCAATAGGGTGAACCCCCTACCTACCACCACCATCCCTATTTATTAACCCCCTTCTCCTTTCTCTCTCTTCATTAATCATCTTCTTCTTCCTCATTTACTCCTCACCTACCAGAGGGAGAGAGGGGTCTAGGCAAGTACAACTTGCTTCATGAAGGAACTTCAATTTTATTGCTTTATTCTCTTCCTTACAGCATTTTAACTTACTTTAGTACTTGGGATTTCTACTTTCTATGGCTAGATTCTTGTAGATCTAAGTTTATACTATTTTCGGATTTCTTGGGTTTTGATCTACTTAATCTTGTTATTATCAAGTTCTGATGGTTTCATGTTGTAGAGCATTTCGTTCTGCCCTATTTTGACCTATGGAAGTTCGGATTTGGACTCTGGATAAAAGGTTCATGGAGCTTGGGAGCCATGGCTTGAAGAGTTCTTCTCTTCGGAAGGATGGAGAAGAAGAACTGTTCACAGCTGCATGAACTTAGCCGCATAGTCTTTATGTGGCAAGTTTCCTTCCTACCGCATAAGCCTTGCTGTACTGTTTAGTCGCATGGCCTATGGCGCAAGGACTAACTCCTCAGCCGCATGAAGGTTTAATCCTCGGCCGCATGAACTTTCAATCCCAGCCGCATGACTTAGGACCATTATTTTAGCCGCATGTGACTTAACTCGGGCCGCATGGACTTGATAGGTTACGTTAGCCGCATGAACCCTTGATTGAACCCTTAGCCGTATGAACCCTTGAATGAACCCTGAGCCGCATGAACTCAACGCTCGCGAGCCGCATAGACCGCAGTTTCCCAGCCGCATGGGTTTGCTTCCCTTGACCGCATAGTCATTGCTCCCCGCAGCCGCATCGGTTGCTCCTCCCCGGCCGCATGTACTTGATTGGTCAGCCAGCCGCATGGACCCATCCCCCGCTAGCCGCACGAGTTTCCTATCTTCCTGACCGCATATGTCTTGCCTTTCTCAGCCGCCTGACTGAGTGGATCTCCGAGCCGCATATGACTGATACCCCTTTGACCGCATAAGCCCTTCCCTTTTTAGCCGCATGTGCCTGACCCTATTCAGCCGCATGGGCTCAATTTCTGACCCGTATTGATCCAGCCGCATGGACCGATCTTCCTGAGCCGCATGGCTCTCCAATAGTCCTGTGTACTATTATTTTATTACTATTTGCCCATATCTTGTAACCCCTTTATTGTATATTTTACGTCCATTTTATATCCTTACGTCTTTTGTCCTGAACTTGATTGACATGATTGAATAATAAACTGACATGACATGATAGTGGCCCGCCGTGGCACACTCCTGACAAAGTACACTTGGCATGATAACCTGACATGATATATCTTGAACAGCTGTTGCGACGGCTACCTGACATGACCTGACCCGTATAAGTAACCTTGACACCGTGGGCGATTGTGCTTGTACAAATAATCCAGTCCTGTCTTGCATCATGTCTAGGAGGGGACTCCTGAGTACCACGGTCAGGAGTACCTACTGAAATGGACTAAGGTTAATGACTAGTATAATTCACTAGACATGAAGAGATATTCCCCAGTTACAGGCGATCCCGTTATCCCGGCCGCAAATGTTTGGACTTGTAGCCTGCCGACGAGTAGGGCACATTTCCACCCCACTGTTATGTGGGGCACCCACCATTGTCACTAAAATGATTGAACTCTATTGTCACTCTAATGTATTGTACTCTCTAAATTGTTACTATAATGTTCGCCTGGATAACCTGGATAGCTGCAGGGCCTGTGACTACTTGGAGCATCTCATTGCATCTTGCTAGTAACTAGGATTGTGATAACCCTAGTTAGTTAATGTAGAAAGCCGTAGGCAATGATTGGCCGTGATTGATTGGATGGAGTCTAGTCCAGTATAGTATTGTCTAGAAGTGATTGATTGCAGATTGTACCAGAATGATTGTCACTCCAGATTATTACTATAATGATTGTCACTCCAGATTGTTACTTTAATGATTGTCACTCCAGATTGTTACTATAACGATTGTACTCTATTGTCACACTAGCGTATTGCACTCTTCATTGTCACTTTTATTATTGTACTCTCTCATTTTCACCTTAATGATTGGCACCTTTAGCAATAAATGATCAGAGACTAAGTTCTGTTCAGGCGAAAGGTTACAATCTCGGTCCTTGTTTGGTTTAAGGATTGTAACCTGGCTTCCGGAATAGTACCTCCATCTTCTCTTCATATATTGTCCAGCTATATTTTATTTAGCATGATTCTCCAGTTATCGTATGTCAATGATGCCTCACTTAATTATTTTTTCTGATTGGGATAAGTGCATTGGTAGTGCACAAACCTCTATCTGTGTTACTTATTATTTTCTTATATATTGAATGATAATGATTTGTTGGTTTTAGTTCTTAAGTGAAGCCTCATTTGTGGCACTTGCTCTTTTTGGGGTCTGACCCAGCTGGTTTTGTATGGCCAGATACCGGAGCAGCACCAAAGGATCTCCCTGCTTTTCAGCCCGATGGTGGTCACCAGGCGTAACTAGGGCATCGAGTGGGTTTCTTTTTGTTCTCCCACTGTAATATTGTAAATTATTCTTTTGAGGCGTTTAGCCGACGAGCAAGTGTTAGCTTGATTGTACTTACTTACTGTCCGCCTACGGGCTATAACATGATTGACAAGCCCCGGGTGTTGATCATGTATGACTGAACTCTTGCTAGTCCTCACATTTTGTAACGACTAGCTTCATGATCATTCCGAATATATAATGTATGGGACGCCTTACTATTGTGTATTTGGTGGTCTGACATCTTGTAACTATTATTAGTTGGTTGAGATTGAGACAATAGGCTATTTTATGACCTTAAGAGACTGATGGATTGTAGTAAAACCCTCACATATCTAGACAGCCGTGACCGTATAGCGGTGTGGATTCCATTCCGTTATACGTAGCTGGCTATGTCTGCCCCCGCTCTCCAGTATTCTGGTTCTGGGGCGTGACATCAATGATCCCAAGCCTCATCATTTTTCATTGCATCAATCCTTACAACATTTCTCATATTATTCCTTTCTAAGAGGAACAAACAATATTTTATTCATCCCAATAGGACCTGTAGCATTTCATTCATTTCATAGGAACGTTATTCTTTTCCTCATTGCTTATAAGGAAACAAGCAACAACAACAGTTACGCATAAGGTACATGATTCTAGTATTTTATTCAGTTCTTTGTGTTCATAGCATAACCAGTTCATTTCATTCCCATGTATCATTCATGTAGCATCTCATTACTCAAGTATTTAATTTCTTAAGCAGTATTAACAGAAGGGACGTTATCAATTCATTTCAAGCATCAAATCATATTAACAGTTCAAGTAGGATTCGTTCAACAATTCAATGATCATGTGTTGTACATTCCAATGTTAGGCAACTTAAGCATCTCTATTATCCAGTAACTAAAACACGAAGACATTTAGGGATAATTCATAACATCGTATTACTCCATTTTATTAAGCATGCGGAGTAAAGAGGAGGGAGGACAGTTCCACTCACTTGCATAAAAGGGTCTTCTTATTCCGATTGCACATGTTCACACTAAGCGTAGCTCCACCAGCGAGCCACGTTCCAATACTCATACTGTTCATCCAGCTAAGAGACTGCATCAGTCTCAATTACCTTGATTCCCAATATAAGTCACGGTCCAACATTCTGATAGCATCCAACAAGCCAACCAAATACCTCGTACAGAGCGGGGCATTACAGCTGGCATGGTAATTCATGTCCAGCGAGGATGATCGATCTTGCAGGAGATCAGAGCGTGGCAATTAGATTATTTTGACTTGTGGTTTGATACAAAGGTGAATTCGAAGATTGTTTGGACTCGTGATTGACTATAAAGTAAGTTTGAGGATTGAGTAGATCCAATGTGAGTATCGAGAATGAATTAGTCTAGACTCAAAGCAAGAGTTACGTCCTGATGAGGACGATTATCCTGCGAGAGAGTTGGCATAGTGATTTCATGTCCAGCGTGGATAATCGGACTTGCGGGAGATTAGGGATGATATATTGTTATGCTAGACAATCTTGTGATCAAAACGTAAATTGTGTTAAATAACTTAGGGAATGTGGTATGCAAATTATGGTTTAGTGACAAATCGTGTCATGGTGTACTTGACTGGGATAAGATGGATAGGTGGATTACATCGAACATGTTTGAAGATAGAGACTATACGAATTGCTAGTTTGGATGTACGATATTGATATGCCGAGGAACTGTTTGATCACAACTTACGGTAGGATGGCTTTGCTGAACGACTCGGACCCCTTGGACTAAATATTATAAGTACGGATAGGGGAAATCTATGCCCGAAGTTTAAAAATCAGAGTGATGCGAGCTTTGGGTAGGAAAACCTTGTACCGTTGACTATGGTTTGACCTTAGAATTGGGTGAGTATCGATATTGGTTGCACGGAATGTGCATGACTTTGACTTTGACTTGGTGAGTTAGTTAGGCAGACATCCCTGTGTCGAGAGATAGAAATGTGTGATCGACCTTAACAGGACTCGACTGGGAGCTGGGATAGCTAGTTTGTAGAATCGAGACATGAACGTTGGACTTATGATCTTAGGATATTTTGAGAAATGGTGGGAATGGATTGGACTATGAGATATTGGACTTTAGTTTCAGATGATTGATGGTAGTATGATCGTTGGATTTGAAATAAACTCGAATATTGATTGAGACATTGATGCAAGTCAAGTTTCAAAGATTGGTTAAGGATGGGTAACACTGGGTTTCGACTATGAGACGACGAATGAATGACTTGATGAGATTTTAATTTAGAAATTGTTGAGGATACCGCTTGGGTGGTTTGCCCTAGAAATAAGTTGTTCGTGTGTGCGATGAGTATAAGATATCATAATTTTGAGATATAGTTGTTCGATATAAAAAATAACTAAAGAACGAGCATGGCTCGGATTGAAGAAATGTATAGGACTGTGTGCGAGAGTCATTGAATGTTGAATCAAGTGATAAGTTGATGAGTGTATACTCAGTAAGTTTCGAGGATGAAACTTTTTTTGAGTGGTGTATTATGTAATGCCCCGTCCCGTTCAGATCAACCGGATGAATCAAAACGCAACGGCGTTGGACTTAGCCATACAACGGCTTGCTCGAAGTCCCGTACGATCAAGGCGACTCCTCGTTCAGGAAGGCGACTTCGGTGAACTTGCCTTTGCTTGGCCTTCACACTAATAAAATATTATTTTTATGTACTGAGTAGGCTTGATAATAAAAGAGATGAACCTACAAAGCTAAGGAAATAATCCCGTGGTCTCGAGTCGGTGATATAGAACTTGAAATGGTTAAGTTGATACTAAGAATTCACTCCACGATGGCTTTCAAAGTTGGCACTGGTTCTTTTGACCAAACATGAATTGGGTTAAGTTGAGTTATGCCACGGGCTATCGACTCGATGTCATAGCTGTCACGCCCCGACCCGAAAAATCGCTCGTCCTCGTATCGATTTATCTGAATCATCGTCCTCGCTAGGCGTGATGCCGTACGAGTCTAGAGTTGCACTCATACAAGGCAAGATGACAAGTTCTCAAATGGTTATCTTTGATATTGTTATTTAGCAGTGGAAGAAACAGAGTATACGATACAATTCTATTTATTCGATAAATGAACTGAGGTTACAAAGGCTTTCAATAGCCCAACTGAATTTGCCAGATTGGCTACAACACTCAGGTTCTCTATTTTGGCAGTCCTGATAGCGTGTGGATCTTGGCGGAACGGCATCCTAGGATGGTTATGTTTCTTTTGCTTCGTGCTATGATGTATACTTATCTTGTGATGCGAGACAATTTTTGTCGACATTTTGGGCTCTTCCCAAATGTCTTTTGTAGTCTCATATACTTTTGTAGGCACCTTGGGCCATCTTCCAGTGCCATTTTGGGCTTTGGCTTTACTTTTCTATATATTGTAGTCTTTTGATTAAAAAAATCTTGGCCGCATCAGTCTTGTTGCAAGTTCGAGCATTAATGCGGTCGTACGCCTCAAAACGCTACGGTATTCCATGCCTCAACGCGTTCAAGCGAAGCTTTGCCACGAGCAGTTCATTCCCTGAACCTACAAGCAATCTGGTGGAAGTTTAGTACTAATCCTCTCGCGTACTAATCAGAGATCCACTTTACTATACCGACATTAAGTAGATATATAGATCATGTAGCTTAATTTGTGATCTTTCTATATTTGTGTTAGGATAGGTTTCATAGCATATTCAAAAGCAATAAAGCATGTTATCATAGCATGCATGTTATCATTTATTTTGGTAAGCATACATGCAACCAATAGCACTCTCGTATTGTTTTGTTACTTCTTACCAACATCGACACACTCACCCTTGTACCGATGCAAGGTGAATACACATACCATCTTTCCTGGTCATGTTATAAGTGCTCTCTGTGCAGGATCTTTGTGTGTCTGCACTTTTAGCCTACCGTTCCTTAACTATATGAAGGTCGTTGGCGTATCCACGCCAGAATGGAACTCTTCCTTGTTTCTCTTCTCAAATTGGATAAACCGACGCCCTCCCAATACGAGATGCTAGCTCATTTCAGAAGGCACCAAACTTACCATCTTGTCGGTTCAACACATCGATAATCGAGTGTAAGACATATTACGGATGTGTGTCCTCAAGATTTTACCATCTCTCCTAGACCGGACGATCCCGGTTCCCCGACCAATAACCTTTTGAGGGAAATCACCACACCCGTACATGGGCAATATCTCAAGTCCATTCGGCCATGCAACGCGTGTCAAACTCATACAACCAAACATAGTATTGAGTCTGAAACTCAGACTTCTCATCATCTCGCATTTCTCTTTCTTTCAATGTTCTCACTCGTTCTTTTTCTTTCCATGTTCTCACTCTTTTTTCTTTCTATGTTCTAATATTCTTTGTACAATTTTATTCTTCGTTTCAATGTTCTATGGCACCATGCCCCAATTCAATGTTAGCCAAACGAATGACCCAAAGGTCCTGAATATTCTGAGGCATCATGTCACATTCGACAGTTTCGTCACATTCCTGCCATAACTATTCTCTTCGCAACAAAGTCATCTTTTACGATTCTTGTGAACCTATGCACGCTTTAACACAATTGTTCTCTATTCTCCAAGTCGTGCATGCGGTGCACACCTCGATACCGTATTTCTATGTTCTATGCCTTACTGTTCAATGTTCAAGGCTCGTACACTAGGGCACTCGCCTTAATAGTCTTTCAATGTGTCAGCCTTCTAACTCTTGCGCGAAGGCACGAATGATTTGTGCACTGAGACACTTGTCGATACAGTTATCGTATGTTCTTATGGCTTGTACATCGAGGCGCTCGCCTTTGTGATATTCAATGTTAAATAGCAACTCGTATATTTGATGTATATTTTATTTCAATAGTTCTATCTAGTGTTCGACACGCACTATGTTGATCTCTCGATCGAGCCACGCCCGTGGTCTCGATAGGTTAACTTAGCATACAACGATAAATTTTACTTAGGTATGAAGGAGTAGGAAAGAAGGGTCAAAGTCCTTCCACCTTATGCCGATACGCCTTGTCGTTTTGCTGAACCGATGCGGCTCGATTTCATAACTTTGTTGCATAGCCAACTCTTCTGACTTAGCCATTTGAGTACTACGTGCTTCGTTGAATTATCCGACCGATTTGGCTTACCGTGCCTATGCCTCAGTCCGTCGCGAGGCGATAATTTGTTTTTGTGGACTCTGTTGCGAATAAGGCAAAATGTCGACCTCTTATATTTCAGTGTAAACGTATAGCCTGTATACTAAACCAACTAAAATCAATAATCATTCGTATCGGACCTGTGCGTTGCATCGATTCGATTTCTTAGAATTTTTGAACCGACTCAATGCTTTCTCTCGGGCCAACTTAACATTAGCATCGAACTTACTCGATGCATTCCTCGGGTCAACGTAACTCTTTGCATCGATTCGTATCGATACATATTTTGGGTCAACACAACTTTTTGAGTCAATGTCTCATCGTAATGTACCGTGCGGAGTGGGTCATTACATAATATACCACTCAAAATAAGGTTCATCCTCAAACCGAAACCAACACTCAGTTTAAGTGTTTTCTAGATCATTTCATGATCTCGCCCAACTATCATTGTTCCGTTTCAAACACTCGTGCATGCTTTCATTAATTTTCAGTCTTTTCTGCAGTTCAATTTGAATTTAGTATACAACTTGATTTGGATCGTAGACATATTCAAGGCATCCCAAAAATATATATTTTAGCCAAGGCCAGTGGTAGAAAATTGGAACAAAGCTGACAGGTAAATTTTAATCCTATGCTTGCCATCTCGTACTCTCGACCAGACTTATTTTTAGCGGCCGTTCTCGAAACTTTATCGCATATGTATATTCGATACATACAAGATTCATTCAACAAAGTCACTGCATGCGACGCGATTCAAAAATCACATTTCTTATTTCATAAGTTTCGTATGGACCATCAATTCTATGCATTACGTTAAGCCGTCGCGCATCCGATCGCAATAAGTCTTCGCAATGCCTTACGCTCGAAGTCACTGGCAACTATTTCTGAAGTCTCACTTTGCAACTCATATCGATACGATTCTTCTTTGGTTGACTTTACAAATGCATTGACATTCAGGGCTATGCCCGCTAGGTGACTTACCTAGACACCGTTCTTAAATTCTCCTGACGCAACTCAAATCGACGGTGCTCAAAGGCAACGGTCTTTCTGACCTAGAAGTTTAACTCGAGGCGACGGTGCTCAAAGGAAACAATCGCTTTGACACAAAGGTTTCTACGACGCGTCTTACGTTCGATTCCTATCGAGTAGGAAATTCCTAACCAAATTCCAAATGTGTCCGTCTCGTAACATCGAATGTAAGTTTGATTCACGCAAGCTCAATTGCGAGGTGAATCCAAATCTAATGACATAACTCGTAAGTCATTCTCTTACAGCTCTCTCTCGTGCATAGCACGATTCTCAAAATTGCCTTAACTTATCATCAACATGTACTACGCAATTCCATATGCGACATTGTATAGGTCCACTTATGGGTCTGCAACATTTATTTTGATTTGGCGGTCAAGTTTTCTAGTGTCACTTGCCCCAAAGCTACGCTCGATAACTGTGGATCATTAACAAAGGAAAGTTACTACGAACCATGCTATATCTTATTTTGGAGCCAAATCAAGTTTCGATGATTTCTACCCAAATTCGGACATAATTATTTTTACCTGCGCAACTGAGGCGCAAATATCCTATAAATAATTCACGCACTACCGTCAATGATTTCGCAATTCATGAAACATCTACTCGTATCGAGTTCGAGTCTTTCTACCCACGGTCGACATCCGAGATACTGTACGCATCGAAACAATCGATGACTTTATAGTCTTGCCCTGATCTATCATAAAGTTTACGATAAATCAGTTCGACATTCTTATATTGCTATTTACAAAAATCTTGACATCGTAGGCCGGTCCTATTTGTATTCTTACATCGTGCTTACATTTTCTTGCGTATCGATTTCGATAGGTCATATCAATTTCGAAGCGTGAAGGTCAACTTTGAATCTGTATCAACGTCGACTTAGCTCACATTGCATACATCCAAGTTCTCTACAAACTTTTCCATATGCATCAACTCATTTTTTGATTCGTCGCATTCAGCTGTACTTCGATCGCATAACCGAGTTACCGATTATCCAACAACGAACCCTCGAGTTATACGATTACGCCTCTAAGTTTTGCATGTTTTAGTCGTACTCAAATGAGTTTCGTTGCAACATAACCAACTATTTTTGTAGGCACGATCACCCATATCAACCAACTTTTTCACTGAGTCACAGTTTGTGCGATCCGGTTATAATTTGCTTTGACCAACATTTTATTGAGTTCGTAATTCGTACGTTTCGATTACCATTCGTATCGACTAATATTTTTCATCGAGCTCGCAAGTTGTGTGACTTGTTTATAATGTTTCAAGTTTTTTTTATCCCGCCGATTAGATTAATGTCTCGAAGCAAAACTGTTTTGCTAGTCTCGGACATTCGACCGACTTATAAATTTTCTTTCGACGTATCATTCAATGATACGAGTCCCCGTCCCATCGTTCAAACTGATTATCGAAGAACACTTCCATCAACAAAACCTGATGGAACTGGGGATTCCCAGGACCCTTACTTTGGTGTGCGTATTGATCGATAGAAAGTTAAATAGATTTAATACGTGTTCTAACCCTTCATAGGAGGAAACTAGGGTTCACGAATTATACCTGCGGCAGAAAGAAGACAAGTAATTCCTGGCAATCTCGAGCGGACGACCCCAAGATCTTCTGCACATATTCCTTCCTCGATTTGGACGTCGTGTGGGCGATGATCTCCCAACCTTTTCTTCTCCTTGGCAGTCCTCTCTTTCTCTCCTTACGTGAATCATGAATTTAGAGAAAGCTTCAGTTTTTTGATCTGTAATCTGGCGACCAGAGAATAGAGGATATATATAGGCTACGGCAGGGACCATAAGGAGAAATTAGGGTTAGGCCACCTAACGGATCTGGATATCCCTTGTTCAGCCCGAACACACAATTCAGGCCCATTAACAATAGCTCGGTCCACTAATGAGCTATTATTGCACTACTTTCATAATCCCAAATTATGTTTGTGGGCTCTTTTTATTATATGCTCGTTTGGCTCCCCATGTTAAGATATCGAATGTCCGTCGATCAAATTAAGTTACTGACAACTATATTGATTCGACATCTTTTATCCTTAAGTAGTACCGTTCAACTTTATTTGTCATGTCGGATATAATCGACCTGCAGGGTTTACATGACAATCCTTATGACCTCCTTATGGGGACATCATCAACCTGATGTATCGGGACATGGATTCCATTTATAATCAATATCCCATCATACATACAATGTTATTACCCAATTCATAGAGGTTGTTGACCCATAATGAATCTCACTCTTTCATGAGTCAAAGTAATACACACTACATATACATGTCTGTTATTATATCCGGATTAAGAGCACAAGCATCCATAATAACAGAGGTGTTTGTTCTCTTATGTAGTCAGTACAAAGAGAACAACCTCAAGTGGTCCTGTTCAATACACACAAAGTGTACTAGTGTAAACCTATAGTCAAGATAGACTAATACCAGATTATACTACAACCTTTCCAATAGATTGTCCAAATCCATCTAGGTTGTGAACTATTTATATACTCTATAGGGAACTAATAATATGATCTTCTGTGTGACACCACACACCATATTATCTACAATATAGAATATTAGACATTTGCATTAACACTTGCAACAAATACAATATGCAAACATTTGCGCATATGATTCTCATTCAAAATTTAAGAAAATAAGGTTACTACAAAAGTGATACTTTTAGTATATAACCCTATCGTTTTGCTAGTCTCGGACATTCGACCGACTTATAAATTTTCGTCCGACGTATCATTCAATGATACGAGTCCCCGTCCTATTGTTCAAACCGATTATCGAAGAATACTTCCATCAACATACCGTCATACAAATTTCTAATCGAGTCTCGGTACTATCCCGTCCGTTGCGGACAAGTCTTCCATAAATTCTCATGACGTATTGATACAATTCATCGCACAAGTGGTATAGCATATACCACTCAGAATTTGAGTCATTCATCGCATAGGTGGTATGGCATATACCATTCGAAAATCAAGTTGTTTCCCTCGGATCATACTTGGTATGAACCAACAATCTATTCCAACTCACGATTTTTGCAGTGATCATGCCGATCACAACCGTAACATTTGATAAATCAAAATCCAACACAACTTGGCCAATGTATTTATTTGCCAACACAAGCTCGGTGTGCAACTGAACGATTCATTCTCATCGACTTACGATTTCAGTTCCCTCCGTTGCATCCTATGCAACGTTTTAATTTAGTTTCCTCCATTGCATCACGTACAATGCTTTTTTCATCCATTGCATCTCGTGCAATGTTTTAATTCAGTTCCCTCTATTGCATCTCGATGCAATAAACATTTTATGACTTTCTCAGCAAACATCATATAATTTCCAAAATACATGCGACAAAATTATATGACATGTGTTAGACTTATTGTATGGAACATCCAGTACGGCATCGAGTAGAGTCAAGAGTGATTTGATTGTGGTGGGCAACTTTTGGAATTAAAAAAAATAAGCGTCCTGAGGAAATTGAACCTAGAGGTCTGATACCAATTTGTCACGCCCCGACCCAGAAAA
The DNA here is from genome assembly GCA_029216955.1 of Iris pallida. Lineage (NCBI taxonomy): Eukaryota > Viridiplantae > Streptophyta > Magnoliopsida > Asparagales > Iridaceae > Iris > Iris pallida. Next base: position 12,958,680 of record JANAVB010022999.1, on the reverse strand, counting down.
TCGCTCGTCCTCGCATCGATTTATCCGAATCATCGTCCTCGTTGGATGTAATGCCGTACGAGTCTGGAGTTAAGCTCATACAAGGCAAGATGACAAGTTCTCAAATGGTTATCTTTGATATTGTTATTTAGCAGTGAAAGAAACAGAGTATACAAAACAATTCTCTTTATTCGAAAAATGAACTGAGGTTACAAAGGCTTTCAATAGCCCAACTGAATTTTCCAGATTGGTTATAACACTCAAGTTCTCTCTCGCCCACAAAGGATTTCACCATTCCATACATCATATCTTCTATATCTCGGCCGCATCAATCTTGTTGCAAGTCCGAGCATCAATACGGTCGCACGCCTCAAAACGCTACGACATTCCATGCCTCAGCGCGTTCTAGCGAAGCTCCACCACGAGCAGATAATTTCCTGAACCTGCAAGCAATCTGGTGGGAGATCAGTTTTAATCCTCTAGCGTACTGATCATAGACACACTTTACTAAATCGACATTAAGAAGATATATGGCTCATGCAGCTTAACTTATGATCTTTCCATATTTGCCTTAGGATAGGTTTCATGGCATATTCGAAAGCGATAAAGCATGTTATCATGGCATGCATGTTATCATTTATTTTTGTAAGCATACATGCAACCAATAGCACTCTCGTGTTGTTTCGTGACTTCTTACCAACATCGACGCACTCACTCTTGCACGGACGAAAGGTGAATATGCCTAGTATCTTTCCCTTTCATGTTATAAGTGCACTTTGTGTGCCTCTACTTTTAGTCCACCATTCCTTAACTATATGAAGGTCGTTGGCATATCTGTGCCAAAATGGAACTCTACCTTATTTCTTCTCAAATTGGATAACCCGACGCCCTTCCCATACGAGATGCTAGCTCATTTTAGAAGGCACCAAACTTACCATCTTGTCGGTTCAACACATCGATATCCGAGTGCAAGTTATATTACGGATGTGTGTCCTCAAGATTTTACCATCCTCCTAGGCCGAACGGTCCCGGTGCCCCGGCTAATAACTGTAGGAGGGAAATCACCACACCCGTGCACGAGCAATATCTCAAGTTTATTCGACCATGCAACGCGCGTCAAACTCATACAACCAAACATAGTCTTGAGTCCGAAACTCAGACTTCGTATTATCTCGCATTTCTCTTTCTTTCAATGTTCCCACTCTTTCTTTTTCTTTCTATGTTCTTGTAGAGCCTAGAAATCAAGTTGTGCCATGTTTTTATTGTCCAGCAATCAAGTTGCGCCCAAGAAATCAAGTTGTGCCACTATTTTGAAGCTTAAAGAATCAAACTGTGCCACTGATTTGGTTGCGCCTGACAACAGACTGTGCCCAAATCACATTACGCCCAAGCCTATGTGGCATCTGACATTAATTGCCATCATTGCCTAACAGCACTAACAGCTGACAGCACAATAAACGAAAAAAATCTCTTTGAATCCCTCAAAGCGTGCTGCTCGAGAAGATTTGATTGACAGCTGTCCTACACATCCTGTAAATTGTGCCTAGGCGCAATCTAAATAAATTCCTTAGTTGCGCCTAGGCGCAATCTGAATAAATTCTTCTCATAACTGCCACATGCCTATGCACTGAGTTGTGTCTAGGCGCAACCCAATCAGGCGCAGTTTGACTTATTGACTGAAGCTCGTGCAACCTGATAAAGTTGAGACAACTTACATTCTAAAGTAGGATGACGTAGCGCACATGCCACTAATCTCTCAAAATGTGTCCACTAATCTGTACACGACCATGCACATCTCAATCACATGATGCCACGCGTCTAAATACAGTTAGTACACGATTGTGTAATTGAATGGAAGTTGGCGCAACCCAAAGTGGCACAGTTCAGCCTCGCGTACATCAGAATAACTGCTAAAACAGTTATTTCCAGAACTTTATTAATAGAGTTTGCAATCATTATCAAGGCATCACAGAGATCAAGTACTCTTACAAAATTGCTACTATATTCTCCAGAGGCTCTAGTCTTCAAGTTCACATAGTCCAAAGGAAAAAGTGATCGTCTTCTGATCAGATTCCTAAAGTTGTACTTCCCCAGAATTCAAATTGTACTCTTGTACTCTTTTTGTAAGTTTGTTATAAACTTTTTGTTTTTGCAAACAAAATGACGACTCTGCTGGGGACGACTTTCTCCTCCGACGAGAAGGTGACAACTCAATGTGATGCTGCGTCAATCGGCAAGACGTAGAAGACTCTGGTTGTTCAAGTCAACCAGACAGTCTATGAAGATATGATCAACAAGAAGAGCAACAAGCGTACTGTGGCTATCACCAAGAACAAAACTTTGTGGACTCCTAAGTCTTCTACAGTTGCTGTTGCCCAGACGTAACCTGCCTCTGTGGCCCAGACACAATATGTGTCTGTGGCGCAGGCGTAGTCTGCTTCTGTTGCCCGTGTGTAATCCACTCTTTCTGCTGCCAAGGCGTAGTCCACTCTTCTTGCTGTTTCCCAAGCACAATCTGTCTCTGTGGCTCGTGCGCAGTCCACTCTTCCTGCTGCCAAGGCGCAATCTACTATTTCCTTTGCTGCCAAGGCATATTCTGGTCATGCTGCTGCCAAGGCACAATCTACTCATATTACTGCCAAGGTGCAACCTATTGCTAGGGTGCAACCAGTTGCCCATATGGCTATGGCGGAACCCAAACAATCAGTTGTCCAGGCACAGTCTGCTCATTATGCTGCTCTGGTACAACCCAAGGGATCTAGTCTTTTGGCTATTCCTTCCTCCAATTCTCCAGTTCTGAACTTGGAGAAACAATGTTCTAGTGCCAAAACTAGACAGAACAAAGGGAAGGGCCCTGTTACACTTCCTCAACTGGCGTAATCTGTGCCTAAGATGGTCCTACAATAAAACAGAGGGAAACACTTTTTAGCTAACCCTCCATAAAATAAAGGAAAGAACCCTTTGGTCTTTTCTCAAACTTTCCTAGTCTATGACTCAGAGGAAGGTATATCAGATTCCATTCCCTTAAACAGGGGTTTTTAAATTTATGCTATAGAAAAGAATATTGATCAAAGGGTATCTTGCCTACCCCTATGGGGACTGTTCAAGATCTTCCAACCTTGCAGATCTCAAGATCCAAACAAGAAAAATTGACGGTATCTCAAACGGAGACACCCAGAGCAGAATTCTCTGATTTACGCGCTTATCTCAATAGGTGTCAATCAGTATCAACTTCGGTGAAACGCAAGAATCCAATGCAATCTGTAAGAGAAACAAAAATTTGAAAAGAAGGACCCAATCACTTATGCCAATGAGTTAAGTACTTCTTTGTACACTCATGGAACTAGGCATCTTAAGAACATGAGGCATGTTCCTAATATCATTAAGGAATATGTTCCTCTGACTTCTTCTCGTCCTATAGTGGTGACTGATCTTCGGGAACATCTTACACATAGATGAGAGATCACAGAGATGTCTCACTCACCTCTAAATCACTCTTCAGAATGCCACTGCCTTCATGAAGTGGTTATCAAGTGCTGTTGCCAATCAGCTAAACGATCTGTCTTCGATAATCTAAACTTGTCACTACCACATTTCTAATTTGAGGGTATTTTTGTCATTTTTAAGGTTATTTGAATTTATTTGAATTTATGGGAATTTTTAGGATTTATTTTGGAATCAATTGAATGATGGTTGACTAGGTTGACTTTGACTAGCATTAACTTTGGTAGACTAACCTAGTAGCTAACCCTAGTTGTGTTTGGACTTGGTTAGGTCACGTAACCCTAGTTAGACTAGGGTTAACCCATGGTTAGTCATTAGACTCAAGTTAACCATAGAATAGATAAGTCATAAGTCATGCCTTATGGTTTTGGGATCAATAGAAAATCACATAGCCTTAACTTATGAAACAAAGCCCAAAGCCCATTAGCTATTGCCAAACCCTAACCCTAACTTAGTTGGCTAGCCACACTAGCCTAGGGAACCCCCCTATTTATACTCTCTTCCATTTAGGGATAGCCTCTTTTAGGAAAAATCACAAGTTTAAAGAAGAGGTATTTTTCCAACTTCATTAATTCATAGAAAATCCATTTTAATTCTTTTTCCCTCAAACCAATTGCATTAGATTCTAATTTTCTTCCTCTTACTGTTCATGGATAATAATCTCAGTTTGTGGACAATTTGGGAGAGTTGGCCATAAAGAGGAACACCCCTCTTTGGAGCTTTTGAGGAGCTTTTGATACCAATAGGTAATCCCACCAAATCTCATTGTAATTGCTGTTATTATTGCATGGAGACCTAGATCTAGGTGTCCCCTAGCTAACCCTAGAATTTTGTGGCATATTGTGTCCATTTCGTGTCCTAAATGGACACGTATCAGTCCCATAGGCTAAGTATTTGTAGAAATGCCTCTTGGGAATTTATTTTGTTATTTTTCGAATCTTTTTGAACAGCTTTGTAGATCTAGGGTTCCTTTCGAATTCTTGTAAAGATACATAGGTGTTTTGAGTTGTGTCGTGTCCACACGAGGGACACAAACTCACTGTTTTGGCACTGACACGTTCCCCTGCTGTTCGTGGCCTCGTGCTCGTTGCACAGGCCACGTGGCGAGATAGGATTGGACGAAAGGGTGGGTGCAGTGACTGAAACGAGGGCCCCCAAGCCTTGAGTCGTCTCGTGTCATGTCGGACACGCATAAGACTCTGCACTGGTCTTGACTGATGGTTCAGTCGAGTTTTAATAGGTTCTGATACGCTCTGATTGACATGACACGAGGACACGTCGACCCAAATCAGGGTAAGACGAACCTAGGTGGACACTAGACGAACCTAGGGTTGTGAACACGAGGTCTAGTTTGGCCTGTGTCGGGTGTACGACACGCGTGCACACAAGCACGAGGCTGTCCACACTACACTGTGTCCTGTGTTTGATTTGGGGTTTTAAATCTGTTCGGACACGTTCGTGTCCACTTGGGTGGACACAAATACATTGCTGGACACGTACACTAATGGTGTTTTCATTACCAACCACTAAATTCACATATTAATTTGTTTTTATTCATAAATTTCCATTTACCCTAAAATCCTGATACCATGTTTATTTTAGTATTTCTAGTTTTTCAATTTGGATTTTGGCATCCATTTTAGTTTAGTTTAATACTATTAATTGCATGTTTAAGTCCCTAATATTGTTCTTCTACATGTAATCTACATGTATGCCAATATTGGGGTGGTTTCATTGAGTTTTGGTTTCGAAAATAGGATTGAATGGGGTTGGACTGTTTCAAACCTGAGATTCATAACTGTTTTGGACTGAAACTGGAAAATTGAATTGGTTTCCTTTCCTATATTTTTCTGAAAACTGAATTGGTTTTCTTTCCTATATTTTTTTGAAAACTGAATTGGGTTCCTTTCTAATATTTTTCTGAAAACTGAAATGGGTTTGTGGTTTGAATTGAGTTGGTTGAGACTAAAAATCTGAGTTTTAGTTTATAGGTTAACTGTCTAGCATTAGACTGAGCACCCATACTGTTTTCCCTCACTGTACACAGGTTTCTGTCCTCTAACACACACGCACACTCTTCACTGTCCAGATTTGGACTGACCCTTAGTTCACACTCACACACATCCTCACTTGACAGAACCCTCACTCACACACACACTTGATAGCCTTCCTACCTCTCTCTTTATGCATGTATGTAATGTATAGGTAGCCTTTATCTATATATGTATATAGTTAATAATAAATGAATGCAAGTTCCATGTATGTAATGTATATATATAAAGTATATTATGTATATATGTAGGTATCCTATAGATATTATGATATGTGGGTGTACTATTAAATATATGTTATATAGATGTATGTGTGGTATACATATAGGTAGCCTATATGTATATATATATGTATGTATTATGTGATTTCCATGTGTAGGCCTAAATGCAATATAGGTTGTGTGATGTTGGTTTTGACTTTATGTTGTATAGGTTGTATGGACTTGGTATACTAGCATAGGCTAGTTTAGCCTTGATTAGACTAATATAGACTTGTTAGGACTTAGAATGATTGTTGAACCTAGTTTAACATAACCTAGACTTGTTTAGACATAGAATAACTTGTTTGACCTAATTTAGACTTGTTAGACCTAGTTTGACCATAGTTGACCTAGGTTTGACTTCTAGGGTTGACCAGAGTTGACCAAGAGTTTACTTTGGCCTAGATTGACCTAGATTCAGGTAGAATACATTGTAGTGCATCTTATTACCATTCTGGACATGTTATGACTTGTGTTGTTCTAAATAGGAGCCAGACACCACTCATCGGACAGTTCTTTTATCTTGGACACTCAGATACCAGGCGAGTACATTCTCTGATAATTTTATATCCTGTTTTGAATTATTTTCTTGCTTTAAATTACTTTACTTGATACTGTCACGTTGGTCACATGGATTAGTACTATATGGATCCCTTCTTGAGATGTTATCCCCTCAGGGAGCATCGGATACTACATGTTCTGTGCGTTTCACTTACATGGTGTATCACTATGCTTCACGGTTCATTAATTAATTGTGACATGTACTCTCATGATCACAGGGTCTTCCTTGAATCACCCATTTATGGGCATTCCCAGAATCACCCATTTATGGGCTTACCATGTATCATCCCTTGTGGGCCATTGCATGGAATCATAACATAACCTGGTTGGATCCTTGTGTATTGATTGGGGGTACGGGGGAGTAGAAGTAGACATGTGAATAATATCCAAGTTGTGCAGTTCCCAGAATCACTCCATAGTACAGTTCCCAGAATCTCCTATGCCATTCACATGTTTATATTGTACTCTGACTCACTAGCCACTATTAGTTCTCTACTTATAGTAGATATTTCTATTACAGTTCTCTCTCGGTTTATATTCTGTACTTTTTTTAGTTTCCTGTATCTTACTTTACTGCATGATTATATTTTCTAACCTGTTATGATCTGTTGAGATGTATTGTGCTCGCTCATGTCCTGACAAGACCTATTGAAAATATTACAGAGGACGAGGAGGAGGCCTGTGTGGATACCTACTACGGGACAGCTCTAGATGACACCATTGATCCGGATTTCCAGCCGGATCCATTAGCTATAGAGACTGAGGCTCCCTACTCTAGGTTTTACTGTTACTATCATTTGGGATCTGGATTATATATATTCTTTCATATTTAGTAGTTTGAGACTTGTATTTCTGGATGTTTGCTGAGATGTTATCTTAGACACTTAGACTCTTCTGATCTTCTGTATTTCATTTGAGTTTTATATCATATCGTACTTCTTCCTTAGTTGTGATTGAGTTTACTTTCTGCTATGTTACCCCCATTGGGGGAGTATAAACTGTTTAGCATTATATTGTTAGATGTTGTGACCTAGGACATCGTTCTACCGCCGACACTGCGGCGTAGGCTAGACGTACCCACTTCTTGTGCCCTTACTCTAGGGTGTGGGTCGTGACACATTTTTAGTGGTGGCCCATGCAGGTCTAGATTTGAAATGTGGTGGTATTCGAACTAGAATATCACTGCAGCCTGCAGTAGAATTAGGAAATTTTTGAAGGTACTCAATCACATTAGGAAAAACTCTATATCAGATTTCGTAAATCTAAATTTTGCTGCTTATTGTCTTCCTTTGAATTTAAACTGTCCTCCTTTGATATTTGACTCATTTTCAGCAATTGTTTCTTTTTGATCCGTGTCTCCAGGATGGTTGAGACGAGATTACACCGCCAGGGCCAGGGGGACGTCGATGAGAGGTCTGCCATATCTTATACTCAGCAGCCAGCCCCTGGTACCGTAGCCCCAGTCATGCCAGCTGGGGTAGGCGTTTCAGCTGCTTTCGGAGGAGCCCCTCCACCTGTGAGGCATGAGCCGAGTCCGGTGATTCCGGATGTGCTTCAGCAGCAGCAGCCACCTTCGGGGACGGTTGACGCCGTTCAGCTGTTAGCCTTCTTCCGGCAGTACATGGAGGGTCAGCAGACCCAGCAGCTGAGGCACACAGCAAAGCTCACACGAGGCATTGATCTGGCCGTGACTGTGGTAGAGAGAGTTGTAGCTCAGCCAGCGGCAGCCCCGCACCCGCACCAGCCACGGGAGAAGGGCATACAAGATTTTCAGAAGATGCACCCGAGGGACTTCTGAGGGACAGAGGGGATCTTGTATGCCGACGAGTGGATTGAGCACATGGAGGAGATATTCAGGTTGGCTGAGATCCCGACGAGGATCCAGATTGAGGCAGCGGCCGGCATGATACAGGATCTGGCCCGTACGTGGTACCAGACCGACCCGAGGGTTGGTACCGCAGGACAGACTTGGGCAGCATTGAAGAAGCTGTTCAAGGAGAAGTTCTTCCCGGATGCAGCACTGGGAGCCCTCGAGACTCAGTTCGAGGCCCTAGTCCAGGGGAGCTAGTCTGTGGAGGAGTACGCAGGAGAGTTCTGCCGCCTGAGCAGATTTGTAGTGGGCTTGTCGGAGGCGACGAAGGCTCGAAGGTTCCAGAAGGGCTTGGTAAAGGAGGTCAAGTCCTACACCAAGAATGCCCGCAGTGCTACCTTTGAGGAGATCCTAGTGGACGCGTTAGCTGCAGAGGATGATCTTGAGATTAGGCTCAATAGGGGCGAGACTTCCAGGGAGGCAGCAGTAGCGGAGGACCGGCCAAGAGGCCGTACTTTCAGCAGCAGCACCAGCAGCACCACTAGCAGCAGAGATTTATTCAGCATCAGCAGCAGGCCAGAGGAGGCCAGCAGGGGCGAGCTTTCGCCATGGCGGTTGAGGATACAGAGGCGATAGGAGAGCTGATCGCAGGTTCGGTTCTTCTCGACTCCAGACCAGCTTTTGCATTATTCGATTCCGGTACTTCGCATAGTTTTATATCAGTATCATTTGCGATTAGACACTGTATCATAGCTGAAACGTTGCCTAGGACTTACAAGATCATGACCGGGGGTGGCATTATCCTCGTGAGTGATATTTGTAAGGGTCGGAGTGTTATTTTGGGGGGCCGTGAGTTGGAGGTGAGCCTGCTCGTAATGCCATTGTCGAACTACGATATAGTACTCGGTATGGATTGGTTGAACAGGCACCATGCCAGCATTGATTGCAGAGGGGGTAGAGTTCTCTTCAGAGTGCCGGGGGAGCCAGAGTTCGAGTACTCCAGACGTCAAGCGGAGCAGAGCAGCGGAGTTTTCTGCGAAGTCTCTGTTGAGGAACAGACGATTCCACACCCCTTGATAGCAGAGTATATGGATGTTTTTCCAGAGGAGTTGCCTGGATTACCACCAGACAGAGACATTGAGTTCTTAATAGACTTGGTTCCAGGAGCGGAACCCATCTCTCAGCATGTCTATCGGATGAACAACAGTGAGTTGGTGGAGCTGAAGAAGCAAGTGGATGAGCTGCAGGACAAGGGCTTCATCCGTTCGAGTTCGTCGCCATGGGGTGCACCAGTATTGTTTGTGCCGAAGAAGGATGGGTCAGTACGGATGTGTATTGACTACAGGGCACCCAACAACCTGACGATCAAGAACAGATACCCACTGCCGCGGATCGATGATCTCTTTGATCAGTTGAACGGAGCTCGGGTGTTCTCCAAGATTGATTTGAGGTCAGGTTATCACCAGGTGAAGGTGAAGAGGGAGGATATTCCCAAGACCACTTTCAGGATGCGGTACGGGCAGTTTGAGTTTTGGTTATGCCGTTTGGGCTAACCAATGCACCAGCGGTGTTTATGAACCTAATGAACAAGGTGTTCCACCAGTACTTGGACAAGTTCGTGGTGGTGTTCATTGACGACATCTTAGTATATTCCAAGACTAAGGAGGAGCACGAGGAGCACTTGAGGATAGTGCTGGAGACTCTCAGGAAGGAGCAGCTTTATGGGAAACTCTCCAAGTATGAGTTCTTCTTAGATCGGGTTGACTTTTTGGGGCATGTGGTGACTGGAGATGGTATCTCAGTTGACCCCAAGAAGATCGTAGCAGTTGAGGCATGGAAAGCGCCGACTTCAGTAGAAGAGATCAGAAGCTTCCTGGGACTAACAGGATATTATAGGAGATTTGTGCAGGATTTCTCCCGGGTTGCAGAGCCGTTGACTCGGTTGACCCGGAAGGATGCTGAGTATGTTTGGTCAGAGGAGTATCAGGCAGCTTTTGATGAGTTGAAGAAGCGGCATACGACAGCTCCGATTCTGGCATTGCCTTCAGGATCAGGGGGATTCACTATTTATAGTGACGCTTCAGGGAAGGGGCTGGGTTGTGTCTTGCAGCAGCATGGGAAGGTGATTGCCTATGCTTCCAGGCAGTTACGTCCCCATGAGAAGAACTACCCTACCCATGACCTAGAGCTGGCAGCAGTGATATTTGCTCTGAAGTTGTGGAAGCACTATCTGTATGGAGAGAGGGTGGAGATTTTTACAGATCACAAGAGCTTAAAGTATGTGTTCACTCAGAAGGAGCTGAATATGAGGCAGCACAGATGGCTAGAGTTGATAAAGGACTTCAACATATCACTTCAGTATCATCCAGGAAAGGCCAACGTGGTTGCCGATGCCTTGAGTAGGTATCCGACAACCATGTGTTTGACCATGGACTGTCACTTGCTTGCTGATTTGGAGAGCCTTGGGATTGAGGTGATCGTGTCCGGAGTTCAGATGCAGTTATGGGACCTGCAGATTCAGTCAGACTTGGTGGAGAGGATCAAGTCGACACAGTTTGAGGACGTTGCTTTGCGGTGTCTCCGAGAGCAGGTTTAAGTAGGATTGGTGGATGGCGAGTTTTCTCTTGCAGAGGATTGTGCCTTGAGGCACGGTTCCAGGTTATGTGTGCCCAGCGGAGAGCTCAGGGAGCAGGTTTTGCAGGAGGCCCACAGATCTCAGTACTCTATACACCCGGGTGCCAACAAGATGTACCGAGATCTGAGGGAGCATGTTTGGTGGTACGAAATAAAGCAGGAGGTGGCTCGCTTCGTAGCTAGGTGCTTCGTCTGCCAGCAGGTCAAGGCAGAGAGGCAGAGGCCCGGTGGATTATTGCAGCCGCTGCCCATTCTCGAGTGAAAGTGGGAGCATATCACTATAGATTTCGTATCTGGATTGCCGCGTACACGAGGAGTGAAAGACACAATTTGGGTCATCTTTGACAGGTTGACCAAATCGGCCCACTTCTTGCCATTCAAGGTGGGTACATCTACAGAGCGGCTTGCAGAGATGTACATACGGCAGATAGTCAGGATTCATAGGGTTCCGATCAGTATCGTCTCAGATCGAGATAGTCGCTTTACTTCCCATTTCTGGAGGAGTCTGCAGACTAGCTTGGGCACTCAGCTCAAGTTTAGTACCGCATACCAGCCCCAGACGGACGGACAGTCAGAGAGGACTATTTAGACACTTGAGGATATGCTGCGGACGTGCGTCTTGGACTTTGGAGGTTCCTGGAAGGATCATCTATATTTGGTGGAGTTTGCTTACAACAACAGTTACCAGACCAGCATTGAGATGTCACCTTTCGAGGCTCTGTACGGGCGTAGGTGTCGTACACCCTTATCTTGGAATGATGTTGGTGAGCGAGCTTTACTGGGACCAGAGATGGTTGTTGACGCAGCCGAGAAGGTGAAGCTCATCAGGGACAGACTTCGCGTGGCGCAGGACAGACATCGGCACTGGGCCAATAGCCACCGGAGGCCCTTGGAGTTTGAGGTACAGATTAGAGTAGGATTAGATTTAGGTTTGTTTGTTGTGTTTTATTGATCATGTTTGTTTATCATAATTAAATTGAGACCTTACTTGTGATTAGGTTGGAGACCAGGTTTTCTTGAGGATATCTCTGACTCGTGGTACGATACGTTTTGGTGGAGGCAGGAAGCTTAGCCCGCGCTTCATCGGCCCTTTCGTTATCAGTGGGAGAGTCGGTGACGTGGCATACAGGCTAGACTTGCCACCTGCACTAGTAGGGGTCCATAACGCATTCCATGTATCACAGTTGAGATGGTATGTGGCTGATCCTAGCCATGTGCTCGATTATTCGGAGATTGAGGTTGGGCATTCTCTCAACTATCCAGAGCAGCCAGTGGAGATTCTGGATCGACGAAAGAAGGTACTGAAGAACCAGGTGATACCTTTGGTTTGCATCGCATGGAGGCAACATTCTTCAGAAGATTCTACCTGGGCGTGGGAGGATGAGATGCGCGAGCGATACCCATATCTTTTTGGACCTTGAGGTATACTTTCTATCCTTCTCATCAGTTGCGTTTCGCCTTTCAATTTCGAGGATGAAATTCTTTTAAGAAGGGTAGATTTGTCACTACCATATTTCTAGTTTGAGGGTATTTTTGTCATTTTTAAGGTTATTTGAATTTATTATAATTTATTTGAATTTATGGGAATTTTTAGGATTTATTTTGGAATTAATTGAATGATGGTTGACTAGGTTGACTTTGACTAGCATTGACTTTGGTAGACTAACCTAGTAGCTAACCCTAGTTGTGTTTGGACTTGGTTCGGTCATGTAACCCTAGTTAGACTAGGGTTAACCCATGGTTAGTCATTAGACTCAAGTTAACCATAGAATAGATAAGTCATAAGTCATGACTTATGGTTTTGGGATCAATAGAAAATCACATAGCCTTAAGTTATGAAACAAAGCCCAAAGCCCATTAGCTATTGCCAAATCCTAACCCTAACTTAGTTGGCCGGCCACACTAGACTAGGGAACCCCCCTATTTATACTCTCTTCCATTTAGGGCTAGCCTCTTTTAGGAAAAATTACAAGTTTAAAGAAGAGATAATTTTCCAACTTCATTAATTCATAGAAAATCTATTTTAATTCCTTTTTCCCTTAAACCAATTGCATTAGATTCTAATTTTCTTCCTCTTACTGTTCATGGATAATAATCTCAGTTTGTGGACAATTTGGGAGAGTTGGCCATCAAGAGGAACACCCCTCTTTGGAGCTTTTGAGGAGCTTTTGATACCAATAGGTAATCCCACCAAATCTCATTATAATTTCTATTATTATTGTATGGAGACCTAGATCTAGGTGTCCCCTAGCTAACCCTAGAATTTTGTGGCATATTGTGTCCATTTCGTGTCCTAAATGGACACGTATCAGTCCCATAGGCTAAGTGTTTGTAGAAATATCTCTTTGGAATTTATTTTGTTATTTTTCGAATCTTTTTGAACAACTTTGTAGATCTAGGGTTCCTCTCGAATTCTTGTGAAGACACATAGGTGTTTTGAGTTGTGTCGTGTCCACACGAGGGACACGAACTCACTGTTTTGGCACTGACACGTTCCTCTGCTGCTCGTGGCCTCGTGCTCGTTGCACAGGCCACGTGGCGAGCCAGGATTGGACGAGGGGGTAGGGACAGTGACTGACACAAGGGCCCCCAAGCCTCGAGTCATCTTATGTCGTGTCGGACACGCACGAGATTCTGTACTGGTCTTGACTGATGGTTCAGTCGGGTTTTAATAGGTTCTGATACGCTCTGATTGACACGACACGGGGACACGTTGACCCAAATCAGGGTGACACGAACCTAGGTGGACACTAGGCAAACCTAGGGTTATGAACACGAGGTCTGGTTTGGCCTGTGTCGGGTGCACGACCCGCATGCACACACGCACGAGGCTGTCCACACTACACTGTGTCCTGTGTTTGATTTGGGGTTTTAAATCTGTTCGGACACGTTTGTGTCCACGTGGGTGGACACAAATACATTGCTGGACACGTACACTAATGGTGTTTTCATTACCAACTACTAAATTCACATATTAGTTTGTTTTTATTCATCAATTTCTATTTATCCTAAAATCCTGATACCATGTTTATTTCAGTATTTCCAGTTTTTCAATTTAGATTTTGGCATCCATTTTAGTTTAGCTTAATACTGTTAATTGTATGTTTCAGTCCCTAATATTGTTCTCCTATATGTAATCTACATGTATGCCAATATTGGGGTGGTTTTATTGAGTTTTGGTTTCGAAAATAGGATTGAATGGGGTTGGACTGTTTCAAACCTGAGATTCATCACTATTTTGGACTGAAACTGGAAAACTGAATTGGTTTCCTTTCCTATATTTTTCTGAAAACTGAATTGGTTTCCTTTCCTATATTTTTCTGAAAACTGAATTGGGTTCCTTTCCTATATTTTTCTGAAAACTGAAATGGGTTTGTGGTTTGAATTGAGTTGGTTGAGACTAGAAATCTGAGTTTTAGTTTATAGGTTAACTGTCTAGTCTTGGACTGAGCACCCACACTGTTTTCCCTCACTGTACACAGGTTTCAGTCCTCTAACACACACACACTCTTCACTGTCCAGATTTGGACTGACCCTTAGTTCACACTCACACACATCCTCACTTGACAGAACCCTCACTCACACACACACTTGTTAGCCTTCCTACCTCTCTCTCTATGCTTGTATTTAATGTATAGGTAGCCTTTATCTATATATATATATGTATATAGTTAATAATAAATGAATGCAAGTTCCATGTATGTAATGTATATATATAAAGTATATTGTGTATATATGTAGGTATACTATAGATATTATGATATGTGGGTGTACTATTATATATATGTTATATAGATATATGTGTGGTATACATATAGATAGCCTATATGTATATATATATGTATGTATTATGTGATTTCCATGTGCAGGCCTAAATGCAATATAGGTTGTGTGATGTTGGTTTTGACTTTATGTTGTATAGGTTGTATGGACTTGGTATACTAGCATAGGCTAGTTTAGCCTTGATTAGACTAATGTAGACTTGTTAGGACTTAGAATGATTGTTGAACCTAGTTTAACATAACCTAGACTTGTTTAGACCTAGAATAACTTGTTTGACCTAATTTAGACTTGTTAGACCTAGTTTGACCATAGTTGACCTAGGTTTGACTTCTAGGGTTGACCAGAGTTGACCAAGAGTTGACTTTGGCCTAGATTGACCTAGATTTATGTAGAATGCATTGTAGTGCATCTTATTACCATTCTGGACATGTTATGACTTGTGCTGTTCTAAATAGGAGCCAGACACCACTCCTCGAACAGTACTTTCATCTTGGACACTCAGATACCAGGCGAGTACATTCTCTGATCATTTTATATCCAGTTTAGAATTATTTTCCTGCTTTAAATTACTTTACTTGATACTGTCACGTTGGTCACACGGATTAGTACTATATGGATCCCTTCTTGAGATGTTATCCCCTCAGGGAGCATCGGATACTACATGTTCTATCCGTTTTACTTATATGGTGTATCACTATGCTTCACGGTTCATTGATCACTTGTGACATGTACTCTCATGATCACAGAGTCTTCCTTGAATCACCCATTTATGGGCATTCCCAGAATCACCCATTTATGGGCTTACCATGTATCACCCCTTGTGGGCCATTGCATGGAATCATAAAATAACCTGGCTGGATCCTTGTGTATTGATTGGGGGTACGGGGGAGTAGAAGTAGACATGTGAATAATATCCAAGTAGTGCAATTCCCAGAATCACTCCATAGTATAGTTCCCAGAATCTCCTATGCCATTCACATGTTTATATTGTACTCTGACTCACTAGCCACTGTTAGTTCTCTACTTATAGTAGATATTTCTATTACAGTTCTCTCTCGGTTTACATTCTGTACTTTCTTCAGTTTTCTGTATCTTACTTTACTGTATGATTATATTTTCTAACCTGCTATGATCTGTTGAGATGTATTGTGCTCGCTCCTGTCCTGACAAGACCTGTTGAAAATATTACAGAGGACGAGGAGGAGGCCTGTGTGGATACCTACTACGGGACAGCTCTAGATGACACCATTGATCCGGATTTCCAGCCGGATCCATTAGCTATAGAGACTGAGGCTCCCTACTCTAGGTTTTACTATTACTGTTATTTGGGATCTGGATTATATATATTCTTTCATATTCAGTAGTTTGAGACTTGTATTTCTGGATGTTTGCTGAGATGTTATCTTAGACACTTAGACTCTTCTGATCTTCTGTATTTCATTTGAGTTTTATATCATATCATACTTCTTCTTCCTTAGTTGTGATTGAGTTTACTTTCTGCTATGTCACCCCCATTCGGGGAGTATAAACTATTTAGCATTACATTGTTAGATGTTGTGACCTAGGACAGCGTTCTACCGCCGACACTGTGGCGTAGGCTGGACGTACCCACTTCTCGTGCCCTTACTCTAGGGTGCGGGTCATGACAAAACTATACTTCAACCCCTAAACCTATGACAGGAGATGAAGACGAGCTGTTATATGCTTCTGTCAATATGACTTCTCGAGACACTGGGGGTAGAAAGTCTTCAAGGCGTGGCACATCTCGCAATCCGAGTCAGCAATACTTGAGACAATTCCGTGAATCCAGTAAAGGGGTCTTTCAATATACCAGATCGAAAGATCGAAATTCGGATCAAGATATCTTTAATCAGAAAGATCTTCCCATTACTCATCTGGAAGAAGATTCTTTGTCTGACTTTGACGCAGATAGTAAAAGTTTTGAACAAACTATCTCGTCAATAATAGCAAGAGAAGTGACAGCGTATGCTATTACAGAAGACCAAGATGCTTCTAGTTCAGCCAATCAAGAGCAACGAATTGCTGCACTAGAGGATAAACTGAAGACCATGGCTGAAATGGTCGCAAGTATGCACACTATAATCGTGGCTCAACATACAGCACCACCAGTCCAATTTGCTCCCAGTCAGTCTAGTGCTAGGGGTGGTAGTTACCATGCTGTTCCTCCTTCTAACAATTCAAATCAGCCTACCAATTCCCATACATCAGGAGATGCTAATGAGGCTGTGAAACTCTTACGCACTCAGTTTGAGGCCTTTAGACAGAAGGATGGTCTACAAAGACTTGGCATAAAACAACCTTATCCTGCAGAATGGAAGGAGGTTCAATTCCCTCCTAAATACAAACTCCCAACCATTATGCTGTTTGGTGGCAGCACTTCTCCAAGTCACTATATCAATCATTTTGAAGTGATGACTAACCAATTGTAGCCAAATGATGCTCTCCTTACCAGAGTGTTCGTCGGTTGTTTAGCCGGTGCAGCATACGACTGGTACCGTAGCTTGCCTGATGGTTGTATAACTTTTTTTGCTGGTTTCAAGCAAATGTTCTTGAAACAATTCTATGAAGGAGTCAATGATATGACGATGTCCTCCCTCATTAAAATTAAACAAAGACACAATGAATCCACAGAGAGTTTCGTCGAAAGATTTTACCGAGAGGCACTTAAAATGACTTTAGGAACTCCATCTGTTGTAACAATAGACACTTATAAATCAAACTTGTTGCCTATTATCAGTATGTGGACAGGATCTACACAATTCAAAGATTAACCTTCTTTTATTGTAAATGCCAAGGCGGCAGAGGTTAGTGCCAAAAAGTTCAAACAGTTAGGGGTTCAAATGAATCATCCTAATCAAGATGAATATTCTACACCCGGTGGTAATAATCGCCAAAACAACCACAAAGGTAAAGAAATATTAGCTATTAGTCTCAAGGGCAAAGAGTTATTGGCTGTTAATGTTGCTCAGACAACACCCACTCCATCAGCACCACCACAGAAAGCACCTCGTCCAAAAGAAGAGTATTCTTTTGATGAAGATGATACTATGAGCATCTTTGATTGTTTAATTAAAAGCAATAAGCTTCAACTGCCAGAGGCAAAACGGCCAGATGAAGTAGGTAAAACTGACCACCCTAAATATTGTGTTTATCACAGATTTATAGGACATCCAACCAGAGCATGCTACGTGCTCAAAGGCAAAATCCAGGAGATGGTCAACTCTGGAGCAATTACTCTATAGCAGGATGAAAAGACTGTGACAGCTAATGTCGTCTCTGTACAGTTTGGTAATTTCCTACCACAACTTGTGCAAGATGGTGTTATCCCCATTCCAAGGGCTACTCTCGAGATTGTGAATCTTCCACCTCCCCAAAATGAGGGTCATGTTCCATTGTCAACTGACAAAGGAGAAATCATCTGGATTCACCCAGATTTACTGGCAGATTTTGAAGCGCCTTCCTCTTCCAATCAAAAGAAGTGCTCTAAAACTAAAACCAAGAGCTGTAACATGGTATCATTTGAACCAGTAGCAGAAGAAGAAATCTTAATCGACACCAGATATGGGAAACCTTATCTTCGGGAGTATCCTGAAACTCAAGAGAATCCTGTCCCATCTTCTAATGTTCCTCCTATATCATCTTCTCCTGCTAAGAATATACCATCTACATCTTCGCCGGTAGTAGAACCAACTCCTCCTAAATCGACATCAGTAGATAAGGGAAAACAACCTGTCCGTTTTGACAAAGCATTGAAGAAGTCCTAATCTCTTGGACTTGAAAAGCCACATAATTTTGACATATTGGCTCAATTAGCCAATACTCCAGCAAGATTGTCAATCTTTGAACTCTTTCGTCTCTCAAAAGAAACTCGAGACATTAAGTGAAGCCTTGATGCAGGCTGATACTTGTCTTGCTTTTCTCAAAAAACCTGAAAAGGAGCCGATCAGCTGTATACATTGTCATAGTGTATTTGAATTAATGCCCTACATTACTTTTACACAAGATAACATGCCTTTAGAAGACAATCATTATGATCTTCCTCTCTATTTTACGGGGTATGTGGACACCATGAAATTCGATCACATTCTGATTGACCAAGGGTCTGCTCTTAGTATCATGCTATAAATATTGCTGGATGCTTTAAAGATCCCAGTGCATAATCTTTCTACAACTATCACTACCATCTTGGGGTTCAATCAAGGAAGAAGTGAACCTTTGGGGAAGATACGCTTGAAACTTGAAATCGACAATCATCGTACAAAGGTAAATTTTTATGTGATTGGTAATCATGGTTCATACAATGCTTTGCTGGAAAGACCATTCCTCCATGAACACAATATTATACCTTCTACTGTCCACCAATGTTTCAAATATGTGGATGGCAATAGAGAAGTCCAGAAAGAAGTTGCAGACCTGAATCCTTTTAAGGGGTTAAAGCATACTACAACAACTCTCGCATGTACAAAGAGGAATTCATGAAGGTGGTATTGGCAATGGATACTGACGAAGAGCAGAAAGGCGTGCCGAATGATACCCTGGTGATTCCTGTCAAAGGATGCACTTCCTGTCCTCAGTCTTCCAAACCACTGACTATCTATCTTCCTTTCCATAAGAAACAGCCTCCTGGTGTTAGTCAGGAACAAAGGGAGCTCACCTCTTCTGAGCCGCTTGTAATCGACCTTCGTCGTAAAAAGCCCCCTTCTCTATCTCGCTCTTCTTCTTCCCCTCTAGTTATCAATTTGACTAAGCCTGTTAAGGCTAAAGGTCCTGTTGTAAATGAAGGTATAAAAATCAATAAAGCATCTCTTTGGAAGTATACTAATGTCTCTTATTATACTCAATGTTATTTGGATATGCTAGATAGCTTTAAACCACTTACAATAGGAGTCGTATCATCTCTATGAAATATGGTATCATTGGATTCAATACAAGAATCGTACTTCTTAGTACCGTCTCGAAAGAAAGATGAAATGCCTATACTTTTTAATAAACGAAAAGAACAAAAAATCATGCTTGACAATGATAACAAGGATGATACAGGAAGGTTACTATTACGTCGTTATAGTCCACAATCTAAGCCAATCATCCGTAAAATGGGCTATGATTTCAGAACTGGTCTCAATAGCAGCAAAGGAAGATGAACTCCTATTCGTATTTATGTTCCAAAAGGAAAATTACAACAATACTACAGTAAATCGAAACGGGGATTAGGTTATACTTCACCACTTCCGACTCCAGAACCTTTCGAATCCGATGAAGAAGAACGATCTAACTCTTCTGATTCTATCGCATGGGATTCTGATACCAGTATTGGTCACGTTCATCGAATAATAGTATCTTCTAACATGGTGTCTGCTGAATTGTCAGAAGATGACGAAGATGATATTGAAGAAGCTCCTGAAGTAGACCCTTGGGCACAAAGGATGGACAATCAGTGGGAACTCCGTTTTGAACAACGAGAACCACCTACTGAGGATCAACTAATTCAAATCGATGTTGGAGAGAAAGATGTGCTACGACCGATCTTCATTAGTAAAAATCTTCCAGAAGATGATAAACAAGAACTAATTCACCTCCTTCGTGAATATATCGATGTCTTCGCCTGGAGTTATAAAGATATGTCATGATTAGATCCCCAAGTCGTAACTCATAAACTTAATATCTTGCCTAATGCCAAGCCAGTCAAACAACAGCAACGACGATTCAAGCCTGAAATGATGGATGCGATTGATAATGAAGTTAAAAAGCTTATAGCTTGTGGTTTTATCAGAGAAGAACAACATCCTGACTGGGTAGCCAACGTTGTACCAGTTTTAAAAAAGACCGAGAAGGTTCGGGTATGCATAGACTTTCGGGATCTCAATGATGCTTGTCCTAAAGATGAAATCCCTCTCCCAATTACCGATATCATGATTGACAATACATGTGGATTCGAACAAATCTCTTTCATGGATGGGTTTTCTAGATATAATCAAATCCGGATGAATCCTGAAGATGAAAAATATACTTCATTCCGTACTCCTTGGGGAGTATACTGTTATACAGTCATGCCTTTTGGTCTTAAAAATGCAGGTGCAACTTACCAGCGGGCTATGAGTACTATTTTTTGAGATCATCTGCGAAAGACTGTCAAATACTATATTGATGATATTGCTGTCAAAAGTCGTCTAAAAGAAGATCACATTCAAGATTTAAGAACTATTTTTAATCTAATGCGCCAGCATCAACTCAAAATGAACCCCACCAAGTCTTTCTTGGGTGTCTCTAGTGGTAAATTTCTCAGATTTGTCATTACCTCTAAGGGTATACACGTTGATCCTGAGAAGATCAAAGCCATTCAAGAGATGCATCCTCCACGTAACCTAAAAGATCTACGAGGATTCCAAGGTCGACTTGCGTACATCGGATGGTTCATTTCAAATTTATCTGGACATTGCAGACCATTTACTCAGTTAATGAAGAAAGGTGTATATTTCATTTGGACGGAAGAATGTCAACGAGCATTTGATGACATAAAGTGGTATTTGATGAATCCACCAGTGCTAGTATCACCAATTTCAAGAATACCCTTCTTGATGTATGACCTGGCAATAGACCATTCACTGGGAGCGTTGCTGGCTCAGACGAACAAGGAAGGTCATGAACAAGCTATTTACTACCTTAGTCGAACGATGATTGGAGCTGAACATCGTTATAGTCCAGTAGAGAAGGAATGCTTAGCCGTAATGTTCGCTGTTCAAAAGACGAGACATTACATTATTGGCCAAACTATTCATGTTATATCCTGAGTCAATCCTCTTCGGGTCTTAATGAAGAAGCCCAATACACTCAATTCTAGGCTTGCTACATGGGCTATATTATTAGCACAATATGATATGGTCTATATTCTCCGAAAGTCTGTGAAAGGCCAAGCACTAGCTGATTTCTTAGCAGGTCATCCTGTTCCTGAAACATCTAAACTCTATGACGAGATTATAGACAAAACATTGGAATCAAATATGATCTCAGAAGAATTTCCTACTTGGCGTATTCTTCGACAGAGCTTTTAGAATTAGACCCAGAGGCACCATTGTTGTTGGAGTAGGAATTGTTCTTGTTTCACCAGATGGATTAGCTATTCAGAGAGCTTATTCCTTAGATGAGTCGTGCTCCAACAATGTAGCAAAATACAATGTCTTGCTCATTGGACTCTAATTAGCCAAACAACTGGATATTGAATATCTCGAAGTATATGGTTATTCTAAGCTGATTGTTAATCAGGTTAGAGGCATATATGAAGTTCGACATCAAGATCTGGTATCATACCATGAAGCAGCAATTAGAATAGATTCTTCTTTCAAAGGATTCTTCATCGAACATGTACATTGAGCCTGTAATACAGAATCTGATGCTTTAGCCAACCTAGCTGTAGTCTTAGTAGTTCCAGTCAAAAGACAACAAATGGTTGTTATCTCCAATAAAGAACTATTTTATCTTGGAAACAACCATAACATTGAATTCAGTAATTCAACAGAAGTCAATGTCATTAGCGAGGACTGGAGAGCACCTTTCATCGATTTTACAGTATATGACATATTACCAGAAGATCCTAAAGAAGCTATAAGCATTCGTCGCCGATCGCTTTGATTCTATTATAATTATACCACCAAAACTCTCTTTCGAACAACTTTTGATGGGTTACTTTTGAGATGTCTTGCTAGTGATGAAGCAAAGCAGATATTACGCGAAGCTCATGATGGCATTTGTGGAGCACATCAGCCTGGTCCTAAACTATAGGATCGTATCCGACGTATGGGCTATTACTGGCCCTCTATGGTATCAGATGCTATTGAATATGCAAGGAAATGCCGTGCATTCACTACAAAAAATACCCCTATTTTGCAACGGTTTTAGTGCAACGCTTTTACGAATGTTGCTGGAATTATAATTTGCAACAGTTGCGTAATGGTTGAAATAACCGTTTCTAAATTAAATATATTTGCAATGGTTATAGATTAACCATTGCCTAATACATTTTGTACAATGGTTCATAAACACTTGCTAAATGATTTTCTTTTTTTTACAACGGTCAAGCAACAAATTTATGAAAGTGTTGTCAAAGCGAGTTGAATGGGCAACGATTATGCAAGGGTTTTAAGTATTTGTTACAAATTTATTAATATTTTATAATGATTACATAAAGCCTTATAAAAAGTCTCATTGTTAGCAACAGTTGCACAACAATTTTTACAACCTGTTGTGAGTGGGCTTATTATTTATAATGATTGTGCAACGATTTATGCTACCAGTTACAATTTTTTTGTTTAATAACAATGTTCATGATAACCATTGTCAAAAGAATAAACAATTATTACAAAATATTGATATTGTAATAGTTTGTTTATAGTCGTTGCAAATTTAATTTCCAATTTGAATTTTATTTATACACAAAAGGGATTTAATCATTAGAATTACTCGTATTAATTGGTTTCTTGTTCGCTAACAAAAAATATTAGATAATATATTTAACATCGATCCAAAAGCTTCAATTGATAAAAATGATATAAGTACATATATATTATATATATATAAGTATTTATATACAAATGAGCCTGTAGCCTAGTGGTAGAGTGGAGGCATGTGATCTAGGAGGTTGGGAGTTCGAGCCCCATTGGAGGTAAAAAAAAAGTATTTTTTATTGACCGTTGCCTATTATTCGCAACAATTTTTAACTGTTGCATGTAATATTTTAGGCAACAGTTATCAACCATCATGCTTTACTCAATATTTACAATGGTTTGTTAATCGTTACCAAATATATTATTGACAACACCATGTAACCGTTATGCATTGACGTGAGATCTGTTGCATAATACGTTATTTGCAACTATTTATAAAAATATTATAAAATCCTTCTATGACCGTTGCAAGAGGAATCTGTAACGCTCAAATTTACAATGATTCCAATAACTGTTGCAGAATGATTTTGCAACGGGTTATATTATTTTTGCAATAGTTTTCGACCGTTGTAAGACACCCTGGTTTCTTGTAGTGATGTCAGATTCATGCGAATTTCATTCACCAACTGTCGGAATTTCTTCACGCGACTGCTGCCTCATGGCCCTTCGAAGCTTGGGGCATGGATATAATTGTCCCTATCAATCCTCCTTCATCTAAAGGACATCGGTTCATCTTAGCGATAACTGATTATTTCTCTAAATGGGCTGAAGCTATACCTTTAGCCGAAGTGAAGACTAGTAGTGTCATCAACTTCATCAAACATCATGTGATATACAGATTTGGTGTACCTCATCGAATTATCCATGATAATGGGCCACAATTTATCCGCCAGAAGTTTAATAGGTTCTGTGATGATAACATAATCAATAATATTGCTTCGACGGCCTATAATCCTGCAGCTAACGGATTAGCTGAAGCATTCAACAAAACCATTATCAAACTCCTTAAAAAGTTTGTTTCTATTAACAAACGTAATTGGAGTGAGAAACTTGGGGAATGTCTATGGGCTTATCGTACTACAGTCCGTAATCCCACAGGTTGTATACCTTTTTCTCTGGTATATGGGTGTGAAGCTGTCTTACCTCTGGAAATTCATATTCTATCCTTGAGAATTGCCATAGCTAATGAACTTACCACAGATAATAATGATTATCTCCCGATTCAAGAATTCGAGGCGCTTGATGAGAAAAGGTTGTTGGCTCAACAACATATTGAACTTTATCAAGCCCGAATTTCAAAAGCTTTCAATCGCAAAGTCAAAGTGCGAACATTTCAAGAAGGCGAGCTAGTTCTTACGGTCAGACGTCCTATGACTATGACTCACATGAGTAAAGGCAAGTTCGATGCAAAATAGGATGGTCCATATGTGGTAAATAAGTTTTCTCACATGGAGCCTATCAATTAACAGATATGGACGGCAGAGTTGCTATGATGCCTATCAATAACAAATTTCTTAAGAAATATTATGTATAAAAACAAAATGTACTTCATTTCAGAGAAATAATGCAAATAAAGTTCATTTTATTCACAAGCAGAAAAGAGTTACATAATATTAAGGATGGGGACGAGGACCCGATCCTTCTTGATTAAATACATGATTGGCCAGTAGTTCAAATATTTTGTTGTCTGAACACACTAGCAACTCACAAGCAGCCACCCTCACTGCCTCTTATTCGACAGTCTTTCCAGGTTCCACCAACTTGGCAATTAAGTCCTGCTCTGGTGCAGGAACAGCCGAACCTTCACCCACTTCTTTCTGAGGAGGTACCGGAGGCTTGGCAGGAGGTGTCTCATTCGTTCCTTCGATCTTTGGAGTGAGCAAATCTTTGGAAGGCATTTTGTACAGAAAGAAAAGAAATTGACGATATCTACGAAAGTTTTACTCTATTTATAGACAGTAGTCGGCTTTGAGAACCGATGCGACTTTTTAAAAAGAAGTCCAACTGTTCATTCATTTATAAATGTTCATTCATTCGTTTTCTTCCTCGAGAATCGAGATGACTGTTCATTTAGCGTCCCTTCCTCGAAAACCAAAGTGACTGTTAATTCATTCACTTTCTTTGACTTATCATTCATTTGGCATTTATTGTCTTTTATTTAGTTTATTGTAAATAACAGGGATTCACGTCCTCCATACCTCTGAATTCCGATTATTTAAATCAGCAACTTGTCACGTCCTTATTACCTCTGATAAAGTTGTCTATTGAAATAGCAGTATTATTAAAATTTATATTCTGCCATGTCCACATTACCTCTGAGCAGATATAATAAATATTATTATTTTCTAAATCAAAAAATATATCATGTCTAGTACCTCTGAATATATTTTTTATTTTATTACTTATATCTATAACAAGATATGCAACAAGTAATGAAACCACATAAAAAGTTTTTATTTTATTTCTTTTTGCAAAAAGAAGTACATTGTAATAAAAAAAAAGACAACAGAATTTGTTCATTCTACTCTGAAGGATAGCTGATAAGTTCTGCAATTTGCTTCTTCAGAACTTGAACTCTTTCGTTACGAGAATCTAGCACTCTCTGTCTAGTTTTAACTCTTTCTGATTCAGGACCGAAAGGTTGTAGAGCAGCAGTTTATCGTGCTAATTCTTTATTCTGCAGACGTTCAAATTCCTCCTTCTGATGCTTCATAGACTCCACTTGATTAACAGCAGCTTGGTGCAATTAGTTTTCTTGTTCTAAGCTCTGCTTGACAGTCTGGAGTTCTGCTTGAAGTTGGGCAATTTTAGCCTCTAGGTCAGCAGCCTTTTTCTCTTCTTCTGCAGCTTTAGTCTGGTGACTCTCAGCAATAACAGCTGCATCAGAGATTTAGATGTCTAACTCGGAGGATTGTCTAGTGAAAGCCAGCAAAAATGCTTCAAAATTGGCTTTACTAGTTTCTGCTTCTCGAGCCATAGTTTCGTATTCCGTGTTTACTAGTTGCTCGATGTCTCCTCTTTTCAGCTCCTTGTAAGCTTTAATTAAGCTCTCCATCTCATCCAAAATATGTTCCAAAAATGAAGCTTGAGCCTCGTCTCCTTGACTGCAGATGCCTCCGATCAAGAATGTAGAGGGAGTTCTGACGGTACTAAAAGAAACGTCTTCCCTCTCCATCACTCTATAAACTAGAGGCTCTATAGGTGTAAAGAAGACTCTTGTGAAGGAGGCCACCACGAATTTGTTAGTTGCCATGGCTCCTAGAGTGGCTACTACTTCCGCTGGAGTCTTTACAGATTTAGTAGGTGGAGGCACTTCATCTTGAGCACTAATATGAGAAGAGCTTCCTTCCCCTGCTACATTCTCGGTAGGTTCTTCTGCAAATCATATATGTTATTTATATTAGTAACATACAATGTTGAAGGTGGTACGACAAATTGATCATGCTTAGAAATTTACCTGAGCTGGGTATATCCCGAGGAGTCTCAAGAGGTTCCACTGTCTCTGACTGAAGCTTCGACATGGTCTCTGCAGACATAGTAGCCTGACCACTTCCTGCTCCCGATTCAGTCTGAGGTAGCAGAGTCATTGGAGTTTCATTTACTAATTCTGCTGCTACCCCAGACGTCTCAGGTTTCTCAGTAATTATGGGTTCATCGATCTCAGAAGGATTGATCTGTTCGTCATCGATGACCTCATTCTCCTCATCTTCAGCAGTTGAAGGATCTTGATCAACTGAGAGTTTCTGAGGTGATGGTATATTCACCAAAGTTTGTTTTTCTTTAGTGATATTATTCCAATCATCATCATATGTTCCATCACAAAAGTCACAGTCAGCCAAGGCTTCAATCATCGCCTCTTCTGAATGAGTAGACTCTTGAGTTTTAGGAATATCTTGTAGAGGCAAATCCTGCTTTGGAGAGGAGGCTTCCGGACTCATGGGAGTTGGAGATGGAATTGTTATCCCCGCCGCAGCAAATACATTTACGGGAACATTAATCGTCACATTTTTTAATCTCGAAACTTCTACAGTGGTTGTAGAAGGCTGGACATCTGCTGAAGTAACCAATGCAAAGAAAAATATCATTTTATATACATCTTTGACAAAAAAATTGATATATTAGGGTATATTACAATTTTGATATTACTATCTTAAGATGGTACTTCTTCAGTAATTACCAACTTTCTTCTGACTTCTCTGGGTAGTGATGCGACCGGCTCTGCAACAGCTCCAGTACGATCACTCTTTGGATCGATCAAAGAAGTAGATGTTCCTCCCTCTAAGACTTTCCTCGGCTTCTGAATAGAAGGAGTGATGTCCTTCTCTCCAGAGGAAGAACTAAGGAGCATCTGTTTTGATTGAGAACGAGTTGTTCTCGTAGTCGGTGGTTCATTGATAACCAGTGACGTTCTTTTCTTCTTCTCCAGAGCCCTTGGAGAGTCGGGTCTATTATCCCGCTGAGGAGGTGCCGTCGTCTCCTTAGCCTTTCTTTTCTTCAAACCCTTAATAGGGGATTTTTTTTCCGTACCTTTATGGATACGTCCAGAGGGTCTTGAACTTGATCAGCATAGTTCATTAAAATTGATGCCTCCATTGGTGAATCTGCAGGATCTTTGTCTTCTGCATCCCGGAAAGAGTGAAGAGTACCCTTGTTTGGATCTTTTTTCAGTTGTGAAGCTGTGTGCAGGATAGAAATTTTCAACAAATGTGTTTGCTGAAGTATAGAAGTTTGCGTATGTATATAACATACGCAGGCCTTGTGGGAGATCGTAGGGCATGGAAAAGATAGCTTTTGTACCCCGGGCATTGTAATAGCTCCAAGCCCTAGCCCCGTCGATGAGATAACCCTTGGCCTGTAGGCAAGTGGTGGCGTTACCTACATGAAGCTGATCATATTCGAACTGCCGTGCAAATCGACTCGGCAAATACGGTTCCAAATAGCATTCTTCTTCGAATCTATATACCAGGTGAGAGGGACGGATCGCCTTCAGCCATGAAAATATGGGTGGGCTTAAACGGAGTGATCCTTCAGCTAAATCCATCATTTCTTGAGGCATAGTTTCATACCCATGAGGAGGCCTAACATACTGAAAACTCCATCCTGATCCACGGTTCAAGGCAAGTGTACACTCTGAAAGAGCAGTATATTGCCAGTGAGCGTTGGAAAAGCATCTGATGAAGTCTTCATCAACAGTTCCCATATCAGGGTTCATCAAATAAGGATGGTGAAGCAATAGTCATTCGAATAGATATGTGTATGGTATCTTGGTACATAGGAAATCTTGCCTCACCGCTTTGTCATTTAGCATGGTCTGTACAAAAGAACACAATCCTGCGTTCAAGCGACAGGTCATGGCTGATAAGAGATCCATCTTGTATCCGAATACAATACGTGCTACAGCAAACAGGACGCCCCGATGGAATCTGTCGACTGTACTGGCTCCCGGAACTATAAAATACCGTAGCCATAAAGATAGAAAACCCGCTAGCTGGACTTCTTGAGACATAGGTCTGTATCCCTGTCTAAGGTAACTTTGGAGAATATCACTAGCCTTGAACGGATCCAAGTCCTCATCCAGTGTGACATCTCCATAATCATATTGTTCCATCAGATACTGCATGTCGTTCTGATTGAAGGGTTTAAACAAACGAGGAGAAAATGCTTGATTTTCAAGTAGCTTGTCCTCCTGTGCATGACCCAAGAAGAGATATGGCATCCACTTGGTGATGTAACAAGTACCCGCAGTGGCACTTTTGTAGTAGAGCGAGCAAATCTTATAGTGACACAGTAATTCTTAGAAAACTGCGATCATCTGAGGGTTCTCCTCTGCCATAGCATCCAATTCATCATTTATGGGCACATACTTTTCGTATGGATTATCGCCCATTGGTAGGTGAGAAAGATATTCCATCTCATGAAGAGAAAATTCCATTTCTCCATGGGGGGTAATGAAAGTCCCAGTGCTTTCGTTGTACCTCTCTACTAGAGCCAAGAACATATTAGCGTTTGGGCGAATGCCATCTACTATAGTGCAGATGGCATTGTAGAGACCCAGATCAATGAGCTTGTCTTTGAATTGATCCAAAATCCAAATAGACAAGCTGCTCCAGCGCTTCATTTCTATGTTAACCAGACCTGTCATACGCATAGCGCGGTCTGGATATCTTCCTTCAACTTTTGCAAATGTATTTGCAAAAATGGGTATTCTGACCGAAAGGAGCAGGAAGGAATCCTCGGGAGGGATGCAGCTCGGCTTCAAACCTCTTAAATGTGTACTGTACTTTTCAGAGGTACTGTAAAAGAGGTCCCGGTTCCTCGAACCCAATTTGTAACAGATTTTACCGACTCTCGCTTGCTGAATGGGAGTAAAATCCCATGAAATTCTTCTAGGATTGATGGCAAAAGCATATTGGGATAATGCCATAGACCTTGATATTTCTGTAAGGTATATGACTTTATCCTCCTTTATGAAAATTCTCTGCTCTTTTCTTGTCATGGGCTGGAAAGTCTTCTTGATGGCATCCTCGAATAAAAAAGCAGGTTTCTTGTGGACCACAGTATCTAGACTTTCAAGGGGTTCCCCGTTCATTAAGTTCAATAGGGTTTAGTTATCATGATCTGTGAGAAGGGTTCTTCGTGCTTCAGGACCATCGTACTGAGGGAAAGTGACATGAGACAAATTCTCCTTGTACTCCGGGACATTGAATGCTGAAGCAAATCTTTCCGCATTTGGGTCTTCCCTAAGATCAACTGCAAAGAGATACATAAACAAAAAAAATTAGAAGCAACAAGAGTATACAACTTTATAAAAAGCAAAAAATAGTTAAGTTGTACAACTATTAAGTTGCACAAACATTCTAGGTTGCGCCAACATTTAAGTTGCACAACATCCTGAGTCGCGCGACATTCTGAGTTGTGCAAACATCTTAGGTTGGGCAATAATTAAGTCGTGCAACATTCTGAGTTGCGCGATAACCTGAGTTGCGCCACATATTGTGTTGCGCAAAACTTAAGTTGCGCAACATCTCAGGTTGCGCCACATACTGAATTGTGCCTCAACTTAGTTACACAATATTTTTGATTGTGCAAAAAATGAAGTTATCCAACAGTATCCGTAACACGGATCATAAGAAAGAACAGTGTTCAAAAAAAGGCAACCACACCCTAAGAAGGGGTGGCACAAAGTTTGTGATGCGCCACACTCTAAAAAGAATGGCACAAGTTAATCAGAGATGAAATTATCGTCCATAGGTCGAATTTGTTCATCCTTAATCACCTTCCATTGCTGGGTTCACAGTCTCTCGTCGAAAAGAGGGTGGCACGTACTGTGGCGCACGAGTTGACGGAGTGCGAGTTGATGGGGCGACGACGCCCTTCCCTTTGTCGGCGGCGGTCTTCTTAGGGGCCATGTCGTCGAGAGAATAGTCGGAGAAGAAGGTCGCAAGGATTCAAAGAAGATTAAAAGTAAACGTAAAGAGTTACAATCAACTAATCGAGGGTTATTTATAGCCTAGCAGACAGAATCCTAACAGTCACCTTAAGTTGCGCATAGAAAATCGTAACAGTTTGCAACAAACTGCACGAGATAGGCGCAACTTGACTCAGTCATTGTCATGATTCAAAGTATTTCGAAGTTTTATAAAATTTCAAAATTCGAAAACTTTGAAGGGGGTCTTGTAGAGCCTAAAAATCATGTTGCACCCCAGAAATCAAGTTACGCTACTATTTTAAATCTTAAAGAATCAAACTGCGCCACTGATTAGGTTGCGCCTGACAACAGGCTGCGCCCAAATCATATTGTGCCCAAGCCTACGTGGCGTCTGATATTAATTGCCATCATTGCCTGATAGCACTGACAGCTGACAGCACAATAAACGAAAAAAATCTTTTCGAATCCCTCAAAGCGTACCGTTCGAGAAGATTTGATTGACAGCTGTCCTGCACATCCTGTAAGTTACGCCTAGGCACAATCTGAATAAATTCTTTAATTGCGCGTAGGCGCAATCTGAATAAATTCTTCTTATAACTGCCACGTGCCTATGCACTGAGTTGTGTCTAGGCGCAACCCAATCAGGCGCAGTTTGACTTGTTGACTGAAGCTCGCGCAACCTGATAAAGTTGAGACAACTTACATTCTAAAGTAGGATGACATGGCGCACATGTCACTAATCTCTCAAAATATGTCCACTACTCTGTACACGACCATGCGCATCTCGATCACATGATGTCACGCGTCTAAATACAGTTAGTATACGATTATGTAATTAAATGGATGTTGGCACAACATAAGGTTGGCGCAATCCAAAGTGGTGCAGTTCAACCTCGCGCACATCAGAATAACTGCTAAAACAGTTATTTGTAGAACTTTATAAATAGAGTTTACAATCATTATCAAGGTATCACAGAGATCAAGTACTCTGGCAAAATTGCTGCTGCATTCTCCAGAGGCTCTAGTCTTCAAGTTCACATAGTCCAAGGGATAAAGTGATCGTCTTCTGATCAGATTCCTAAAGTTGTACTTTCCCAGAATTCAAATTATACTCTTGTACTCTTTTTGTAAGTTTGTTATAAACTTTTTGTTTTTGCAAACAGTTCTCACTCTTTCTTTGTCTTTCTATGTTCTCACATTCTTTGTACAATTTAATTATTCGTTTCAATGTTCTATGGCACTATGCCCCAATTTAATGTTCGCCAAACGAATGACCCAAAGGTCATGAACATTCCGAGGCACTATGCAACATTCGAAAATTCCGTCACATTTCTGCCACAACTGTTCTCTTCGCAATGAAGTCATCTTTTATGATTCTCGTACAACGATATATTTTACTTAGGCATGAAGAAGTAAGAAAGAAGTGTCAAAGTCCTCTCACCTTAATCCGATACGTCTTATCGTTTTGCCGAGCCGATGTGGCTCGATTTTATAACTTTGTTGCCTGACCAACTCTTCTGACTTAGCCATTCGAGTACTTCGTGCTTCGTTGATTTATCCGACCGATTTGGCTTATCGTGCCTATGCCTCAGTTCGTCGCGAGGCAACGATTTAGTTTTACGGACTGTTGTGAATAAGACAAAATATCGACCTCTTATAGTTCAATATAAATGTATAGCCTGCACATAAAACCTACTAAAATCAATAATCATTCGTATCGGACTTGTGCATTGCATCGATTCGATTTTTTAGAATCTTCAAACTGACTCAATGCTTTCCCTCGGGCCAACTTAACACTTGTATCGAACTTACTCGATGCATTCCTCGAGTCAACGTAACTCTTTGCATCGATTCGTATCGATACATATTTTTGGTCAACTCAACTTTATGAGTCAACAACTCATCGTAATACACCGTGCGGAGTGGGTCATTACAATAGCAGGCACGTCCCAAGATCTCACTGCTTGTCATAGCAAAAATATTCCACGGTCTCATAATTAGTCCCATAGAAGATGCCATGGTTAAGGCACTCAACGAACACGGTTGCTCAAGTTGAGCACGCGCACGGTACCACGGTTCTATAACTTTATATAGCTATGTGTTTTCTAGAGTTTCAAAGATCGTCATATAGAATATGACTTGTGTGGCACTGTCGCACGGAACATAATAGGTTTAAGGCACGAAACACGGTCGTTTCAATGATAAGTATGCCACGGTCTATGGTACGTAACAGAACACGTTTTGTTCAAGTTAAGTAGGAAGGCTATGTAGTAGCCGTTTTTTGGTTTTCAAAGAATGAAAAGTTCATGCGACCGTTTGTCACCGAGACGGTCCCTTGTTTGGAAGTCTCCATCGATGCACGTTTTGTATGATATGGTTTTTATGTATGTTTTGCAAGATATGGTTTTGATGCATATTTTACGAAAGTATGGTTCGAGTCATTTTATACATTAGGTCATACATTCACGTGAGTCTACATGTTCTCGTAGGTGCGCAGTCATTGACAACTTGTGCACAAGGATTTCTTCCTCGACTGATTTAAGCTGGGGTGCCGGGGTCAGTTCGACCTAGAGGGAAGACGTTATAGCAGTACTGGATTGTACCACACTAAGATAGTCAGAGCCTTTCATTGGGGCTCGCTACTTGCATTGAAGGACCTGCCATCTATGCCAAGCTATGTCCGCGATGACTTGTCATACCAGTGACCTTTCATACAGATAAGTGGTGTGTTGAGCGGCAATCCGCATGCACGGTGTCGGTTGAGTCGCAAGGAGTATAACCAACGCACGAATGAGTCAAAAAATATGTGCATGTTCTGCACGATAAGTTTTATGAAGCCTAAGATTTGGCTATACATAAAGATACATACTTCAGCATGAAATGTGGTATCATGTTTGAGTCGTCAACAGAAGTTCCACAAGTTTGGGATAGTTGTTTCGAGTAAAGTCTGGAAGGACAGTAAGACAAAGAATGGTTAAGTCGTATTGAGTTGTGAGGCACGACCTATATATTGAAATACGATTGTTATGGAACGACCACGTTGTTGCAATAAGAAGATTGGGAAAGTTACTCAGTTGTAAGGCATTGTCTTGATAATGTCACAAAGGGATTTTACAACATGGTCGCCGCATTGATGCACTAAATAGGCTAGGCGTCTATGTCCTTGAACTGATCCTAATGAAAGATTAGAAAGACAATCGAAGACATAAAAGTTGTACACATTAAATGAACGTGTCATTTTTGTATAGGTTTGCGAGATGCTAGTCCACCAGTACAGTTGTGTATTGACAACCCACTAGTTTTCATGCACAGTTGACAAGTACCTGCTCGTTCGAGGCGGAGCTCGCTTGGATGCGCTGAGGCATGGAGTTCCTTGGCTTTTTGAGGCGTACGATCGCGTTGAAGTCTTCACCTATACAGAACATAATGTATGGAAATCACCTTCCAAAGCACCTTCACATTGCAAGTCGAAGGGGCACCTATGTTTCAATGTCATTGAGAGATGAGAGAGAGCTGAGCGATTGTAATGTGAGGAAGAGTGAAACTGACTGATGTAATCTTGGCATCGTGCCACATTTGTAATCCTTATTTCAATATCAATGAAGAGCTAACTTTCCACTAGCGACATACTATTTCAATGTTATGCTTCGGGACTTCTGTACGACGACCCCGTTGCTTAGCATGTAAACGGCCGTTATGGAATTATATTGTACGGGGGCAACCTAGGCTCGTACGGGATCACGCCCTAGCGAGGACGAACGATCCTTCGGGACCAGGATGTAACAGAGCATCTGCTACCACATTTGCCTTGCGTGGACGATACTGTAGATCCACATCAAAATCCTTCAGCAATTCTAACCATCTTCTCTACCTCATGTCCAGGTCCTTCTGGGTGAATATATACTTCAGGCTCTTATAATCAGTGTAAATCTCTACTCGATCTCCATACAAATAATGCCTCCACAATTTAAGCGAAAATACTACTGCAGCTAACTCTAAATTGTGGGTTGGGTAGTTCTTCTTATGATCTCGAAGCTATCGAGATACATATGCTATCACCTTTCTATGTTGCATCAATACACACCCGACCCCCTTTTCGGATGCGTCACAATATACTATAAATCCTGCGAATCTTACGGGAAGTGTAAGAATTGGCGCTGAAATCAATCTTCTCTTCACTTCTTCAAATGATGCCTGACATTCTGTTGACCAAAAAAACTCTCTCTCCTTATGTGTCAAACACGTCAAGGGTGCTGAAATCCTGACAAAGTCTTCTAAAAATCTCCTGCAGTATCCTGCTAATCCCAAAAACCTACGCACATCTGCTACCGTCCTTGGAACTAGCCAATTCTCCATGGCCTCAATCTTCTTTAGATCTACTGACACCCCTGCTCCAAAGATGATGTGTCCCAAGAATAAAATACGATCCAGCCAAAACTCATATTTACTAAGCTTGGCATAATGTTTATGCTCTCTCAAGGTCTGTAAAACTGTCCGAAGATGCTCCTCATGTTCTGCTTCGCAACTGGAATAGACGAGGATGTTGTCTATGAATACCACCACAAACTTATCTAAATAGGGAATGAAGATGCGATTCATCAAATCCATAAACATTGTCGGGGCATTAGTTAATCCAAAATGGCATTACTAGAAACTCATAGTGCCCATTCGATCTAAATGCCGTCTTGGGTATGTCCTCCTTTCGGACGCCTCACTTGATGATATCCAGATCGAAGATCAATCTTAGAGAAGACGTGGACCTTACTCAACTGGTCAAATAAGTCGTCAATCCTCGGTAGCGGGTACTTATTCTTTACTGTCACTGTATTCAACTGTCGGTAATCAATGCACATCTGCGTCGATCCATCCTTCTTAGGCATTAGAATCACTGGTGCTCCCCAGGGTGATTCACTATCTTGAATGAACTTCTTCGCCTTCAGTTCCTCCACCTGCTGGTACAACTTGTCCAACTCTGATTGTAACATTATGTAAACTCTGCTAGATATGGGCTTCGTCCTTGGGATCAACTCGATACGAAACTCCACATCCATCGCTGCTGGTATTCCTAGAAGCTCACTTGGAAAGACATCGAGAAACTCGTTGACTACTCTTGAAATCTGCCCCTTCTCTGCTACTGTTGTTGCAACCACACCCTTGGAATGGTCCTCCAATGATCTGACGAAGACGAACTCCTCAATGACTGGAATACTAAACAATACCCTACCTCTTCAGCAATCTATCGTAACATGACCGTCTCTCAACCAGTCCATGCCTAGTGTAACCC
Organism: Iris pallida; assembly: GCA_029216955.1. Classification (NCBI taxonomy): domain Eukaryota; kingdom Viridiplantae; phylum Streptophyta; class Magnoliopsida; order Asparagales; family Iridaceae; genus Iris; species Iris pallida. The sequence goes on along the minus strand of JANAVB010022999.1, from coordinate 12,922,926 downwards.
CTTTTCCCAAAATTTTGAAATATATTTTATTATTTATTTGACTTAAGATTTTTGAAATTTTATAAATATTTTAATGAAATAGTTATTATGATAGAAGGCTTGTGTCAGGGTTAAGATTTGGAGTACAAGATGACTGGGAATCATGGCACGGATAGTGTAGTTGCATGCTTTGACTTGTGTATTAGCCATAATAGGGAAGGCCGAGCCATATGTGTGTTCTAACTAGGAAATCAGTCAAAATTATGACTTAACCCCTATAGATAATTTAATTCATTATTTATTAAGATTATGATTTTTAGGGGATCCGGTTTGTACCAAACTAGCCCGGACTCGACCCGAAC
>JANAVB010022999.1:12877639-12920193 GCA_029216955.1 Iris pallida | reverse complement strand
ATATATATATATATATATATATATATATATATAATATATATTGTACAAAGAAATATTTGTTTAAAAATATATACATTGAGACTTTATTCTATTAGAAAATATTTTCTATAGATTAGTATCTATTAGGTTATTTTAAATTATCGAAAGAAAGGGGGAGTAGCAAATAGTATATATATAGTAAAAAGAAAGGAAAAAAAGGGAAACCCAATGAATTTCTTACGAGCAATTCACTGAATTTCTCGCGAGAGAAGCTTCTGAATAACACCCGCACCCCCACAGTATGTATATGCTGTGTCGATAAAAAGAATATGGAGACAATAAGATATTAGAGAAAACCCTAACCCTACTACCTTTCTTCTTTCCTTGACGCCGGCATACAGCCCTCGGTGGACCGCCACGGACCACCGAGTGACTGCACCAGTAGAAGCTGGCCGCACATACACGCTGCTAGTGTTTGCCATGACAAAAGGTTGAACGAACTTTTTGTATATTAAACGTGTAAAAGAGTACAAAGGATTCATAAATAGAAGATCTAAGTACAAAATTCCTGGGGAAGTGTGACGGTGGAGATCAAGCACTGTAGCGGCTTCTTTACTCCGTTGACGATCTGACGACGAGTTGAACTTGCTCTGACTTTCTGGTACCTGTGAGTGGAACTCTGGGTTGCCAATCAAGAAGACGCTGAAGTTGTTGAAGTCTCTTGATCGAAGGAAAACTCCTTCTATTTATAGGTAAGCACATATACAATGTGCATTAGGGTTTTTCTAGCGTGCAGGAGCGTTGCGCGAGAGATATGAGAGAATCTGTTGTGATTGCACGACGAGAGCTGCTGCTGAGCTGACACATGGAGGACGCTGAGATTCTCTTCCATCAAGATCTTGGGTAGTTATCAACATAACTGAATAAACAACACATGACGTGCATTTATTTCTCGATAACCTTGATTAGATAAAGTCATATTTTGTCCTTATCTTAGGGGCAACGATTTAAACAAACCGATTGGATACTACCCTTATCACCAGAACAAAACTCCGTTCTAATCTTTGGAGCAACGGTTTAAACAAACCAATAAGATATTGCCCCTATCAATGGAACCAAACTCTGTTCTTATCTTAGGAGCGACGGTTTAAACAAACCAATTGGATCATATCTGAAAAGACATAAATGTCAGAGTGGCCACAAGGAACGGTGCCAAATCATAGAGCTGCACATCTATACGAGCTCCGCTTCTGGTGAGGTTTCGATGTCACTGCACTTTAGGACGGCGAGGAAACTGTTGTTTCGAAGGCCACGTAGTCACTGCACTTTAGGACGACGGGTAGATTGTGCTGATACAATAAAGTCACTGTGCTTTCGAGCGACGAGTTGACTGTGCTGAGGCAACGGAGTCACTGCACTTTTAGGGCGACAAGGAGACTATGCTGGGGCAACGAAGTCACTGTGATTTAGGGCGACGAGTTGACTGTGCTGAGGCAACGGAGCTACTGCTCTTTTAGGGCAACGATGAGACTTGTGCTGAGACAACAAAGTGTCAGATGAAAGAGCCGTTGAATGGGCTGCGCTTCTAGATCAGATGGATGGAGCTGCGCTTCTGGGTTGAATCGAAGGGACTGCGTTTCTTGTTCAAACCGTAGAAGCTACGCTTCTGGTTCAAACCTTAAGGACTGCGCTTCTGGTTTGAAGGAGCAAGTTTTATTGAAGTCATTTCCTGTAAGAACAATTAATAACTCCTCTTGAATAGATGAGTCAACATCCTCTCCTTTAATTACCGCCATTTGGGGGGCTCGAGAAGCGGTAACTAAAACTTAGTCAAATGAATCTATTTAATAAGATTCATTGTGCTGAGTTCTAGGTTCTTCCCATTACTCCGGAGTCCTTTGATCGACTGCCACGTGGCACAAAGATTGGACCACATGGCCTATATAAAGAGGAGCTTTTCGGTTAACACTTTGCTCATAGTTTCTATGTTATTTCTGTGTCATGCTCGACCCTGACTTAGCTTCGAACAGCCACTGGCCTTGTACAAGTCGACTGTTGGTTGTAGATCTCTTCGTTTAAAGAAGCTGTGGCTTTATAGAAGGACCAATGCTGAGTTTTGTGATGCACTTGGGCGTTTGGCATAAGGAGTTCGAACCTGAACAACATCTTGGAGCTTTTCGAGATCCAAGCTACCAGGTTTGGATTGATTGCCAGCCCGAAGTGTCACGACCCGCACCCACTGTGAGGGTACGAGTGCGTAACAACGTCCAGTCTACGCCGCAGTGTCTGCGGTAGAACGCTGTCCTAGGTTACTATCTAACCAACAACTCACGCAATATATAATGTACTCATCATGATCAACTCCGAACGGAGGACAAGTATAAGATATTGAAACTCAATCACAGTCTCAGCACGATAAGATAACATAGAAGAAATAACTAAGAAATAGAAAGACAACTACTAAAATAATAACAACTCTCAACAATCTCAAATACTACACAAGTCTCAAATCAACTACAACAAGTTCAACATGAAAAACAGATGCTAGTCTACTAAACTAAATCCCGATCACTCCTGAGTGTTGGGGCCAAAGGTAGCCATCCCGTCTCCGGGTCTATAATATGTAGGGCAAGTGTCATCAGGGCAATCATCTGTAAAATTTTCAACTGGTCCAGTCAGGACAGGAACGAGTACAACTCATCAAGAATTCCAAGTAAATGACATAGAACTATAAACAGTTATAGACAGTTATATTGATAAATCATGGCAGTTTTATACAGGTAGTGATGTAGAGAAGCAGTTAAGGTATAAGAAAAGTAAAGTAACTAAACAAGAAGAGAAACATGGCAATAAAGACTGTAAAATATAATCTAGCTGAACTAGAGTAGCATGATATAAGTCCAAACAGTATAATAAGAGTCATGTGTGAGTCCAGACAATGTAATCTAATACCAGGTGATTCCAGCACGAGATGAGTCCAGTATAAGGTGAGTCCAGTCAGTAATCAAAGGTTCCAGGGTGAGTCCAGACTATACTCTAACAATGTATTTTAAAATATCGGGATCGACATGTGAACGACTGTAGGTAATACGGCACACCGCACACTAGGCCAAGTGTGGGATGGCTATCATTCCAGTATAATTCCAAGGGAGTGGTTCCAGTATTTGGGTATGTTCACATGTCTACTCCAATATTTTCCTGCCCAACAAGTACAAGTGAATCCATAACCCGACACGAAATAAGTACAAGTCCAGCCAAAACACGAATGATTCCAGTAGATGATTCCAGGGTGATTCCAGTAGGTGATTCCAGAAATAGAGGCCAGACATGAAATAATGAGTGTCATATGAAATGGATCCAGTAATATCAAATCGTGTTTGTAATAGAGAATCAAATAGAACTAGCTACAACTGAAGTACAGTAAACGACAAGTAAATAGAAGAACTATCAGAGAATGTACTCGCCTGCTACTCTGAAAAGAGTAGTGTAATATCAGATGTCTGCACCAGAGTCACAATATCCTAAATAGAGCAATATGGGTTATAATATGTTTAAAATAAGGTAAATGAAGTCTACGATACAATCTACATAATTTCTAGGTCAATCTAGGTCAAAGTCAACTCTAAGTCAAACCTGGTCAACTGTCTAGGTCAAACTAGGTCCAAGTCAAACTTGGTCAACTCTAGTCAACCCAAGTCAACTACACTAGTCAAACTAGGTCAATTGGTCACATCTAGACTCAATGTTGACTTTTGGTCAACTCCAGTCAATCTCTAGTCAAACTAGGTCTAGGCCAGTGAACTCAAGTCTAAATAGCTACCCATAGGTCACTCTAACACTAGGCTATATACCAAGTAGATACAATATATAAATATATACATTCATTTTTACATACATGTTTACATAGATACCTAGTGAGGGCTAAGGCATATACACAAAGGTGTACTTAGGCTTGTATATGCTATAGGCCTATACTTGCATAGCACATATATATGTCACTCAATACTAGGCATCTCATGAATATATAAATATATAGAGTGATAGGGGAAAAATAATGTGTGTTTACAAGAAATCTGTGGGTAATGTTATTCCATGTGTGTGATACTTATATGTTAGGAAATTAGTTGTCAGTTGGATAGGTTAGTGTATCAAAACAGTTTTGTGTGTAGTGTCTAATGGTACATGTGAGGGTGTGTCAATAGGAACAGTTAGAGTGTCAATAGGAATTAGAAAATAGTGCATGTAGAATATGTAGATGGGTTTGTGTGTAATAATGACAGTGGGAATCAATGAGTTATGTAAACTCAGGAAAATTCAGTGAATGAAAATGTGTGTGCACATAATGTGTCGATGTGTGCATACAGAAAAATGGATCAATGTGATGTATGTGTATGGAATGAGCTTAGTGTCATAGTGAAGGGTGTGTGTATAAATAGGGCTGTTCCCAGTTTTGGGTGAGTGTCAAAATGACAGAAACAGTAGGTAGTTGTGTGTAACTGTTTATACATGTGAGGGTGTGTGATACCACATGAGTGTGTGTCAAGTGATGTAAAGAGTGTCCACAAAGTGTCTAACACATGTGTGTGAGAGTGTACAGGTGACAGGAAAAACAAGTTATGTGTGTGTGTGGTGTTCTCAAGAATTTTCAGTGAATAAGTGTCAATGACAGTTATGAACAAAACCAACCCAATTTCGAAATCCCCTTTGCTAACAGTTGAACCCAAATGTCCCCAACACCAATACAACCAGTCATTCAAATAGAATTAAACATGGGTGATGAATTAACATGGCAATTTAACATTCAAAATCAGTTTTAGAAAGGAATGAAGGTTCAGAAGTTCAATTCCTGGACTGTGTATCAGTCGACCCATTTGCAGTCCAACCTACATTCGAAAATCCATTTCTCGAGTGCAAATCCTAATCTATCATGCAAATCCAATCTAGTAGTAGCTAATACATATGTACATGAGTTTAAACATAGTAATTTAACATCAAAATCAGTTTAAGAAAGGAATTAACTCCCAGAAATAACAAAACTGAAACATGTATCTGTCCAATGGGGAAAATGCAATTCGACAGTTTAAATCATGTTAATATTATAAATAAATGGTTGGTAATTAATAATAAACACGTGCATGTGTCAAACAATGCATTCGTTTCCAACCAAGTGGACACGAGCGTGTCCAAACACACACAAACACTCACAGACACACAAACGTGCACTAGACTGCGCGCAGCGTCGTGCACGCATGCACGCGTGTCCCGTGCACGACACAGGCCACGTGGTGACACGTGGCCTTGCATACATGTGCTCCAGGGGTAGGGCTACCCCTAGGACAGCCTGCACTGAGTCTTCGACACGTGTCGTGTCCGATCCGACCGCGTATCAGCGGCATTCCTACACGCGCAACGGTAGGCCGTGCGGCCAATACGGGGAGGATTTCTCCTCGTACACGCAACCAAATGATCACAATTTTTGGGAGGATGATGGCAGATGATGCCCCAAGACCCTCGCCAAAAATAGCGTATCCACGTGTCCTGTGTCGGAAGTTATTGACCTCGTGATGTAGGACACAGTGCGCCGTGCGTGGACAGCGTGTCCAACTCAAAAATCTGACACAAAAGACACTAAAATATCAAACACCCTTCACAAAAATTAACATACAAACCTAGATCTAGGGATCCATGAAATTAGATTTTTAAAATACGAAAATAAATCCCTAAGGGGTATTTCATCGAACACCTAGCCTACACTAGTGATACGTGTCCGATACTGTCAACCCCTCGACCAATTTTTTTCGAATTTATGAAATTTAAATTCATTTTCATTGTCTCATATACTTGTTATTGTCTTACACATATACATTGATATGATTTGTGAATTGCTACATTTTATATGATGGAAGGACCTACAGGGAAATATCAAACAGGGCAGGGACCTCAGTGAAATATTTCACAAATTTGAATTCATGTTGTCCCAAACACTCTCAGAGTCGAATATATAGATATAGATTTATCTGAGGGATCAAGAGATAAACTCAGGATCCCAATTAAATATTTTTGAATTCCTTGTTTCCTTCGATCTCATCTATAGCAGCTGTGTATAAATATCTAATGATTCTCCTCCCCCTTGCAAACCCTAACAACCCTTCTCGAGCACCCCTCCAGAGCAGGACGACCAAGGAAGGACTGAGGAACCATTCGATCATTGCTACTGCACCTCAGGTATTCCCATCTTTCCATTGGTCCATCTGGGTGCTTCTAATGTTCGAAACAATGCCTAGGAGACTTTAGTTGATACTGGTATCTAATAACAGGCTAGGCAAGAGAATTGGCTGGATAAATCCAACACTGATAGAACGTAAGAATAGGTTCCAAATTCATAGGGAACAGGGGATAGGGTACCTGTTCATGTCCTTAGGTGACTTGGTGCAGTCGTGTAGGGAGTATAGTACTACCAATAGTTCAGAGGGAGGTGTCTAACCTCAACTGATTTTGGCCATGTCCCTAGAAACCTAGGAGTAAGAGCCACCAATGTATCAGACCAATAAATCACTAGCACAGGCAAGGACATGATTTGAGTACCAGCATATCCTTAGGGACAGGGGTCCTTGCACCTAAGAACCTTTGGGCATGAGGTGATGGGGAATAACTAAATGTATTAACTGCAGGTATGATAGGTATCCAGGGAGGGGAGTATCCTTAGATTATCTCACCCACATTATTCCTGGTACAGGCACATGGAATGAAGACCCATGTTCTGTATCCTTAAATATTAGTAGAAATTAGCATATCATTAATGAGCAGGCAGGGTAATGTATGGGACCTGGTATACACATGAACCGTGTAAAGCAAAGGGGGTGCCAACCTGTGAGGGAAATGCCAGGAACCAATTATCCTGGATCTAATTTCATGTTGTAATTTGGCACATTTTTGGGTTTAAGTTATATATCATTATAACCTTATGAGAGTCTTCATGAAGTACAGAACATTTATAGTCCTATTACTTCCTGGCAATTGTGAGAGCAGGGTATGTTTAACCTAGTGTACATCTTAGTGAATAGGTGAATCATACACCAGTATAGTGTGACAAAAGGGGTGTCCTGTTTAGCCCTTGTTCAAAGGCCATACCCTCTCTACAACGCTCTGTTTCCAGGAGTATCTTGTACTCATACTGTATGTCTATTATAGTACCAGGTATGGTGGTAGAAGGCTTAGACTAGCCTAGGTCCCTATTGTCCAGGATTCAAGCACATGGCTGAGTTGAGGCTGCCCTTTTGTTTTTTTTTTATAGAAAGTTCCTATGCTTGGTTGTCCTTTTACTACTGATTTCATAGAATAATGAAGCCTCTGATAAGCACAGAGGTATATGAGAGTACCTGGGTTCTTAGAAGGGGGTCCCAAGCCAGTAGCCAACTATAGAAAATGGGGTGTTTGATTTGTGACAGGTGGCTTATATCCATAAGGTACTCCCATGTACTAGTATTTAGGGGGCAGCACCTAGAAACCTTGGTTGATGTTGCCTGCAATCTTTTTGCAAGCTTACATGGACAGGTCAAGATGGTTAGGAGAAGTCCAAACCTTAGTTCATTCATTCCCTGCATATTTTTACTACTTAGTCCTCTCACTTCTTGTTTAAATTTATTTTGTATCCATTCTTCACCTCATTTTGCAACTGTCCTATTTACTAAGTATTCAGTCATGTGCCTGAACTGGGTATTAATCCTTAAGGAGACTGGATATCAAGTCCTTGGTTATCTCATTTTTGTATCAGTCGATAACACAGACCTTGGGGGTGCCATCTAGGTAAATCCTAGAAAAGGAATGCACTGTACTCTTTTCACTTATAGCATATACATTACCTTTGCATTACACTCAGATACTCCTCTTATGATTTCTCTGTATTAGAGTTGTGGCACCATCAGGAGAACCTGTATTGAACACAGGTGTGATTTGGAGTGTTTGTCCTGCTGATTTTTGGTAATAGGGTGTTGGGTCCAGTAAGTACATGTTTTTATTTGTACAGTAGCAGGATTTTATGTTGAATACTGCTGTGGGTTGGATTAAGGCCAGTGGCCTTGGGCTGATTTGGACTTGAGTATTGGGTTCTCTGGAATAAGGAAGAAACGTGTGCTTTTTGGGCTTAACTGGGTTAAGTCGACAGGAGTTCATGCATGAGAACAACTGGTATAGGTATTCCTGCAGTTGAAACTCAGGATATTTCCTCTTGCCTACATACTAACATTTCACTGCTATGGCAATATAAGTAGAATGGAATGACTGTAATTATACATTGGGTATGTGATAGATAGGGCCTTGGTCTAGTTGGCATTAGAGTTTAAGGAATTATTATGTGTTAGCATGTTAGAAATCTGCCATATATGTCATATAGGATGTGATAGATTATCCAACACCACCATGATGGCATACTTCCTGCTATGTCCAGTAAAGTTAAGAACTTCCTTGACATTCAATGTGATACTGACATGACACTGCCATATGAAATTTCCTTGTATCCCTTAAATATTGTTGAATGAGTTTTCCTTGTGTCCAAGGAATATTGACATGTGAACCTTCCTCATATACCAAATTGTTACTGACACTAAGGGAAGTGTCAAACTAATCAAGGTAGGATAAGGAACCAGTAGACTCTAGTTATGATAACCCAAGTTGATGTAGGAATTGGCCTAGAAGCTTAACCATCTAAGTAGATAAGTAAATCTTTTCTTCTGAAACGCTTATTGACATGGAAATTCACAAAAACAGGTTACTTGGACTTAATACGGATTTTGACCCGTGCCAGCAGCTCAGGACTTAAGGCAAGTATACCTTGCCTTTCTACACAGCTTTATTTACATGCACTGTCTATTATTTTATCCAGTTTTCTCATATTGCTGCCATGTATCTTTTCTATCAAGCTGGTATATTTTTATCATTGCTTTAGACAGTGTTCACAGTTAGCCTTGTGTCTTATTGGTCGTGCCTTGATTGAGTCGTGCCTCCGTGTCTTGAACCTTGAAGCTAACCTGCGAGTTCACGATAGGGACGAGGGTTAGTAGTAGATGCTAGCCTGCGAGTCCACACTAGGGACGAGGGTTAGCAGTATAGGATTTACGCCTACGAGTCCACACTAGGGACGAGGGTGATGCTAGCCTGCGAGTCCACACTAGGGACGAGGGTTAGTATTAGATGCTAGCCTGTGAGTCCACACTAGGGACGAGGGTTAGTAGTATAGGGTTTACGCCTGCGAGTCCACACTAGGGACGAGGGTGATGCTAGCCTGCGAGTCCACACTAGGGACGAGGGTTAGTAGTAGAGGCTAGCCTGCGAGTCTACACTAGGGACGAGGGTTAGTAGTTCAAACCTGCGAGTCCATATTAGGGACGAGGGTTTGAGTATTCGTTTCGGCTATCCGTTGACATCATGACATGAGTTCTCTAGTCTTTGTTCGGCAGTTCATCTATGAGTAGACAGTGTATAGATTCGTGCTTTATTCATTGCTCAGTTTTACTTATTTATTCTATATTTTCTCCTTGCATAATAAACTGTTAGAAAGGCTCGTTTTTATGTATCTTGCTAGTCCTCTGAGGACCTGATGATCTCTTCAGGTTAGCCGAGCTTGAGTTAGGAGCAGACCAGAGGGTTGAGCCAGCATCAGATCGCATCGCTTGCACTTGAGGTGGTCTAGAATAGCAGTTTTATTTCAGTTAGTTACTCCATGTATTCTTCTATTTTCTTCCGTCTATTGGTAGTGGATTTATGTCCACCGGATGTGACAGTGATTCTTGATATTCAGTTTATTCATTATTAGCCAGTTCATATCTTTTCGTTGATCTTGACTGTGACATGATTATTGCTGTGGATGAGATATAGTTTTTTTCGTGATACTAGATTGCCGTGACTTGAGTTTAGACAGCGTACTACCGCCGACACTGCGGCATAGGCTGGGCTTGGACACGTTTCGTATCCGAAAAACGGGTGCGGGTCGTGACAAGTTTTTTTGGTGGCCCATGCAGGTCGACGTTAATCACTTCGGTTAAGTCACTGTACCGTCGTGAGCCTGCGAATAGGATTAGACACTTAGAATCTCATCCACATGTCTTGACTCCTTATTTGAATTCTATCCTTGCTTTCATTGAATCCTTGACTTGCATCATGCTTGAAATCTCTTCAACGGCTAAAGTGTTTGTTCTTGTTACAGTTAAGTTAAGATGGACTCTCAAGACAGGAACAATGCTGCACTGAATACCCCACTAGCTACGGGAGGCTCTTTCACGTACATGACGCCACCGACCCAAGAAGGCCAGCTCACTCATGCAAGTAATCAACCACAATTCTCGAGATTCCGCAGAAGTGATATTCCACCGCCTCCACAGTTTCCTCCGCAGACACCACTACCAGCACCCGGTCTGCCACCAGTATCTGTCCCACCGCCAGGGGTTCCACGTCCAATACCAGCCATGCACCCAGCACCAACAATGCATTCAGCATTTGCCATGCACCCAGCACCAGCAATGCATCCAGCATTTGCCATGCACCCACCTCCGACGATGTATCCAGCCTCGATGATGTATCCAACACCTGCTCTGCCCCCGCCACCGGCACTGGACAGCCTCACCCTCCTGGGAATTTTCCAGCAGCAGGCCAACATCTTTCGTGACACTTTGAAAGAGGTTCTTCAGATTCGAGATGCACCGCGACAGCGTCCGGGGAATCCCAAGCACTTCATGGACTTTAGGCCCATGCCGTTCCATGGGACAGAGGGGATCGTCTACGCTGATGAATGGCTGGAGAACATGGAGAAGTATCTGAAGATGGCCCGAGTTCCAGAAGATTTGAAGATTGAGTCAGTCAGTGGACAGCTTTTTGATATCGCGCGGACGTGGTATCAAGGCGAACCCCGATTTTCTGCTCCAGACGTGACTTGGGAGGAGTTCAAACGACTGTTCAAGAGGAAATTCTACCCATACGTAGCACGAGAGGCGTTGGTGAGTCAGTTCGAACATCTAGAGCAAGGCAACCACACTGTCGATGAGTACACATCGGAGTTTTCTCGCCTCAGCCGCTTCGCGGAGAACCTGATCAGCACCCCTGAAGACAAGGTGCACCGATTCAGGAAAGGACTGTCTCACGAGATTCGTCTAGCCATCGCCACCAGTCGAGCCACCACTAACGAGAAGATCTTAGAAGTCGCCCAAGCTGTAGAAGAAGAACTAAGTCACAAGCCGAAGAGGAATCGGGATGCATTCGGAGGAGGCAACAACCAAACAGCACCAGCAAAATGCACTAACATTTTTGAGAAGACTCCAGCGCAGCAGCATCAGCAGCAACCACAAGCAGCCCCATGCCAAGTCCAAGACATTTCCGTCTGTCAGCATTGCTCGAAGAAAGGCCACACTCAAGAAAATTGCCGCAGCAGATTAGGCTTGTGTTGGACTTGTGGATCCAACCAACACTTGTCTCGCAATTGTCCGAAGAAGAACGCAAGTGCCCCACCACTACCAACCGCAGGAGGAGGGCGAGCCTTTGCCATGAACGCGGAAGATGCGGCGACACCACACGGAGAGAATGGCAGAAATTTTCAGTAGAGATTGGCAGTGGTAGCATAGATAGACCTATATTTTTATTGAACTGTTTAAAATGAAATTCCTTTATAGCAACTGCTTTATATTATTCGTTCTTGCGCACCTCAGCTCCTTAAAATTTTGAGGACGAAATTGATTTAAGGGGGGTAGAGTTGTCAACCCCTCGACCAATTTTTTTCGAATTTGTGAAATTTAAATTCATTTTCATTGTCTCATATACTTGTTATTGTCTTACACATATGCATTGATATGATTTGTGAATTGCTACATTTTATATGATGGAAGGACCTACAGGGAAATATCAAACAGGGCAGGGACCTCAGTGAAATATTTCATAAATTTGAATTCCTGTTGTACCAAACACTCTCAGAGTCGAATATATAGATATAGATTTGATCTGAGGGATCAAGAGATAAACTCAGGATCCTAATTAAATATTTTTGATTTCCTTGTTTCCTTCGATCTCATCTATAGCAGCTGTGTATAAATATCTAATGATTCTCCTCCCCCTTGCAAACCCTAACAACCCTTCTCGAGCACCCTTCCAGAGCAGGACGACCAAGGAAGGACTGAGGAACCATTCGATCATTGCTACTGCACCTCAGGTATTCCCATCTTTCCATTGGTCCATCTGGGTGCTTCTAATGTTCGAAACAATGCCTAGGAGACTTTAGTTGATACTGGTATCTAATAACAGGCTAGGCAAGAGAATAGGCTGGATAAATCCAACACTGATAGAACGTAAGAATAGGTTCCAAATTCATTGGGAACAGGGGATAGGGTACCTGTTCATGTCCTTGGGTGACATGGTGCAGTCGTGTAGGGAGTATAGTACTACCAATGGTTCAGAGGGAGGTGTCTAACCTCAACTAATTTTGGCCATGTCCCTAGAAACCTAGGAGTAAGAGCCACCAATGTATCAGACCAATAAATCACTGGCACAGGCAAGGACATGATTTGAGTACCAGCATATCCTTAGGGACAGGGGTCCTTGCACCTAAGAACCTTTGGGCATGAGGTGATGGGGAATAGCTAAATGTATTAAATGCAGGTATGATAGGTATCCAGGGAGGGGAGTATCTTTAGATTATCTTACCCACATTATTCCTGGTACAGGCACATGGAATGAAGACCCATGTTCTGTATCCTTAAATATTAGTAGAAATCAGCATATCATTAATGAACAGGCAGGGTAATGTATGGGACCTGGTATACACATGAACCCTGTAAAGCAAAAGGGGTGCCAACCTGTGAGGGAAATGCCAGGAACCAATTATCCTGGATCTAATTTCATGTTGTAATTTGGCACATTTTTGGGTTTAAGTTATATATCATTATAACCTTATGAGAGTCTTCATGAAGTACAGAACATTTATAGTCCTATTACTTCCTGGCAATTGTGAGAGCAGGGTATGTTTAACCTAGTGTACATCTTAGTGAATAGGTGAATCATACACCAGTATAGTGTGACAAAAGGGGTGTCCGGTTTAGCCCTTGTTCAAAGGCCATACCATCTCTACACTGCTCTGTTTCCAGGAGTATCTTGTACTCATACTGTATGTCTACTATAGTACCAGGTATGGTGGTAGAAGGCTTAGACTAGCCTAGGTCCCTATTGTCCAGGATTCAAGCACATGGCTGAGTTGAGGCTGCCCTTCTTGTTTTGTTTTTTTAGAAAGTTCCTATGCTTGGTTGTCCTTTTGCTACTGACTTCATAGAATAATGAAGCCTCTGATAAGCACAGAGGTATATGAGAGTACCTGGGTTCTTAGAAGGGGGTCCCAAGCCAGTAGCCAACTATAGAAAATGGGGTGTTTGATTTGTGACAGGTGGCTTGTATTCATGAGGTACTCCCATGTACTAGTATTTAGGGGGCAGCACCTAGAAACCTTGGTTGATGTTGCCTGCAATCTTTTTGCAAGCTTACATGGACAGGTCAAGATGGTTAGGAGAAGTCCAAACCTTAGTTCATTCATTCCCTGCATATTTTTACTACTCAGTCCTCTCACTTCTTGTTTAAATTTATTTTGTATCCATTCTTCACCTCATTTTACAACTGTCCTATTTACTAAGTATTCAGTCATGTGCCTAAACTGGGTATTAATCCTTAAGGAGACTGGATATCAAGTCCTTGGTTATCTCATTTTTGTATCAGTCGATAACACAGACCTTGGGGGTGCCATCTAGGTAAATCCTGGAAAAGGAATGCACTGTACTCTTTTCACTTATAGCATATACATTACCTTTGCATTACACTCAGATACTTCTCTTATGATTTCTCTGTATTAGAGTTGTGGCACCATCAGGAGAACCTGTATTGAACACAGGTGTGATTTGGAGTGTTTGTCCTGCTGATTTTTAGTAATAGGGTGTTGGGTCCAGTAAGTACATGTTTCTATTTGTACAGTAGCAGGAATTTATGTTGAATACTGCTGTGGGTTGGATTAAGGCCAGTGGCCTTGGGCTGATTTGGACTTGAGTATTGGGTTCTCTGGAATAAGGAAGAAACGTGTGCTTTTTGGGCTTAACTGGGTTAAGTCGACAGGAGTTCATGCATGAGAACAACTGGTATAGGTATTCCTGCAGTTGAAACTCAGGATATTTCCTCTTGCCTACATACTAACATTTCACTGCTATGGCAATATAAGTAGAATGGGATGACTGTAATTATACATTGGGTATGTGATAGATAGGGCCTTGGTCTAGTTGGCATTAGAGTTTAAGGAATTATTATGTGTTAGCATGTTAGAAATCTGCCATATATGTCATATAGGATATGATAGATTATCCAACACCACCATGATGGCATACTCCCTGCTATGTCCAGTAAAGTTAAGAACTTCCTTGACATTCAATGTGATACTGACATGACACTGCCATATGAAATTTCCTTGTATCCCTTAAATATTGTTGAATGAGTTTTCCTTGTGTCCAAGGAATATTGACATGTGAACCTTCCTCATATACCAAATTGTTACTGACACCAAGGGAAGTGTCAAACTAATCAAGGTAGGATAAGGAACCAGTAGACTCTAGTTATAATAACCCAAGTTGATGTAGGAATTGGCCTAGAAGCTTAACCATCTAAGTAGATAAGTAAATCTTTTCTTCTGAAACGCTTATTGACATGGAAATTCACAAAAACAGGTTACTTGGACTTAATACGGATTTTGACCCGTGCCAGCAGCTCAGGACTTAAGGCAAGTATACCTTGCCTTTCTACACAGCTTTATTTACATGCACTGTCTATTATTTTATCCAATTTTCTCATATTGCTGCCATGTATCTTTTCTATCAAGCTGGTATATTTTTATCATTGCTTTAGACAGTATTCACAGTTAGCCTTGTGTCTTATTGGTCGTGCCTTGATTGAGTCGTGCCTCCGTGTCTTGAACCTTGAAGCTAACCTACGAGTTCACGATAGGGACGAGGGTTAGTAGTAGATGCTAGCCTGCGAGTCCACACTAGGGACGAGGGTTAGCAGTATAGGATTTACGCCTGCGAGTCCACACTAGGGACGAGGGTGATGCTAGCCTGCGAGTCCACACTAGGGACGAGGGTTAGTAGTATAGGGTTTACGCCTGCGAGTCCACACTAGGGACGAGGGTGATGCTAGCCTGCGAGTCCACACTAGGGACGAGGGTTAGTAGTAGAGGCTAGCCTGCGAGTCCACACTAGGGACGAGGGTTAGTAGTTCAAACCTGCGAGTCCATATTAGGGACGAGGGTTTGAGTATTCGTTTCGGCTATCCGTTGACATCATGACATGAGTTCTCTAGTCTTTGTTCGGCAGTTCATCTATGAGTAGACAGTGTATAGATTCGTGCTTTATTCATTGCTCAGTTTTACTTGTTTATTCTATATTTTCTCCTTGCATAATAAACTGTTAGAAAGGCTCGTTTTTATGTATCTTGCTAGTCCTCTGAGGACTTGATGATCTCTTCAGGTTAGCCGAGCTTGAGTTAGGAGCAGACCAGAGGGTTGAGCCTGCATCAGATCGCATCGCTTGCACTTGAGGTGGTCTAGAATAGCAGTTTTATTTCAGCTAGTTACTCCATGTATTCTTCTATTTTCTTTCGTCTATTGGTAGTGGATTTGTGTCCACCGGACGTGACAGTGATTCTTGATATTCAGTTTATTCATTATTAGCCAGTTCATATCTTTTCGTTGATCTTAACTGTGATATGATTATTGCTGTGGATGAGATATAGTTTTTTCCGTGATACTAGATTGCCGTGACTTGAGTATAGACAGCGTACTACCTCCGACACTGCGGCGTAGGCTGGGCTTGGACACGTTTCGTATCCGAAAAGCGGGTGCGGGTCGTGACAGATACGGACACTAAACCTAATGCAAATGACACGAAATTTCTACTGTAGCTAGGGGACACCTATACCTAAGCTATCATGCACTAAAATTAGAAATGAAATATAATTTAGGGGTTTTACCTACGAGTGTCAATCCTCCAAGAAAGCCCCAAATGGAAGGATTCCAAATAGCAACTCCCAAGCTCCAAATGACACTAAAATTGAGATGATCCTCCAAAAATAGTAAACAACCAGAAATTAGATCCTAATGCAAAAGACTAGGGTTAAAAAAGGAATTAAAATGAATTTATTCGAATTTTGGAAGGGAAGAAAATACATTTTCTTCAAATTCTAGGTCAAGCTCTAAAAGGGGCAAGAACACCTCAATATGACATTAAATAGGGGGGGTTCTCCTATGGCTGGCCATGGGTGTCTAATTAGGGTTAGGATTTCATAAATTGGCCCATGGGCTTAAGTTCTAATCATTTAAGTCATGAAGTCATAAGCCATTTCATAAAACCATAAGTCATGACTAGATTACACTAAACTTAATCCTTCAATTCCAAAACTAATTCTAAGTAACTAAAATGGTTAACTCAAGTTAGGCTAGGGTCACCATAGCTAGGGTTAGGTACTAGGTTAGTCTACAAGTCTCAATAAGTCAAAGTCCAAACTAGGAATCCCAATCCAATATTTTAATCAATAATTCTAATAAGCCAAAATGACTAAATTACCCTTAGACTAAAAATGATAACTAAACATCCCTAATCACATGGTTAGGCTCTAGGTCAGACAGTCTCTCGGGTTTCACTAGCAGCACATCAAAATCACAAGTCATGACTTAAAACAGTTTTTAAATAGTTTAAAATGATTAAAAATTACCAAAAATCATAATGTGAAATAAATACCCTCATCTGAAAAACTGGGTGTTACACGAAGAGCCACAGGTTGTGCTCTGTCCCGCTTAATAATGGCTTCATTAGCTATATTGGGGTGGGGCTGCGCGCCCTGTTATGCTGGAAGAGCTACGAGAGGTATTGTGAACAGGAGCTATGTTCTTCGTTCAGGCCAATTGGAGTTCCTTCGTGTCTTACTAGAAAGTGGCTCGTTCTGACGAGGAAGTGGTTCGCTCTGACACTGCTGCGCTTTTTGTGGGCTGCATACTTTCTAAAAATTGTACATGTGTAGACTTTAGGTATTTAGTCTTTATATCTAATCATGAAGAATCTGTAATGGATCTTTGTAGACATGATTTTAATAAAGAACTTTTTATGCACCATCTTTGTATGTCTCTTGCGACTTGTTATCAACTGTGCATTCAATCAACTGTTGTCTTCTGTGCTTTTGTGAACTATATACAATGACCGTTGTCATCTGCGCTTTTGTTACTGCTGCGCTTATTTTCATGCTTCTACAAGACCCCATTCAAAGTTTTCGAATTTAAACAAGTTCGAAACACTTTGAAAGAAGCATGAAATGACACTTGGCTTCTGTTCAGCATGCTTGCTGACAGGCTGTCGTCATGCCTATCCTTCAGCATTAAATGTCTTGAGCCGTCTCTTCACTTAAAGTTAATGATAACTCCTTATTTTTTAGGACACGACCATCATGATTTTGATTTTAATTCACCACGACGTTCGAAGAGTTTCTTCGAATACGAAGGGTTCTGTCCTCATTTGCTGACGTGGCTTCACCTATAAATAGGGTGTGGCTCAGAGAGAGAATTTTTTTTGCCATCTGTCTTCTTTTTCCAACCGAAGCTTCTGTCAGGGTTTTCTTCTTCCTCAAAATCCTTAACTTTTTCGCCATGGCTCCTAAGAAGTCGAGAGCTCCGAAAGCTCCGCGAGCGGCTACGGCGAGCACGAAGAAGGCCAGAGGGAAACGACCAGCCTCAGAAGCCGTTAACGTTCCGAGACCCTAGATCGTGAGAAGGAAAGTATTGGCGTACGTCAGGCAGAGCTGAACCTTGCACGACAGAACTTGTCCCAGCTCGAGGATGAGGCTGCCCGACTACAAGAGACGGAGTGCCTAGCCAAAGAGTTGGTCGGGCCCCAGGTTGCTCTTTTGAGGAGTCGTTTGGAGGAACTCATGTATCGGTCGTCTCAATGCTGATGTACTTTGTCTTTTTGTCCCTCTCTTTTCGAGAGACCCTTTTGTAGCAAAGAAGAACTTTTTCCATTTTATGAATGAATATTTTTAGTTTTGCTTCTTTGCTTGTCCATTTATTGTGAACATTCTTGTACAATAATGAGATTTTCCTCTGAGATAGTATAATATGAGGGGATGGAGGTAACTCCTCTGGGGATAGGGTATTTACTCAGAGGTTATATGGACATGGTAAACACAGAATTTTTGTGATAGAATTTTTCTTACTTAGAGGTTATATGGACATTGTAGGAATAGATTCTAAGGGAGTATAGAATGACTCAGAGGTAATATGGACATAAAATATTCTATAGATAATTATGACAACACGGAGTTTGTCATAGAAGAAATGTGTAGCACCCAGTTTTCCAAATGAGGGTAATTTTAAAATTTCGTGTTTATAATTATTTTAATAATGATATTTAATTCATGATATGATTTTTGGTGATTTTAAATTATTTTAACATTATTTAAATCAATGACTTGTGGTTTTGACGTTTTGCTAGTGAAACCCTAGAGACTGTTTGACCTAGAGCCTAACCATGTGATTATGATATTTTAATGTCATTTTTGGCCTAAGGATATTTTTGCATTTGACCTCTTTGAATTATTTTGATATTATTTTATTATTTATGATATTGTTTTGGGGTTATTTGAGTCGGGTTCGAATTTCAACTCAATCCGACTTGAAACGGGGACCCGGGGGTAGTTTGACTCTAGTGGGACCCACACACTAGTTAGGCATGGCCCACATGATATTAATTTTAGTCCACATGATAGAAATATTTTAGTTAGAGGTTAGACTAATTATTATGGATAAGGTTAGTGTGATTAGAGACTTTAGAATGACTAATTTAGTCCCAACCAATTAGCCCTTTCCTAATACTCATAGAATAGGTTAGTAGGGACTTTTGGACTTTTCCTAATAGGACAAAACCATCTTTATGGCCAGCCATAATAAGGATAGGGTTGAGCCTCCCATTTGTCATTATCCATCTATTTTTCTCTCTCTTGTTCTTCCCCAAATTCCTAGAGAGCAATCCCTAGCAATTTCTCCACCAAATTCTTCCATTTCACCACCAAATCTTCTTCTTTCCTTCTCCATTCTAGCCAAGGAGGAAGTTACCCAAGTTTGGGAGGATTCGGAGCTCGTTCGTGTCCTTTTGGAATCTCTATGTGTCGGTGTCGCTCCGGGAAAACTTTTCTTCGATTCGATCTACCGGGAGGTATAAATCCCTTCTCCTTTTCATTTTCTCATGCATATAGGTCTATTTTGAACCCATAGGAATGACCTCCATGGTTGTATCTCCATTTGTGTTCATTTGGAGGTCATAGGAGTGTCCTTTGTGTTGTGGATGTGTTCATGTTACATATATAGATTTATATATATATATATATATATATATATATATATATATATATATATATATATATATATATATATATATATATATATATATATATATATATTGTAATGAGAGTGTATCTATATTTATATATGTAATAAATGGTTCATGATGATTATATAATCAAGTTTGTGAGTGTGGTTCCTCATATTATTATTGCTATTATTGTTGTGGATAATTAGGATATATATTGTGTATTCTTTTGGCTCAAACTATCTAAATCCGTCATGATTTTTATCCACGTTTTTAATTTCAGCCCTAACTTAGAAATATCATAACTTCTAGCTCAAAACTCGGTTTAATCTCCCGTTTTTTTTAAAAGAAGCGTATTGAAGTTAGATTTCCAAAAACATATATTAATAGGCCTATTTCTTTCTGTAACTTTTTGGAGAATTATTTGAGTGTCAGCTGTACGAAAGACAAATGCGTTCTCGGTGTTTTCGCGATTCCGGGAGTTTTCGGAAACGAAAACGCGATCCGTTTGAAGTTTCGGA
Source organism: Iris pallida (assembly GCA_029216955.1). NCBI lineage: Eukaryota > Viridiplantae > Streptophyta > Magnoliopsida > Asparagales > Iridaceae > Iris > Iris pallida. The sequence goes on along the minus strand of JANAVB010022999.1, from coordinate 12,900,278 downwards.
AAGCTAACACATAGATCTATAACCTATTTTAATCCTAAATTTTATTTCATGCTGAGATGGCACAGTATTGATTATTAGTAGGAGTTACTATTCGGTATATGCATTTTGTGCACCCTTGTGTGTAATATAATGTTCTATTTGATTTTAACCCATGTTAATGTATATACATTATGTAACTAAATAAAGAATACAAGCATGAGTAAATGGTTACATAAATGATGTACGAGGTGTAAGTATTCTATCTAATGTAAGCATGTATAAGTATGGCTTGTAATGAATATGTAGGTTCCATAGTATGTAATGTATGGTGCATATAGTGGTACAAGAGAATAAATGAATGATGAATGAATGCAAGCATGAATGTAATGTAATAATAGATGTAATATATGCAATATGCAAGTTAATGAGATGTAATGTTCTATGTTAACACAAACCTATATTACCTCATGTACCCCCTTACACTATGTTGACACTGTCACACTTGATACATTGTTCACTTACACTTTGACACTCTTTGATATGTATACACTAAGTATGCCCATTTAACCCTCACTTGCCCCTTTTTCATGTTCACATACACACACATAGCCTCTTAAATAAGTATTTATGAATATAGTTAACTTAGCTATGTATGTATATTATATATATGTTAGCATATTGTGTTGTAATATATATAAGTTTATATAACCATTTGAAATGCCCTGATTATAGACCTAATGTTGAATACTAATATATGCATGTGTATATATGTGTAGACATATATAGCTTAAAGTAATAGATTACCTAGTGTATATCCAATGTGAATTCTTGCCTATTTGAGTATTGAATAATTGCATGCTATATAGAGTCGGGTGTATGTTGGCTTTTATAGCCTTGTATTGTTGTGTGCTTGCTAGGATAGTCTTGGTTAGCCCTAGTAAGACTTGCTGGGTTAGGACATGACCTAGTTTGACTAGTGCAGTTGACCAGAGTTGACCAAGGGTTGACTTTGGCCTAGTTTGACCTAGATTCATGTAGAATGTATTGTAGTGCTTTATATTACCCTTCTGGACATGTTGTGACTTGTGCTATTCTAATTAGGAGCCAGACACCCCTCCTCGAACAGTATCTTTACCTTGGACATTCAGATATCAGGCGAGTACATTCTCTGATCATTTCATATCCTGCTTAGAATTATATTCCTGCTTTAGATTACTATACTTGATGCTGTCATGATATTATCACGGATTAGTACTATACGGATCTCTTCATGCGATGTTATCCCCCTCGGGAGCATCGGGTACATTGTGTCATGTGCGTTTCACTTTCATCATGTACTCTTGTGCTTTCACCATACATGTACACTCTTGTGAATCTTGTACTCTCATGTTCACAGAGCCTTCATGTATACTATCATGTGCACCCTTTTAAGGGCCCCATGTGATATCATGTACAATAACATAACCTGTTTAGATCCTTGTGTATTGATTAGAGAAAAGAGGGAGTACTAGTAGTCATGTGAACAATTCCATAGTAGTGTAGATCATGTACAACTCTTTAGTGTAGATCATGTACAAATCTGTCCCGTTCACATGTGCTATCCTGTACTCTACATCACTAGTCACTGCTAGTTCTCTATTTATAGTAGATATTTCTATTACAGTTCTCTCTCTGTTTACATACTGTATTTCTTCAGATCATGTATCTTACTTTACTGCATGATTATATTTTCTAACCTGCTATGATTTGTTGAGATGTAATGTGCTCGCTCCTGTCCTGACTGGACCTGTTGATAAATTTTACAGATAGCCTGGGATTGCCTGCTAGCCTAGAGGAGACACAGTAGAAGTTGTTTAGGTAGTTATTTTATTTGTCTGGAGTTGTATTTACTTTGTGGATTACTGTATTGAGTTTTGAGATATATTTCTGGGTTTTTGTATCTTAGACACTTAGACTTCTATCTCCTGTATCTCTTTTGGATCTTATGTTTTATCTATCCTTATCATGCTCTACCTTAGATGTGATTGAGTCTGTATCTGCTATGTCAACCCCATTCGGGGAGTATAAATTGCTTAGCACTATATGTTAGATGTTGTGACCTAGGACAGCGTTCTACCGCCGACACTGCGGCGTAGGCTGGGCGTCGTTACGTTCTCGTACCCTAACAGTGGGTGCGGGTCGTGACACGTTTTTAGTGGTGGCCCATGCAGGTCGAGTTTGTGTAGTGGTATTCGAACTAGAGTACCACTACAGCCTGCAGTAGGATTAGGATATATTTTGAAGGTACTCAATCACAAATATGAACCCTTGGGAGATTCCTGGGACGACCCTTGAGAATCTTGTTTAACTCCGATTTGAAAACTCTTTTCTTTTTTCCTTGATTTGATTTATCTTTACTTTCTGCTATTGAATTTGATTTTGATGGATTATTATTGAATTTGAGTTTGTATTTATTGATTTTGATGAAGATTGTTGAAATTTGAATCTTGATGTTAGCTATAGCATCCGAGTTTGTAGTTATATGATTTGAAGGATTTTGTTCATTTCTGAATTTTGATGTTCGTTGATAAATTTGATTTTTTTTGGTATTCATTGTTGATTTAATTTAATTTTTGGCAAGATAAAATTATATGGGCTAGGTCATCTAAGTTATGGAAATCTTGTCTTCTATAGTCATATTAACCAGCATGGTGAGGACATATAGTCTGATTTTGGATATATTTTTCGGGTGTGGAAATTTAAGGTTTTCGCAGCCAAGCTAGCGGCATCGCGAAAATGTTAACTACCATGATTCTAGAGGTATGTGCATAAGTCAAGGACTCTGTGATTATCGTAGCCTTGCTCACTAGTATGACAAGGATTTAGAGTACCATGATTTTGGATAGACACATATGATTATCAGATTGTACCTTAAATATTTTCGAACATATTTTTGCTACTTTTGTTTCAGTCATTCAAAAAAAAGAAGAAAGAATTATTGTTGTTTTGTTTGTTTTATTTTGTTTCTCATTGTTTACTTAGGATGTAGCTTTTGCTATTTTTATAAACCTTGTGTAACTTCTTACAAAAATTTATTTCTTCTTAATACAATAAACCAATGATTTTGCTAGGCCTTATTTTGGATTTGGTATTATAATTCTTGTTTCAAAAAAATGGGTCCCTCTTTTAAATAGATAAGCAGAACAGATTCTATTATCATTCTTTTCCTGCCAATATTTTTACTACCATCATTCCTTGTCTTATATACCTGTCCTGATTATATCAATTCCCTATCTCGTATATAATTCTGTCAGCTATACCTTGACAACTCTTGAATCTTCATATCATTTTGCCTGAGAAATGTTAAGGAAGTGACGTAAATTATGTAGCTCAGAGAAGACGTAACTGGTTATTTTATGACGATCAAAAGGAAATCAAATGTGGAGTGTTCCATATGGAAACTTGAGATAGAAATGTGGTAAAGGTCTCGAATAGAATAAAGAGATGTATACTGTCAATCTGGAAACAATTACATTTAGAGAAATTTTGGGGTTATGAGATAGTTTATAGGTGTATTCAAAACTAATGAGGATATCAGAGGTCAACCTAGTTTTGAGAACTTAGAAAATCCTGGTTATTGATTCTGGGAAAAACTTTTACTCTGAGGCTATGTAGAAGGTTAGTAATGGAAAAGAGAAGTTAATTGTGTTTAATAAGGATATTAAACAAGATGTTACGAGGAAATGACTAGGGATAGAGAGAGCACAAAGTTATGGAAGTTTAGAGATTGTTGTGAAATATTTTAGGAGAATAATATTCAAGGGTGTATGTCGAAGAAAATACGGAAGTTGATTTTATGATGAAAGATAAGTTTTGTAAGGCCTAGAGATTTAAATTAAATAATACGATGAGAACAATTTGAACAAGTTCAAGGAATTCGTAAACAAAATTTAGAGGTTTTGGGTCAAATTTAAGACAAGGTGAAAGAACTTGGAAATTTAAATAAATAGTTAATGTTGATTCCTAAATGTGAGGGTTGTGCTTCAAGAGTGATGTTTGGAAATTGGGAATTGCCTACGGTAGTCATGGTAAGGGTTTAAGTAAAGGTTAAATTTTCATATGGAGACTGGTGAGGTAAAGATATGATTGGCAAGTTATGACCAGATGAACTTAAGAGTATCAGAAGCAGATGACTAACTCGATCTTCATTATTTTTGTGCATTAATTACCACCTCTTGAACTCCCACTTTCTAATTGAGATCCTTGTCGTTCCTTATCGTGACTTTGATATTCGAAATGTAATACTAGCTGTTACCCTCCAACAAATCTTTTATGCAGGACCTAGACGAGCTCACCTTCGTGTAGGTATATCATGTCCCACTAAAACCCGTCTTTTTGTACTCTATTTTCTTGATATAATTTTCTGGTCAACTGGCTAAACTATAACCTCTACCATTATACTAAATTTCTTCTTATTTCAATTAGAAATCCAACATTGACTCAATTCTTTCGACCCGACATGTGATGGTGTTCTGCTTGTTTCCTTAGATGCTTAACCTTGTACCTTATCTGATTACTTGACCCGTTGGTTAAGAAACTTGGACTATGTAATTCCTTTCATCATTACCACCCTTATATCTTGTGCTGCTAAATTAGCCTTAGTTTTGCAAGCTTATCTATTTTCGAGCTTGGTCATGACATATTTTATTGGGTGGCCACCCACTAACATATTGTCTAATCAGAACCGGTACATGATGGTCTGATCAACCTATTGCACTTTGGTTTGCTTTTTTTTTCATGTATCAATCTACGAGAATGGAGACATAGTTAAACTTGACCCTAGAGTCTCATTTGCGACAGCCTTGACAATTCTCTTTGAAATTTTTTCATCGCCTATGAACCTTGTATTCGTACTCAGTCGAATTAAATTTAATCATGACCTGAACCTCCATCATTGGATGCTCGTGCTCATACTTTGATTTTATTGATTTTCCTTCTTGCCTAAATCTCGTTTTATCCCGAAATTGATCAACTTAGATCGTGTCAAGACAAAAATCTATTTGTGATTTGTTGTGCCTAAATTTTCAATTTTTGCCATTTTATGGAATAGTAACCTTTTAATAATTTCTTAGTTGCTTGTTAATGACCAATTTTTATATAGGATGGTAGACAGCCCTACAACCTTGATGATTGTTGTTCCCTTACCTTCCCAATTAGGACACCCTAGATTGTTTGTGTGTTGATACCATAGTACTATTTTGACCTAGAATAATTAGTGTACCTAGGTGAGACTTCCAACTGCTACGGTATGTCCTGACCTTGTATACCATTCCTTCAAATTGCATGATTTAGAAAAAAAAATTAGACCTTGATTGTTGGGAGATAGGGACGTCACCCCATTAGTATCAGTTGTAGATATATATAGGTTAGTCCTTGATGCGGGGATGCGTGTCTATAAACATGTAGCTTATGAGATTTATGAGAGATTATAGTATCAACCTTGATGGGATGTACTAGTCTTTTGGTGAGCATAAATGTGTTATGAGAGATAGGGGCCTATATGTCTTAGTAATGCATCGTTCCTTTGGTAATAGAATGTATTAATAGATGGTTAATAGGAAGATAATAGTTTGAGCATACCTATAGCCTATGATCAGTTCCTTTTCATCCTTAGTTAAGACCACTTTAAAATAGGTCCAGTCCCTAGGATATAGGTTCCAGTCCATATTTTATTGAAGTTCCATTACCGCCGTACAACAGAGCAGTATTGGAGGTATTCCTAGATTGACACTTTTTAGATGTCCGTTTATTATTCCAGTGTTAGGAAGTGTTACCTTAGATATTGGGTAGGTTAGAGACTCTAGAAGGAGTACTATCGATCTTAAATTTCGAGGACGAAATTTTTCTAAGGTGGGTAGAGTTGTAGCACCCAGTTTTCCAAATGAGGGTAATTTTAAAATTTTGTGTTTATAATTATTTTAATAATGATATTTAATTCATGATATGATTTTTGGTGATTTTAAATCATTTTAACATTATTTAAATCAATGACTTGTGGTTTTGACGTTTTGCTAGTGAAACCCTAGAGATTGTTTGACCTAGAGCCTAACCATGTGATTATGATATTTTAATGTCATTTTTGGCCTAAGGATATTTTTGCATTTGACCTCTTTGAATTATTTTGATATTATTTTATTATTTATGATATTTTTTTGGGGTTATTTGAGTCGGGTTCGAATTTCAACTCAATCCGACTTGAAACGGGGACCCGGGGGTAGTTTGACTCTAGTGGGACCCACACACTAGTTAGGCATGGCCCACATGATATTAATTTTAGTCCATATGATAGAAATATTTTAGTTAGAGGTTAGACTAATTATTATGGATAAGGTTAGTGTGATTAGAGACTTTAGAATGACTAATTTAGTCCCAACCAATTAGCCCTTTCCTAATACTCATAGAATAGATTAGTGGGGACTTTTGGACTTTTGGACGTCACCCCATTAGTATCAGTTGTAGATATATATAGGTTAGTCCTTGATGCGGGGATGTGTGTCTATAAACATGTAGCTTATGAGATTTATGAGAGATTATAGTATCAGCCTTGATGGGATGTACTAGTCTTTTGGTGAGCATAAATGTGTTATGAGAGATAGGGGCCTATATGTCTTAGTAATGCATCGTTCCTTTGGTAATAGAATGTATTAATAGATGGTTAATAGGAAGATAATAGTTTGAGCATACCTATAGCCTATGATCAGTTCCTTTTCATCCTTAGTTAAGACCACTTTAAAATAGGTCCAGTCCCTAGGATATAGGTTCCAGTCCATATTTTATTGAAGTTCCATTACCGTCGTACAACAGAGCAGTATTGGAGGTATTCCTAGATTGACACTTTTTAGATGTCCATTTATTATTCCAGTGTTAGGAAGTGTTACCTTAGATATTGGGTAGGTTAGAGACTCTAGAAGGAGTACTATCGATCTTAAATTTCGAGGACGAAATTTTTCTAAGGTGGATAGAGTTGTAGCACCCAGTTTTCCAAATAAGGGTAATTTTAAAATTTCGTGTTTATAATTATTTTAATAATGATATTTAATTCATGATATGATTTTTGGTGATTTTAAATCATTTTAACATTATTTAAATCAATGACTTGTGGTTTTGACGTTTTGCTAGTGAAACCCTGGAGACTGTTTGACCTAGAGCCTAACCATGTGATTATGATATTTTAATGTCATTTTTGGCCTAAGGATATTTTTGCATTTGACCTCTTTGAATTATTTTGATATTATTTTATTATTTATGATATTGTTTTGGGGTTATTTGAGTCGGGTTCGAATTTCAACTCAATCCGACTTGAAATGGGGACCCGGGGGTAGTTTGACTCTAGTGGGACCCACACACTAGTTAGGCATGGCCCACATGATATGAATTTTAGTCCACATGATAGAAATATTTTAGTTAGAGGTTAGACTAATTATTATGGATAAGGTTAGTGTGATTAGAGACTTTAGAATGACTAATTTAGTCCCAACCAATTAGCCCTTTCCTAATACTCATAGAATAGGTTAGTAGGGACTTTTGGACTTTTCCTAATAGGACAAAACCACCTTTATGGCCAGCCATAATAAGGATAGGGTTAAGCCTCCCATTTGTCATTATCCATCTATTTTTCTCTCTCTTGTTCTTCCCCAAATTCCTAGAGAGCAATTCCTAGCAATTTCTCCACCAAATCCTTCCATTTCACTACCAAATCTTCTTCTTTCCTTCTCCATTCTAGCCAAGGAGGAAGTTACCCAAGTTTGGGTGGATTCGGAGCTCGTTCGTGTCCTTTTGGAATCTCTACGTGTCGGTGTCGCTCCGGGAAGACTTTTCTTCGATTCGATCTACCGGGAGGTATAAATCCCTTCTCCTTTTCATTTCCTCATGCATATAGGTCTATTTTGAACCCATAGGAATGACCCCCATGGTTGTATCTCCATTTGTGTCCATTTTGTGTCCATTTGGAGGTCATAGGAGTGTCCTTTGTGTTGTGGATGTGTTCATGTTACATATATAGATTTATATATATATATATATTGTAATGAGAGTGTATCTATATTTATATATGTAATAAATGGTTCATGATGATTATATAATCAAGTTTGTGAGTGTGGTTCCTCATATTATTATTGCTATTATTGTTGTGGATAATTAGGATATATATTGTGTATTCTTTTGGCTCAAACTATCTAAATCCGTCATGATTTTTATCCACGTTTTTAATTTCAGCCCTAACTTAGAAATATCATAACTTCTAGCTCAAAACTCGGTTTAATCTCCTATTTTTTTTAAAAGAAGCGTATTGTAGTTAGCTTTCCAAAAACATATATTAATAGGCCTTTTTATTTCTGTAACTTTTTGGAGAAATATTTGAGTGTCAGCTGTACGAAAGATAAACGCGTTATCGGTGTTTTCGCGATTCTGGGAGTTTTCGGAAACGAAAACGCGATCCGTTTGAAGTTTCGGAAAGCTAACACATAGATCTATAACATATTTTAATCCTAAATTTTATTTCATGCTGAGATGGCACAGTATTGATTATTAGTAGGAGTTACTATTCGGTATATGCATTTTGTGCACCCTTGTGTGTAATATAATGTTCTATTTGATTTTAACCCATGTTAATGTATATACATTATGTAACTAAATAGAGAATACAAGCATGAGTAAATGGTTAAATAAATGATGTACGAGGTGTAAGTATTCTATCTAATGTAAGCATGTATAAGTATGGCTTGTAATGAATATGTAGGTTCCATAGTATGTAATGTATGGTGCATATAGTGGTACAAGAGAATAAATAAATGATGAATGAATGCAAGCATGAATGTAATGTAATAATAGATGTAATATATGCAATATGCAAGTTAATGAGATGTAATGTTCTATGTTAACACAAATCCTATATTACCTCATGTACCCCCTTACACTATGTTGACACTCTCACACTTGACACATTGTTCACTTACACTTTGACACTCTTTGATATGTATACACTAAGTATGCCCATTTAACCCTCACTTGCCCCTTTTTCATGTTCACATACACACACATAGCCTCTTAAATAAGTATTTATGAATATAGTTAACTTAGCTATGTATGTATATTATATATATGTTAGCATATTGTGTTGTAATATATATAAGTTTATATAACCATTTGAAATGCCCTGATTATAGACCTAATGTTGAATACTAATATATGTATGTGTATATATGTGTAGACATATATAGCTTAAAGTAATAGATTACCTAGTGTATATCCAATGTGAATTCTTGCCTATTTGAGTATTGAATAATTGCATGCTATATAGAGTCGGGTGTATGTTGGCTTGTATAGCCTTGTATTGTTGTGTGCTTGCTAGGATAGTCTTGGTTAGCCCTAGTAAGACTTGCTGGGTTAGGACATGACCTAGTTTGACTAGTGCAGTTGACCAGAGTTGACCAAGGGTTGACTTTGGCCTAGTTTGACCTAGATTCATGTAGAATGTATTGTAGTGCTTTATATTACCCTTCTGGACATGTTGTGACTTGTGCTATTCTAATTAGGAGCCAGACACCCCTCCTCGGACAGTATCTTTACCTTGGACATTCAGATATCAGGCGAGTACATTCTCTGATCATTTTATATCCTGCTTAGAATTATATTCCTGCTTTAGATTACTATACTTGATGCTGTCACGATATTATCACGGATTAGTACTATACGGATCTCTTCATGCGATGTTATCCCCCTCGGGAGCATCGGGTACATTGTGTCATGTGCATTTCACTTTCATCATATACTCCTGTGCTTTTACCATACATGTACACTCTTGTGAATCTTGTACTCTCATGTTCACAGAGCCTTCATGTATACTATCATGTGCACCCTTTTAAGGGCCCCATGTGATATCATGTACAATAACATATCCTGTTTAGATCCTTGTGTATTGATTGGGGAAAAGGGGGAGTACTAGTAGTCATGTGAACAATTCCATAGTAGTGTAGATCATGTACAACTCTTTAGTGTAGATCATGTACAAATCTGTCCCGTTCACATGTGCTATCCTGTACTCTACATCACTAGTCACTGCTAGTTCTATATTTATAGTAGATATTTCTATTACAGTTCTCTCTCTGTTTACATACTGTATTTCTTCAGATCATGTATCTTACTTTACTGCATGATTATATTTTCTAACCTGCTATGATTTGTTGAGATGTAATGTGCTCGCTCCTGTCCTGACTGGACCTGTTGATAAATTTTACAGATAGCCTGGGATTGCCTGCTAGCCTAGAGGAGACACAGTAGAGGTTGTTTAGGTAGTTATTTTATTTGTCTGGAGTTGTATTTACTTTGTGGATTACTGTATTGAGTTTTGAGATATATTTCTGGGTTTTTGTATCTTAGACACTTAGACTTCTATCTCCTGTATCTCTTTTGGATCTTATGTTTTATCTATCCTTATCATGCTCTACCTTAGATGTGATTGAGTCTGTATCTGCTATGTCACCCCCATTCGGGGAGTATAAATTGCTTAGCACTATATGTTAGATGTTGTGACCTAGGACAGCGTTCTACCGCCGACACTGCGGCGTAGGCTGGGCGTCGTTACGTTCTCGTACCCTAACAGTGGGTGCGGGTCGTGACAAAATGTCTACTCAGAGGTAATATGGACATGGTAGGCATGAACTTCGTTAGGGGATAGAAATACAACTCAGAGGTAATATGGATATGGAAGGTTTTCTATTGGAGAAATAGGAAATGGGTTAACTCGTTAATAGAATTCATTAACCTTCATATGGACTATAGAAATATATGTTGATTTTTACTTCATACAAAGTATTTCTTTAGGAATTTACCATTGATCGACATTATTAGCAAATTGCCGTTAGGTTTATCCAGCCGATAAGCACCATTGGAATAGACTGTCTCTGTGATGAAAGGTCCTTCCCACTTGGGATCAAACTTCCAAGCCATCTTATGGGTCATCACCATCGATCTCTGAAATGATAAGACGAGGTCACCTACTTGGAATGTTCTTTTTCGGACCCTTTTGTTGAAGGGCCCGAAAATCTGAACTTGATAGAGTTTGATATGTTGTTGAGCCAGTAGGCGTCTTTCGTCCAACGCTTCCAACTCCTGTAGGCGACGACGTTGATTATCTTCGACTGTCAGTTGGTTGGTGACGGCTACCCATAGAGATGGAATCTGGATTTCCCCGGGAAGTACCGTCTCGCTCCCATAGACAAGGAAGAATGGTGTGTTGCCAATAGGTGTCCGAACGGTCGTACGGTAAGCCCATAAACATTTGTCGAATTTTTCGTTCCAGTCGCGCTTGTTGGAAGACTCAACTTTCTTGAGCAGCTTCACGATTGTCATGTTGAATGCTTCAGCTAGTCCATTCGTTGGAGGATTGTAAGCTGTTGATGCTACATTTTGTATCCAATTCTTGTCCCAGAACCGATGGAATTCATGGCTCACAAACTGAGGGCCATTGTCATGGATAATCCTTCGAGGAATTTCGAAGCGGTATATGGCGTGATGCTTAACAAAGTTGATCACGTTCGAGGTCTTCACCTCTACGAGAGGCATTGCTTTTGACCACTTGAAAAAGTAGTCGGTGATGGCGAGGATGAACCGGTACCCTTTAGAGGATGGAGGGGTGATCGGTCCGATGATGTCCATTCGCTATGCTTCAAAAGGCTAGACGGCCGCAGTAGGGTGTAGAAACTCAGAAGGTTGGTAGATGAAGTCAGCATGCAACTGACATACCCGACACTTCTTAGCATATTCTACGGTATTTGCTATCATAGTGGGCCAGTAGTAGCCCATGCGACGTAGTCGATCCTGTAACTTAGGACGAGGCTGGTGAGCTCTGCATGTGCCATCATGTGCCTCTAGGAGTGCCTTTTGTGGATAGACATTGTAGAAGAATTCCATCGTATGAATGACTATACAATATTTTAGTAGCTGTGTCATAGAGGAACCGAAGCGAACGTCTTTTGATAGAAGTGGCTTCCTTCGGGTCTTCGGGTAGGATTCTATAAACTGCATAGTCTATGAACGGGAATTGCCAGTCCCGAACGTCAATATTAGTGTCTATCTGTACAGTGTAGCTCAGATACATATGCAAGTTATTTTTTAGGCAGACCAGCTCCGGACCCATTACTGTGACGGAGTATTGAGTTCCGACAGGAGCTGCCAGAGAGGCGACGAGACCGGCGAGGGCATCGGCCTCCAAGTTTTGTAATCGAGGTACATGTTCTTTAAAGAACCCTGTGAAGGTAAAAATGATATCGATTGCTGCATGATAGTAAGGGATCAGATCTTCGTGCCGAACCTCATATTGTCCTCGAACCTGGTTGATAATCAACTTCGAGTCATCGTAGGCATTGATGTAGTCAACCCCCAACTGTTTAGCGAGATGGAATCCAATAATAAGAGCGTTATACTCAGCAACATTATTGGTGCATGACTCCATGAGAGAATATGCACGATGGATGACTAGGCCGTCGGGAGTGGTGAGAACGACTCCGACCCCTGTGATGATCTCGCCTTTGGGTCCTGTTCTTGAAGCGTCGTTGAAGAACATTTGCCAAATAGGTTTGTCTATGATCGCGTTCGACTCTAGGACTTCGTCAAGGATGCCATAGTAGAGCTTTGACGTCTCCGGTACAGGATATGCCGCCAAGAAGTCGGCCAATGCTTGACCTTTAATTGTCTTTTGTAGGACGAACACCATGTCATAAGGCGTCAAAAGGATTGACCATGTGGCTAACTGTAAGTTTTGTGTCCCTGGCTTGATCATGAAAACTCTGAGGGGGTTAACTCGGAAGATGACATGAATGGTCTGCCCAGCCACATAATATCGTGTCTTTTGAATGACGAAGACTAGAGTGAGACATTCATTCTCAACAGGATTATAGCGATGCTCGGCACCAATCATGGTCCTACTAAGATAGTAGATTGTCTGTTCGTGGCCTTCATTGCTGCTCTGGGCTAGAAAAGCACGAAAAGAATGGTACATGGCCCGGACGTATAGTAGAAAGGGCCTTCCTATGACGGGTGCCACCAGTACTGGAGGGCTAGTGAGGTACTTCTTGATGTCATCGAATGCATGCTAGCATTCTTCGGTCTAGACATAAGAAACTCCTTTTTTTTATCAGTTTAATAAAAGGTTGGCATCGTCCATAGAGATTTGCTATGAATCTTCTGATGTATGCCAAGCATCCTTGCAAGCCCCGGCGCTCACAAAGATTCTTCGAGGGAGCCATGTCTAGGACGGCCTTGGTCTTCTCAGGGTCAATATGGATACCCTTGGCCGTGACGATGAAATCCAAGAACTTACCGCTGGAAACCCCTAGGAAAGACTTGGTTGGATTTATCTTCAGTCGATGTGTCCGCATCAAGTCAAACACTATCCTTAAGTCATCCAGATAGCCGAATTTCTTTTGGCTCTTAACGGTAAATGTTATCAACATAATATTCCTCTATTTTTCGAAGGTGTTTGCAGAATATGGTTCTCATAGCTCGCCGGTATATTGCTCCTGTATTTTTTAAGCCGAAAGGCATTACTGTATAACAATAGATTCTTTTTGGAGTCTAAAATAATGTGTGTTTTTCATCTTCAGGGAACATCTTGATCTAGTTGTAGCCCGAGAATCCGTCCACGAAGGACATGTGCTCGAAGCCACAAGTGTTGTCAATCATCATGTCGGTGATTAGGAGGAGAAGCTTATTTTTTGGATAGGTTGAGTTAAGGTCCCTGAAGTCTTTGCAAACTCGAATCTTTCCATTTTTCTTAGTAACATGAACAATGTTGGCCATCCAGTTTGGATGTTGCTCTTCGCGAATGAAACTACTCTCTATAATTTTGTCGACTTCTTTTTCGATAACATCCATGATGTTGGGACGGAGTGACACTGCTGCTATTTGACAGGTTTAGCGTTGGACAGGATGTTGAGTCGGTGCATTGCGACTTACTGGTCTAAACCCGGCATATCTTTATAGCTCCAGGAAAAGACATCAATTTTTCTCTGACCAGCTGTATCAAAGATTTTTTATCTTCTCCAGTCAAGATTTTGCTAATAAAGATGGGTTTAGGGGAAGCCTCATCTCCGAGCTCGACTTGGACGACCTCATCTTCAGTTGGAGGTTCTCATCGTTCGAAATGCCACTCCTATTCGGATCCTAGGTATTGAGCCTATGGTTCATCTTCGAAGAATTCGAGCATTTGGTCCTCATCTTCGAGTGGGGGATCTGTAGAGGCCATATTGATGGACAATATCTGTTTGAAGGCTTGGTCGATAATGGTATCAGAGTCCCAGGTTGAGGAATCAGAAGAGTGAGAATGCACCATGACCTCCGATTATGAGTTCTCCGAAGTTGTTGTGGGTATAACATAACCCAACCCTCGACGAGTACACTGATAGTAGTTTTGATTCTTCCCCTTTGGAGCACGAAGTCGTAAGGGAAGGCGTCGGCCTTTGACATAGTTTAGTCCTCTGTCTCTGTTCAAGTCGTAACCTATCTTCTGGATACGTTATTTGGCTTGAGCAATATAATGGCAGAGTTGCATCTTGCCATTATCGGGTTCTAGTTCTGCCGGAATCAGCCGCTGAGGTTGCTCCAATCGACCGAAGATGATGGGTTTCTCCTCTTTCTTCCTTGTTGGAACCAGAAAGTAGGCACCTCGGAAAGAGACAACTCGGCTTGCAAGATTAGCAGCCGTCACTTGTATTTGCAACATATACAGAGCGTTGTCCAATAAATATATAGTATTCCAGTGTGCACAAGAGTAATTCAAAGACAACTTTCTATTAATGAAATGCAAAATTTTATCTAGAGAAATTGCATCATCTAAAAAATGCGCCTCGGTATTGGTACATATGTAGCCTCCTAATTCCTCGTCAGTGAGAACTAGGGCCGCCAAGGGAGAAGGTGGAGGAGGTTTTTGCTTCAATTTGACTACCAAGTGGGCTAGAGTCGGAGGTTCCTGCGACCTTAGTATTGTTTTTGAGGCCCTTTGGGAGAGCCTTATTTGCACAGGCTCCTAGATAGCAACTGATGATGTCGCGGGCGAATGAGCAGGAGCATTTCCTCGAAGCTTGATGACGAGAGGAGCTGATGTTTGGGGAGGCTTCCCCCCCAATCGAACCCTCGGTGGTTCTTCGGCCATAGTTGTACTTTCTGATACAGTATCTGTCTTATTGTCAGCATCATTAACATTATTATCCCATGGGACCGACTTGTACAGATCAGCATTCATAAAATATGCTTTGTCCTCAGAATGGATCAATGTCAGCGAACTCAGTCTTGATAGTCCCGTTGCTGGCCACATACTTCATGTATTGATAAAAAGTAGAAGGTACAATCATGTACTCATGAATCCATGGTCGTCCCAACAACATATTGTAATTTATGTCTGTATCGATGACATAACAAGTCATATCCGTCTGGAGGTCGCCTATCTGGCATTTCAGCTCAATTTTGCCCAAGGGCTTGCTCTTTTCAGCATTGAAATTGTTGATTGTAGTGTTCGACGCTGTCAATCGATGCATTGGAATCCCTAAAGTTTGAAGAAGACTCCGGAGGATGATGCTGAATGAGGAGCTATGGTCGATGTAGATGTGATCGACCCTGATGGCACCAATATATCCTATATAGTATAGGGGTCTATTGTGTAGGTTGTTCTTTAACAACATGTCCTACTGGGTGAAAGTGATGTTAGGAATCACCTCGACCACACTATGATAGTGTGGGCACGCGACAGGATCTTCCTGTGGCGGTTGTACCTGGGTGAGAAAGGAATTAGTGTTTTGTAAAGCTTCTCTATGAGCATCCTGAGTCTCTTTGGAGAGACGGATGAGCTCAAAGAGTGACAGCCTAGCTGGAGTATTGGCAAGCTGTGCCAATATATCGAAGTTATAGGGCTTGGTCGGCCCTACTACTGAGTCTCTTCTTAGAGGTTTGTCAAAGCAAATCTCCTTCTGCCTCTGCTTACCTGTTGTAGGGGCTTGAGATAGGTCTTCTTATGATGCATTAGGTGTGGTGGCCGCAGTAGTCAGAGGTATTTCCTCCATGGAGCCTGGTTATCTTCTTACGGGTGAGCTGCGCGAATGGTAACCAGAGTGTCGTCAGCCGATGTAGAAACTATAAGACACGATTTGACCTTCTTCCCCTTCACAGAGTACGCTGCAGGCATCATCATGTCTTGGGCAAGATCGAGATGGACCCACATAACTTTGCCTTGCGGTATTGTAAATAGGATGAGGCCTTGAGCGTTGTCACGGGCCGGTAGAAGGTTGACTACTTTCATTGTTTGCCCTCGGGATAGGGATGCCACCGTCTTGAGTCTCTGTCCTTGGAAAACTTCTGAATTGAAGGGTGACCATGTTGGCAGTGACAGTCTTTTCATCGTAGTCGAATGAGACGACCTTGGCATCAATGAGGCGTTGGATCTGTCTATTCAACACGTAGCAGTCACGTGTCGAATGGTGAACATACTGGTGATAGTGGCAGTATTTTGGATTATCCACCTTTATTACTTCGTTCAGATGCTTTGGAGGCAGGAGTTGAAGTCTGCCATCCTTCATCAATATATCAAAAAGTTCTAGCGTATCTTCATCGTTGAAGAAGCAGGCTTCCTTTGGTTTTGGCGCTTCTGCCGGCTTCTGGTTCGTCGATACTGAACCTTTGGAGATATTGACGGTCATGGCTTGCTTCCCTTTACCGTCCTTGGGGACGGGGTTATTTCTAGATGAGCGCTTCCCTTTGTCTTCGAGTGAGGGGAAACTCAATCCCAACAGTTAGGCATCCCGAGCCTTTCGTTTAGCTACATCTGCCTCGGTGATAAAAGGTGTCCACTCTATGCACGGAGCACTGTGCCATAACTTGATTATGGGGAACATATTCTTGCAGCATGAACCCATGGCACACCAGGTGGTAACCTCAGAGATGACTAGCGAAAGCGCTCGATATAAGCACATACAGGCTCTTTTTCTTTCTGGATAATGTCCATGAGAGTAGACATCGTCATGTCCATTCCTTCTTTGTAGAATCGAGCGAGGAAGAGACACTTCAAATCGTTATACAATGATATACAGTTGTCGGTGAGACTGCAAAACCATTCATAGGCTACCCCCTACAACGCTCCTACGAATATGTTCGTGAGCAGAGCATCGTCCGTTGGCAGATGCCCTTTACCGAGGCAAAGTACCTTAGGTATCGACGATGAGACTCCTTCACTTCAAATGGCAGGAGCGTCTGCGGATTATACTTGGGAGGATATATCACCTTATCCCATTCGGCAGGATATGGTTGCCGAATCCCCATCTTTTGGAGTGATCCTCGCTTTTCTCTGGCGTCACAGCGAGCGTACAATTCTTTGAGGGCCTACTGCATGTTATTTGACATCGCTGGTCTAGTTGTTGACGGAGTGGATGACAGTGGCATTGCTTGACTCAAGATGGGAGGCACATTAGACCCGCCATTCATACCCGGGTCTTGGTTGGCAGGAACAGGGACGTTGGATGTCAATTTCTCCTTGATCTCTAGAACTACAGATGTCAAGGCCTGCATAGTTTTATTTAACATATTCAGGCCCGTCTCTAAGGCCTCGATACATTTTTGATGACTAGACCCCTCGCTGCTTTCGTGTTGTCACCTTCGGCCATAAAAACGGACATAAGGTGTAAACAAATAGAAAGAACGATGGATCTTTCACTCTCTGGCTCAGACACCTGAGTCTCATCATCCTGAGGGTAGACATGTAGATTTCTATCATCTTCTGACTCGTTGTAGTTGCTACCCCCAGCCTGGTGGTTGCTTGCGCCAACGGAGGCATCTGTGTCAGTTCCATACAATCTCTCATCGGGTTAGAATGAAGAATTGTTATGGATGGTAGGGGATTGGCTACCCCCAGCCTGTAACAAGAGTTTGACCTGAGTGCGGGTGTGTTGGAACACACCTGTGCTGGGCACTGCCAGTTTATTTCCTTCCAATCGATCCTTGGATTTGTTGGCCGAGGCGGAAGGGTTCTTAGCAAGCTTCTTGAGAGATGGAGAACCTCACGCTGCATTGTACGAAGCAACGAGGAGTTCATCTTCTTCTTCACCCAATGATTTTTTGTCGAGTCTCTGATGTGCAGATGCTAGCGGTCGCAGTCTTTGGAAGATGGACTGCCACTTCGGTGGCAATGCTGCTGTTTGGCAACAGCAACATTTGATGGTGATCCGAGCGCAGGTATGCCTTAGGCCAGACATATTGCGCACAATGGAGTCCTCCTTTGTCTTGTGCTTGTAGGATATCGCCTTGCGCAAATGAGAGGCCTCCACTTCTACATTCATCTCATGCATGCAGGGAAGCTGTGCGCATGAATACAGACGTGAAGGTGGCTTCCCTCTTCTCAGTTCCTGCATGTGAGATACGCTTAGGTCCAGATCAGAGAGTTGCTGGTGAGGCAGACTCACTCCATGCTCACAGCAATGCTGCTTGCACGAGTCTAACTCCACAGTATGTACCCCTGGCTTGAATCATGCGCATAAGCGCTCAAGTGACATCGGGGTTTTACTAGTCGGGGCATCGAAGTACTCGAACTAGTTTTGTATAGCTTTCCATCGACTGCGTGCGTGACTGTCAACACGGGCCATTGGTCAACTATTGGCGTAGCACGTTGATCGTTTGAAGAGTGTGCAGCCTTCGACTTCTTCCTACTACCCCTAGAAGATGTATAGTATTCAGAGTCCAACTTAGTGGTTGGCATAGCACTTTGGTCGCGTAGGGCATGTGCTGCCTTGGATTTTTTTATGCCATCCCTAGAAGGTACGTGGCATTCAAAATCCAACATAATGGTCGGCGTAGCCCGTTTGTCGCAGAAGGCGCGTGCTGCCTAGGATCTCTTTACGCTACCACTAAAAGGTGCGTATCGTTCAGAGTCCAACATAGCCTTACCCGATGGGTAGGCAATTCTGTCAAAGATAGATCTTCTCGCCTGCACAGCCGTCCTCGTGCGCGGGTGGGCAACTGCGTGCTTCTGCCGGTGTTATGCCTTCGTCAGGCCTTCAACGGGAGAGCTGCACTCCTAGCTGCGCTTCTCATCAGGGGAGACTGAACGAGGCAGTACGGCAGCAGCAGTTGAAGTCTTCTTCGGGGCTTCTCCATTCAGGGGGTCCTGGAGTGCCGTCCCCTCCGTCGTGCTGCTCGCCACAGCAACCTTGGGCATCCAAGTACGTTGAGTCTTCTTCGGTTTTACGAACCGCTTCGAAGGGCTCGACTTCTTTTCAGAGAGGAGATTCTCAAAAGATTGTTGGTCAGAACGTACGACCAACATCTTTTGAGAAGATCCGAGCAAGTTGTCGTCAGATTGTGTCATCACTTTCTCATTGGAGGAGAAGGAATTTACCAGCAGAGTCGCCATCTTGTTTGCCATGACAAAAGGTTGAACGAACTTTTTGTATATTAAACGTTTAAAAGAGTACAATGGATTCTTAAACAGAAGATCAAAGTACAAAATGTAAAAGAGTCCCCAGCAGAGTCGTTATCTTGTTCGCCATCTTGTTTGCCACTGCAGCGGCTCCTTTACTCCGTTGACGATCTGACGACAAGTTGAACTTGCTCTGACTTTCTGGTACCTATGAGTGGAACTCTGGGTTGCCAATCAATAAGACACAGAAGTTGTCGAAGTATTTTGATCGAAGAAAAACTCCTTCTATTTATAGGCGAGCACATATACAATGTGCATAAGGGTTTTTCTGGCGTGCAGGAGCGCTGCGCGTGGAGATATGAGAGAATCTGTTGTGATTGCACGGCGAGGGCTGCTGCTGAGCTGACACATCACGGATGCTGAGATTCTCTTCCATCAAGATCTTGAGTAGTTATCAACATAACTGAAAAATGATACATGACGTGCGTTTATTGCTCGATAACCTTGATCAGATGAAGTCAAATTTTTTCTTTATCTTAGGGGCAGCGGTTTAAACAAACCGATTGGATACTACCCTTATCATCAGAACCAAACTTCATTCTTATCTTTGGAGCGACGGTTTATTCAAACCAATAGGATATTGCCCCTATCAACAGAACCAAACTCTGTTTCTATCTTAGGAGCAGCGGTATAAACAAAATGATTGGATCATATCTGAAAGACATAAATGTCAGAGTGGCCACGTAGAACGATATCAACTCACAGAGCTGCGCGTCTATACGAGCTACACTTCTGGTGAGGTTTCGATGTCACTATGTTTTTAGGCGGCGAGGAGACTCTTGTTTCGAAGGTCACAGATTCACTGCGATTTAGGGTAACGGGTAGACTGTGTTGAGACAACAGAGTCACTGTGGTTTCGGGCAACGAGTTGACTATGCTATGGCAACGGAGTCACTACACTTTTAGGGCGACGAGGAGATTGTATTGGGGCAACAGAGTTACTGTGCTTTAGGGCGACGAGTTGACTGTGCTGAGGCAATAGAGCTACTGCACTTTTAGGGTGACGAGGAGACATGTGTTGAGGCAACAAAGTGTCAGATGAAAGAGCTGTTGAATGGGTTGCACTTCTGGATCAGATGGATGGAGCTACGCTTCTGGGTTGAATCGAAGGGACTGCGTTTCTGGTTCAAACCATAGAAACTGCGCTTTTGGTTCAATCTGTAGAAGCTGTATTTCTGGTTCAAACCGTAGAAGCTGCGCTTCTGGTTTAAAACTGTGCTTCTGGTTTAAAGGAGCGAGTTTTCTTGAAGTCATTTCTTGTAAGAACAATAAATGACTGCCCTTGAATAGATGAGTCAACACCCTCTCCTTTAATTACCGCCATTTAGGGGGCTCAAGAAGTGGTAACTAAAACTTAGTCAAATAAATCTATTTAATGAGATTCATTGTGCTGAGTTCTAGGTTCATCCCATTACTCCGGAGTCCTGTGACCAACTGCCATGTGGCAAGTTGGTTGGACCATAGGGCTTATATAAAGGGGAGCTTTTCAGTTAACACTTTGCTCATAGTTTTTGTGTTATTTTCGTGTCATGCTCGACCCCGACTTAGCTTCGAACGGCTTATGGCCTTGCACAAGTTGATTGTTGGTTATAGATCTCTTCATTCAAAGAAGTTGTGGCTTTGTAGAAGGACCACTGCTGAGTTTTGCGATGCACTTGGGCGTTTGGCATAAGGAGTTCGAACCTGAACAACATCTTGGAGGTCTTCGAGATCCAAGCTGCCGGGTTTGGATTAATTGCCAGCCCGAAGAGCCGCATGTTATGCTCTGCCTCACTCAGTAATAGCTTCATTAGCCATATTGGGGTGGGGCTGCGTGCTATGTTATGCTGGAAGAGTCGCGAGCATGAGCTACATTCTTCGTTTGGGCCAATTGGAGTTCCTCCGTGTCTGACAAGGAAATGGCTCGTTCTGACGAGAAAGTGGTTCGCTCTGACGCTGCTGCACTTTTGGGGGGCTACGCGCTTTCTGAAGATTGCATATTTGTAGACTTTAGGTGTTTAGTCTTTATATGTAATCATGAAGAATCTGTAATGGATCTTTGTAGACATAATTTTAATAAAAAAAATTTATGCACCATCTTTGTATGTCTCTTGCGACTTGTTATCTGCTGCGCTTTCGAACAACTGTTATCTTCTGCGCTTTTGCAAACTATATGCAGTGACCGTTGTCATCTGTGCTTCTACTACTACTACGCTTATTTTCATGCTTCTACAGCTAGTAGCAGCAGCAATACCGCAGGTAACCCTGTTCTTCCCTCATTTTCTCTCTCATCGGATGATTATTTTACGATCTACAAAAACCTACATGTAGACGACTTAACCCCCTGTAAATCCCTTAAAATAAATTGTTTTAATTCGTCCTGGATTAATTGTGAAAACTTTTGAAGGATAAAAAACTCATGAAAAACAGAATATCAAAACTGTTTTTAGAACCCTATTTGGAAGTCGTTTCTGGGACGATGGATGGACGAAACTAAAAATCTACCTGAAGACACTTGTAGATAACCTATACCCCTTCGAAACCTTTTACATATTTTGAATTCATCTACTATGTGACGAGAAAATCGATTTCCAAAATTAGGAAAAAGCCGTTTTCAAAATAGTAAACTTGTAGAAAATTTCTCCGATACTGCATGCGTCCCGACAAACCGAGCAACGTGGTTGCAATCCATGAGCATCGAAGGATGCATATGGATGTGGTCGACGTGTGGGATTCGACGGAACTCGATTTTATTGTGTGTGCGCGACGAAATCGAGGCGTATCGGTCGAGATACCCCGTATCGACCCTTTTGAAAACTAGTCCATAACTTCGTATATGTTCGTCATCTCAAGATGAAACTTGCGCAAATAGGACCGTGTCATTTTCTGGTCCTATGTGCCATGTTTGGTTCGATTCTGAGAAGGTCGACTGGAACACTATTTTGGCAGGCCCACAATCCGATCAAACGGGTAAATTTGTGTACGGCCCAACGAAATCTAATTTTGGACATACGATTGGGTTCGTATCGTCAAACCAGACCCGTAGACATATAGTTTGATGACTATAGAGACCGTAGGTACTGGCACACTTTTCGATGCAAAGCGGGTCCAACAGCAGACATCGTTTTGATCCGAAATTATGATTTTGCCCTTGTGTCCAGAATTGAACTTTTGGGTAGGCATTTTTAG